>BLBF01000010.1:33697950-33713991 GCA_015471245.1 Laticauda colubrina | reverse complement strand
TCCTGGAATTCTTGGATCAGGTCTTCTTCCCAGTCAGTTGCGGCCACCCGGTCTACTCCGGTCATCCCGATGCCCAATGGTGCAAACCATTCGATACCCAGGAGGCTTGGTCGATCTCGGTCGACTATTGTTAGTGGTAGTACTGCGACATGTTGTCTGTAAGCGATTCGAAAATGTCCCAGGCCGATTACAGGAATTCGGTTTCCCTGATAATCTTTGAGAGTTAGTTTTTGTCTCTGGAATTCCTTAATTTTGATGTCTGGAATTAGTTTTTTGAGGGTGTCCCACGACACCATGGATAGGAACGATCCAAAATCAACTTCCATCTCGCAGGGGCTGTCTTTGATTTTTACAACTATTTTTACTTTCTTCCCGCTTTCCGTCTGAGCGCTTCCGATAGTGAAAGTTTGGTATGCTTTCTCCCAGTTAGTGGCTTGCCTGTTTCGCTGCCACTTTCTCTCGGAGAGTCTTGGCTCAGGTTTTGCTGGGGAATCATTTTGTCTCTTTGGGCTTTAATTCTTTTTGTTTCTGCAGACTTTCTCGATATGCCCCCTTTTCTTGCATGCTCTGCAAATGGCATCGAGGAATCTGCAATCGGCTCGGGGATGGTTTCCCCCGCAGCCAGCACATTCCTGCCGATTTCTATTTTCGCGCCCTTTCTTGTTAGCATATAGGCGGTGGATTTCGTTGTCTTCCTCCCCGGATTCTGACGTCTCTTCAAGTTCTTCGTAATGAGTGGTTGTGGGATGTTGTTTTTTTCCTCTGGCCAGGCTTTTTTCATCGTTACTTGCATTCATTTGTTTCATCTTATGTGCTGATTTTTTGGCGGCTTCAGCAGCCAAGGCTTCTGCAATAGCTTCGGCTACTGATATGTTGGGTTTGTTCAGTAGCTTGCTCTGTATGGTTGAGTCTCTTAACCCCAATATCACTCGATCCCGCATCACTTCATCTAAGTTAAGAAACTCGCACGCTCCCCCTATTTGGCGTAGTGCGGCTACAAAATCAGCGATGGTTTCGCCTTCTTTCTGGTCTCTCCGATAAAACTCGTGCCGATAAAACTCGTATCAAGTTTGACACCACTGGTGCATAGTGGGCCTTTAATGTTCTTTGGAGTTCAGTCCACATCAGTTGTTTGACATCTCGGGGCTTTGCCAAAGCCTTGGCCATTTTAAAAATTGCGGGCCCACAGTGTGTCAAGAAGACGGCTCTTTTTCGTTGTTCTGAGATTTCCTCCATCTCATTGCTCTCTAGGTACATCTGGAAACGGTCTATGTAAGATTCCCAATCTTCTTCATTGGGGTTGAAGGGTGCGGGCGGCGCATTGTTTCCGGCCATTACTCCTTGTCTGGCTTGTCTGTCACCGCGTGCTTCGTCTCGCATTTAGGACGATCCCATCCTCATCGCCAGTGTTCCGTCCGGAAAAACACGAGGTAGACCGGGTTCCAACAACAAGTCTTTATTTACAGTACAGTTGCAAAATGGAACATTGGCTCAAGCCGCGACAGTCCTTTTATACTTTTCTGTCTGCCGGCTTGTAGCCAATGACATTTCTTTGATTTTGCCGCCTTTGTGCGGCTTTGGGGACTGGTTCCTTTTGAACCTATCCCCATTAGTTTTTAGTGACCAATCAGAATGGGTTATTTGGAGTCTACTATTTTTATACAGAACAGCAAACATCCTTTTACCTTGAGTAAACAGGTTTTATGTTTGCTTCCACATTCAGAACTGTGCTCACCTGCAGTATTCTGAGCTTTGTGGGTATAAAAATATCCTGGCATCTTTTCTGAAGCCTTCACAACTGCTCTTTCCAGTGCTAGTCTGCAGCATATTTCTTAATTGCTTCTTCCTTTATTGTTGATAGCTGATTCTAAAACACAGAAGCTCTATACAGTACTACTTGATATCTTCACTGTCAGTGCCAAGGTTGGTTGTTGTAGCTGATGTCATTAATCTGGACTACCTTTTTAATTTTAATGCCATTTTCTCACTGTGCTTCTTGAGTTTTATTAACAGAGCTTGCAGATCCTTTGCATTTTCAGCTGTCCGACTAGCATCAACAGCATAGTACATATTGATGTTATTTTCCTCACATTTTCAAACTGCACTCATCTTCTTCCAATAAAAATTCCCTTAATATATATTCAGCATATTGGTTGAATAAATATACAACCTTAATTATGGGACTGATGAACAGGACAAACTTATTCAAATAATAACAATTAATTAGATTTCTATGGCCAACAAGTCATAAAGACTTAGGGCTGGCCAAGTCTTTAGGAATCAAGGTCAGGCCTTTGAGCCTGATGAACTCTTTGGTACAACTTATCAGTGCCAAAGGCTGACATTAAAAAAAATCTTCATTGCGTTTACTGGAGTAGCTGATATCACTGGATCACTGATATCAGATCAGTGATAACCATTAACCAGTAAATGAATCATACTGAGAATTTTGTTTTTTGCTTGGCAGTTGGTTGCATATTTCATTGGAAAGTTTGCCACTAGCAGTGCTATAACTGACAATGCTCTGATTCCTTAAATATATCGATGGGATGATGTCTGTTTTTTATTTCCTTGGGCTAGATAGAGATACAGATTAACAGAGCTGTCTCCCCGGTGTCTCCCCCCAGGTTCCTTATAGATCAGTGGTGCATTTTTCAGTGGGAGGAAGGAGCGGGTAAACAGCTCGAAGATTTACTGTGGACCCGAGTCAGAAACAACTTAAAAAGCGAAGACTCCAGAGCGGAAGGGGTGAGTGTGGAGATTAAGCGGCAATGGCTTAGTTTATGCTTTTACCCTCTAACTCTGGAAGTTAAATGGCAGCTTGAGAAAAGAGTGATTAAAGGAGGAAAAATAGGGGGATTAGACAAGAAGAGGTGTGAAGAAGGTTTTTATTCAGGAAACCTGCCTTTTAAAACTGAAACTGACTGTGAATTCTGGTGATGGAAGAACTGGAATGATGTCTACAGTCTCCATTTAAATCAAATCACCAAAAATAATTCTAAATGGCCAGCAATTGGGGAGAACAAAGGAGTCTCACAGAGAATTGATAGTCTCCATATAAATCACCCAGCTCCATTTAAGAAATCCAGCTGGTTAGTCAGCCTGAATTTAAATTCCCACTCAGCTGATTGGACAACCTTCACTAAATACCCACCCAAATCTCATCCTTTCCAAACTCCACAGTAGAAGATTGGTGAACTCATTCAAATCTTCTCCATTCAAATCTTCTCCATTCAAATCTATCAAACAGCAACGCTTTCTCTTTAAAACAAAAATAAAACAAAACAGAAACCAAAAAATGTGGCTTTAAGGAAAAACAAAGGAACTTTACACCACAAACTTCCAATACTATACAACCTCCACTATTTCAGTACCTCAAGACCAAATATTTATAGAAATGTTTTGTCTATAATAATTGATTTATCATATAATGGTATAATAATTAATTGTTAAATGACAACTAAATTACTGATTCATTGAACTGATAGAGATTTAATACTGTATCATTATTATCTAGTCTATTGATTGATTGATTGATTGATTCTTAGTAATAAGTTGGTTGATTGATTTTTAGTAATAAGTAACCTTACTTTTTATTTGTTCTCTAACTTATCAATTAACATTTATTAATTACCAACATTCATTAAGTTACTGTCTACCTATCACATTAATTAGCTATTGTAATTCTTTAGTGTACTATTGTCATTGACCATGCCAGCCAGAAACTCCAAATCCTCCACTACCAAACAAGAACAAAAAAATAATATCTCTACCAATGACGTCCCAGACGTACATGCTTCAGATGTCTTAAAACCACCAATGAAAGTGAAAATAACATCAAATGCGACAATCAAGCCCACCTTGTGGGCTTAAACTTAAACAAAGACCTAGCTGATCTCCTAAAAGCATCGGATACTTTCCCTTGTCTATGTCCATCATGTTTTCCTAAGCTAAACAAACCAAGTACCCTGCCTGACAGAGCTGATAGCATAGAATCAGTCATGCACTCAAAAAGAAAAATGCTTAACAACACGTTTTGAAACAACTATACAAGAAAGCCTAATTTCTCTTGGGGAAAAAACTACAGCACTGATAAGCGACTACCTATCAGCTCAAAATCAAATCCCAACCCAACAACCACCACCACAGCTACTACCTCAACTACAATCACAACTACAACCAAAAATAACCACCAAACCACAACCACATATAATTACTATCCCATCAAATAATTCCACAAATGATATCTCTTTACTCATCAAATACACCATTGAATGTGATCAGAAACATCCAAATGCCATCTTATTTGGTCTTGAAGACACCAACGAATCAGATGACATCACCAAAGTTTGTAATATCATAAGCAACTCAAATATAACAAACATCTCTCCTGAAGATATCATTGAAGTAACCAGAGATGGCCCTGAGTCCAAATACAATGATAGCTCGGTGGCCCCAAAATTTTGTAGAGTTGTTTGCAAAAATGAGTCCAGCAAATGCATATTCATTCATACAATAAATGCCAATGCAAAAACCAATCCCAACCACAAAAAACTTTGCTCAAGACCAGACTTATCCATACTGCAAAGAATCCGCTCCTGTGAACTCTGCAAGGAACTCAAAAGACATCTAGACAATGGAGAGAAGGATCTCTACATTGACTACCACGCTGATTGTATCAAAAGTAAGTCACACAACCCACAACTCCACATCCAACCCTACTTCATCTAACCCACCATCACTCAAAACTAGGCACGCATGCCCCTAACTACCTCAATTCCAATTACAACTGGCCTTAAATGCAAGCTACTCAATGCAAGAAGCCTTGTGAATGAAATACCTGAATTTCTCCTCTTACTAAATATGGCTAAATTCAACATCATATTTGTCTGTGAAACATGGCTTAATGCATGTCTCCCTGACTCCATTACCACAGTGAGAGACTATTACAGATCAGATCGTGAAATCTGTAGAGGAGGTAGTGTTGCTATCTTCTATAAAAAGTCCTTACATCTAAAAAAACCATCCAAGTTACCCAAGAGCATGCTCTTCCTGAGACCATCGTCTATGAACTGTCCTTAAATATCGCATTTCGATTCTTACTATGTTACAGAGCCCTTGATTTTGACATCAAACATGTAAACAAGCTAACTTCACTACTAACATGGACAACATCCTGCCCACACACTTTTATCTTTCTTGGTGACTTCAATCTACCTCACATTAACTGGACCCTAAACGAATGTAAAACTGAACCCATACATGCAACCTTCTACAATGCTGTAACAAACCTGGGACTGAAACAACTAGTAACCAACAATACTAGACTTAACAACAGCCTCGATCTCATCTTCTGCAATAGTTTGAATTCAATTTACAGAATACAAATTAAAGAAGCCTTTTCCAACAGTGACCACAACATGATTGACTTTTGTCTCAACATACGTCGACACAAAAATCAACACAATGATGTGATCCCCAATTATAACTTCAAAAAAGGCAACTATGATCTTATAGACAACGATCTCTCATCCCTTGATTGGCAATTTTTATTCACTGGATTCAATACTGTTGAAGGCAATTACAACATATTTTTACTTGAAGTCAAAAGAGTCATCAAACTATTTGTACCAATAACAACTCCAAAAACCAGAAAAAAAGATTAACCATAATAATAAGGAAGCTTCAATCTAAAAATAGATCACTTTGGTGGAAAAACAAATCTGATCACGTTGCCAACTTCAAAAGCCGATACAAAAATTTATGCCACCAGATAAAGACTGAATGCACCAATTATCACATTAAACAAGAGGAAAACCTTCGACGCACCAATTCCACCTGCACTTTCTATAATTTTGTAAACAACAAACTAAAAGACTCAAGGTCCATCCCACCCCTGAAAGGACCTAATGGTAAAGACTGCAATGATGACACTATTAATGCCAACCTCTTTGGCTCAGTATTTGTAAACAGCAATGGATCATGCCCAGTATTTCCTAGTCGAACCACATATAATTACAATGATCTAATACATATCGATTTTACAGTAGACAATGTTGAAAAAGCACTATGCAATCTAAAACCATCTCTATCTATTGGACCGGACGGAATATGTGCCTACTTCTTAAAAAAGCTATCCACTCCCATAGCTGAACCTCTAAGCATAATCTTCAAAAAATCTTTCAGGACCAGCTTCTTGCCAAAAGAAGTGGTCACAAGCCACGGTCATCCCCATCTTGAAAAAGGAAGACCCCAGCCTAGTTGAAAATTACAGACCAATCTCTTTATGTTGTGTCACCTGTAAAGTCATGCAATCAATTATTAACCAATCCATTATCCTCCACTCAGAGGCAAACAAACAACTCTCTAATAAACAATTTGGTTTCAGAAAAAAACTACCCTGCAATCTGCAACTCTTTCACTACAAAAACATATGGACTACACAATTTGATCAGGGCAAAGCAATAGACACAATCTACATAGACTTCTGGAAAGCCTTTGATTCAGTGGTACACACCAAACTACTCCTAAAACTAAAATCTTATGGTATCTCTGGACACCTGCATAACTGGATAGAAGCATTCCTGTCAAACAGACAACAAATGGCCAAAATTGGGAGCGTCCTATCAAATTCTGTACCTGTCAACAGTGGTGTCCCTCAAGACAGTGTTCTCGGACCAACTCTCTTCATACTCTACATAAATGACCTCTGTGATCATATTAAGAGCAACTGCATTCTCTTCGCTGGTGATGTAAAGCTATTCAACATCACAGATAATACATCTATCCTTCAAAAGACCTCGACTATATATCAGAATGGTCAAACAAATGGCAACTTCAAATCTCAACAAGTAAATGCTCTGTCTTACATATTGGCAAAAAAAAATTTAATCAGAAAATAAAATGCAGGCTGAATAGTCAAGACCTTGTTGATGATCCAAATTCTGTCAAGGATCTTGGAGTACTCATCTCAAATGATCTAAGTGCTAGAGTCCACTGTAAATACATAGCCAAAAAGGTGTTAAGAGCCGTTAACCTAATCTTACATAGCTTTTTCTCTGGTAATATGACACCACTAACTAGAGCATACAAAACATTTGCCAGACCAATACTCGAATACAGCTAATTAGTCTGGAACCCACATTACATATCTGATATTAACACAGTTGAGAAAGTCCAGAAATATTTCCCAAGAAGAGTTCTCCACTCCTCTACTCATTGCAGAATACCTTATGCCACCAGACTTGAAATTCTAGACCTAGAAAACCTAGAACTATGCTGCCTTCGGTCCAATCTAAATAGTATAACAGTATAATATATAACAGTATAATATATAAAATCATACATTGCAATATCCTACCTGTCAATGAATACTTCAGCTTCAACCATAACAATACAAGAGCAAACAATAGATACAAACTCAAGGTTAATCACACCAAACTTGATTGCAGGAAATACGACTTCAGCAACAGAGTGGTCAATGTCTGGAATACTCTACCTGACTCTGTGGTTTCTTCCCCAAATCCCAAAAACTTTAACCTTAGATTTTCTACTATTGATCTCACCCCTTTCCTAAGAGGTCTGTAGGATGTGTGTATAAGTGCACCAATGTACCTATCATCCCTGTCCTATTGTTTCTTTTATTTTTCTTATATGTATCCATGTATTCATAACTATGTTTTTACTTATATCTATTATCTTGTAAGCAATTGACAAACCAAATAAAATAAATAAAATAGAGTTGTAGGTCATATAGTCCAACTCCTCACCCAAGCAGGAGACCCTGCACCATTTCTGACAAATGACAGTCCAATCTGTTCTTGAAAGTGATGAATAGCTCCCACAACTTCCAAAGGCAAGCTGTTCAATTGGTTGGTTGTTCTCACAATCAGAAAATTTCCCCTTATTTCTAGATTGAATCTCTCCCTGATTAGTTTCCGTCCATTATTGCTTGTCTGGCCTTCAGGTGCCTTGGAAAACAGCTTGATCCTCTCCTCTCTGTGGCAGCCCCTCAAATATTGGAAGACTGCTATCATGTCTCCCCTGGGCCTTCTCTTCACTAGTCTAGCCATGCCCAGTTCCTGTAACCATTCTTCATGTGTTTCAGTCTCCAGTCCCCTTATCATCCTGGTTGCTCTTCTCTGCACTTTTTACCTGAATAGATTATTATTACTATTTTACAAATTCAGTTGTTTATACAAGTAATAATAATTATTTTCCTTCAAAAAAAGCTTTCACCATTTCTTACCCTATTAACTGAAGGTAATTACATCCATCCCTATAATACATATTCAATAGTTATATTCTCATATTGCTACTGAGTAAATTGTTCAAAGATTTTACAGTTCGCATAATAAGCACTTAAAAATGTTTCCTAAAATTATTAATAATAGCCAGAGGGAACAAGAATATGTTATTTAACAAACAATTTCTTATTTCCTGCTCTGTTTTACTGAAAAGATGCATATCATTTCCACCAAAATTAAAAACAATTTGTGCCAAAGGCTAAATAATAAGCAATGCAAGAAAATGAATCTGTAATTATTATGAATATCTTCAAGATGTTATTAAAATGTAATGGAAAGATAAGCATGGGTGGTCCTGAAGCTGCTGGCCTTTTCTAAGGTGATGAAATCTGTTCCCTAATGAGCCTATTTAAGACAATAGTTGTGTTTGGTTTTAGAGATGCTCTTGGTTTTTTTTTTAATATTCATTTGTTTGTAATTAAGGTTAACCACTCAGAGTTACAATGAGAGTTGGGCAATCAAAAATTGCTTAAATACATAAAAATAAAATGGAATTCCATATAATTAACAAGGGATCACACTGCCCCAGTTTATTATCTGTTACAGTGTATAATTGTAATATTGTGTTTATACTACAGAATAGAATTGAAGTTTTCCCATTTTATCCATGTCTATTACAGTCCCAAGCCTGTCAAAGGATAAATTATTTGGTTCCCATGAAAGCAAATAGAATACTGCATGAAAGGTTCTGATTACAAGCAGTGTTTCTTCCTTCATTTCAAAGTATTCAGTCATTGTCAGGGTGACTGATTTAGCTTGCTACCAAGTAGAGATACATACTGGATTTAGTTGAATACCAAATTCTGAGGCCGCACAGACTAATTTGCAACATATTTTCATTTTTCCAAGATGGAACAGATCAGTCTAAATTCACCATCTACTCAACATAAAACACTGAGGGGAAAAAAGTAGAGTATGAATGATAGATGTATTGCTCCATCTTCAAATCAAAGAAATCTTTGTCATCAAGCAATCATTGTTTACTTCAATTATAACAACTTTAAAGTGGGTCTGAAGCCAGGGGTGGGATTCAAATTTTTTAACAATTGGTTCTGTGGGCGTGGCGAGGTGGGTGGGTCTCTGTGACTGGCTGCGCATGGCTTTTTGCAGCAGCAGCACACTCCCCTTTTTTTGCCTTCTGGGCCTCAGGGAAGCCTCAGGGGGGCATTTTTGCTCCCAGGAAACTTCCCTGGGGCCCAGGAAGGCAAGAAACGGAGCCTGTGGGGCACACACAGCACCCCCCACGCTCCATTTTTGGGCCTTCTGGGCCTCAGGGAAGCCTACTGGGTGAAGTGACGTCGCACATGCGTGATAAGGACTGACTGGGAGGGGAGGAGAGGGGCAGGTGGAAAAGGGGGAGGCAGCCAGGTGCAGGATTTGCCGGTTCTCCAAACTGTGCAGAATCATAACTGGTTAGTACCAGTTTGAACTGGTAGAATCCCACCACTGGCTGAATCTATCCTGTGGCAGGGTGAGAGTTTACCATATGGACTTATCCTAAGCTGTTCAGTGTTTTAAAAAGTCATGTTAGTTAGCTCTGTAAGGGTTTATTTTATGGAAAAACTAAGTTAATTTCTTAAATTCCTGCCTCATTCTAAATAGTTAGCTCCACCTCATTCAAGAAGACAAATCATCATTCTTTACAATAATCTCATATCTTTCCACAAAAACTATTCAGACTAAAATTTCCTGACATTCTGTTGGAAAAAAATATTAGAACCCTTCCTGATTTATGCTAGGCTAGATTATGGAAGGATTTGTCCAGACTAAAGTCATTCCATGTGACCAATGATCCTCCAATGCTATTGTCTTCAGTTCTGCCAATCTTGAAGGCCAGAGAACATTCAGAAAACCCTATGAGCAAAATTGTGTTTAGTTTCTTTTTCTCCACCTCACCAACAGAGAATTCAGTGATATTTGAATAGTAGGTTTTTCCTGAGCTACTATTGAACAAGGGCACTTTGACTTATATACCACTCCACAGTGTTTTAGAACACTCTCTGAGTGGTTTACAAAGTCAGTATATTTTCCCCAACAATCTGGGTCCTCATTTTACCAACCTCATAAGGATAGAAGGGTTACAGATTAACAGAGTTGGAAGGGACCTTGAAGGTCATCTTGTCTAACCCCAACCTACACCATTTTTGACACATTGCTGTCCAGTCTCTTCTTGAAAGTTTCCAGTGATGAATCTCCCACAACTTCTGAAGGTAAGCTTTTTCATTGATTGATTGCTTTTACTGTCAGAAAATTTCTCTTTATTTCCAGGTTGAATATCTCTTTATTCAGTTTCCATCCATTATTCATTGTCTGGCTTTCAAGTGCTTTGAGCTGGTCAGTGTCAAACTCCTGGCAGTGGGCAGAGGTAGCCTGCAATACAGCAGTCTAGTCGCTGCATCACCATGGATCATTATATAGATTATTTACATGGATTATTTTTTAAAAAAAACCATCCCACACATTCACATACAAAAGAAAATAACTAGTTCTCCCCATCCATATTCTTGATGTATTCATGTATATTTAATGGTGATTTGCAAATAACATAATCTAAAAGATTGCTATGATGAGTGGATGTTATGCAAGAGAAAATTGAATATACACACTCATCAAAAGTTCTAATCTGAAATCCACCAAAGTCTTCCTGAACACTCTGATTCTGTTCCTCTGCTGCATTTAAATCAGAGGTGGTATTCAGCAGGTTCTGACCAGTTCTGGAGAACCACTAGCGAAAATTTTGAGTAGTTTGGAGAACCGGTAAATACCACCTCCATCTATTCTCTGCCTCCCGAGTCCCAGCTGATTGACTGGGTCTTCTTTTGTTGCCCTGCACAGAAGAACATAGCTGGAAAGAAGGCTAGTGGGTGGGGAGGGAATGAGATTTTGCAATATCCTTCCCCTGGAGCAGGGTGGGAATGGAGATTTTGCAGTATTCTTCCACTGCCACGCCCACCAAACCACACCATGCCCACCAAGCCACGCCCACAGAAAGAGTAATAAAATTTTTTGAATCCCACCTCTGTGGCTTGGGATTTTACAGCCTGAAATTTTACAGCCAAGCAATTTTCCCAGTAGAGTGAATGTAGTTGCAATTGGATTAAAACAAGGTGGAGATATGTTCTAAAGGCTATGTCACACTGGCCGACGGATGCAAAACGTATGTAAAAAGGACACAGCGGATAAGCAAATTTTCCATCCGTTGTTATCCACTCTCAAAAGTGCCCCAAATTTGCATAAACAGAGCGGACAATAACGGAAAGGAACGGATGTGGGGAGGATGTAGTGGGGATGTAAAGCAGATGTTCGTAGGAAGCCTAGCAGATGGAAGCAGATGGACGTGGATGACACATCCGCAGGGCTTCCAGGGGAGAACAGCGAAGCGGACGCGTAGCGGAAGGAGCGGATGCGTAGCGGATGACGCGGATGCATCACGGACGCCTATAGGATGCATAGCGGATGCCTAGCAGATGCAAAGCGTTCACTGCACATGTAGGGAAGATGAATTGTGTAAGCTCCGCGGATATAAAAGGATGCAGCTCGCAAGCAGTCACCATTCAGAGGAAAGACCTGCTGCCACATAAATCTTGAGAGAACACCATGGGGAAGAAGAGGAAGCCTGTGCCTACTCTGCCAGCCCTGGCAAGAAGGACAGAACCACCATCCCACCCCCTGGTGCTGACTCTGAAGCTGCTGGTGCTTCTGCTGCTGGTGGTGGTGCTCCTGGTGTTGCTGCTGCTGGTGTTTCTCCTCCTGGTGCTGTTGGTGCTGCTGGTGCTTCTCCTGCTGCTCCTGCTGGTGGTGCTTCTCCTGCTGCTGCTGCTGGTGGTGCTTCTCCTGCTGCTGGTGCTGGTGGTGCTTCTCCTGCTGGTACACCTGGTGCTGCTGGTGCTGCTGGTGCTGCTGGTGCTGCTGGTGCTGCTGGTGCTGCTGGTGCTGCTGGTGCTGCTGGTGCTGCTGGTGCTTCTCCTACTGCTGCTGCTGCTTCTCCTGCTGCTGCTGCTGTGATGGACCAGCCCCAAGGCCCTCAAAGCCCTGCTGCTGGAGGCCCTGAAGGCCCTGCCAGAGGGAGGAAGAGGCAAGGCAAGGAGAAGGGGGAGAGGAAACAGTACTCCATTTCCGAAGACCATGAGGATGAGGTGCTGGAATGGCTGAGGGAGAACGAGTACCTGTGGAGGAAGGGCCACAGGCTCTATCGCGACACCAAGCAGAAGCAGGCAGCATGGAGAGAGAAGGCGGAGAGCCTGGGCTACACTTCAGATGTACTCCTTGGATGGTGGAAGCATATGCACACCTGGTATAGCAAGCTGCACCTGAAGAAATCCGGGCAGGCTGCTATCAAGCTCACTGACCGGGATACCTATGTCATGGCCAGGTGCAGTTTCCTGGAGGGTGAGATCCGCCACCAAGGAGCAGCCCCTCTGTCAACCCTCTCCCTCAGATAGCCCACAGAGAGCCACTCCTCTTCCAGCCAGGAAACAGCTACAGTATCCAGGCAGGTGTCTTTGGAGGGCCCCACGACAAAGACCCCTCTGACAGCTGCACTCCCCATGCCAGAGGATGTGGAGGATCCCCTGTCTCAGATGGAGGAAGAAGAAGCTGCCACCAGAGACCAACCCACCCCCACCCCCAACTCCACCTCCACAGGAAGCAGGCAGAGAGGCAGACCAGAGGGACAGAGCCACTCTGTCCTCTTGGAGATCAGGGACACAATAAAAGCCAGCACAGATCTCCTCTCCCAGCTGGTCCACTTCGACATACCATCCTCCAACTGCAAGCCCTTCATCACGTATGTGAGCCAGTCCCTCATGGACATGCCCGAGGCCCAGTACCAGGCGATGAAGGGGAGGATCACAGCTCTTCTGCACCACCCTCCAGGCCCAGCTGAACCTGCTCCTACCCACTCCAGGTCTGCTCCTCCACCCCAGGTGATGTCACAGCCCTTCCACGGATTTCAGCAGCCCCTCGCCTACCAAGCCTATCACTACCAGGACTTCCCACAGCAGAGGCAGCCCTTCCCAGTCGACACCCAGGTTCCTCGGACGCCACAGACGCCACAGATGCCTCACATGACCCAGCTGCAGGCCAAACAGCCCCACTACACTCCTCCTTCCTCCACCCCACAGCCAAGCCTCAGAACATCTGTCATCAGTCTTGGGCCTCAGATCCCAGGTCCTTGAGGAAGGGCCTCTCAACCTCACGGGACTGAGTCAGCTCTCTGAGAGCTTCCTGCACACACCATCTCCTGTTGTGCTCTCAGGACCAGGCACCCCAATGGCGCCTCAGGCCAGCACTCCAGCAACAGCCACCTCCACAGTCCCTGGCCCCTTTACATCTGAGACCATGGGCATGCCTCAGAGTGACTGAGAAGAGTGCCAGAGACTGAGTTGTTTCCTGTTCACTTTATCTTTGCTTAAGATACTTTACTTGGGTCATTTTGCTTTTTAATGAAGTCCTACAGATTGTTATTAATAAAGGTTATCTTTGCTTCACACACTTGGTTCATTTTTTTTACTTAATAAAGTGTTGGGGAAAACTTTGAAAAAAGGGTTAAGCCTTTGCATGCTTGTGGGATTGGTAAGGATAGCTGTGGGATGGATAGCTGTGAGATGGGTAAGGATAGCTGTGGGATGGGTAAGGATAGCTGTGGGATTGCTAAGGATAGCTGTGGGAGGGGTAAGGATAGCTGTGGGATAGATAAACCTCCAGTGCAAGCATCGTGGGACTGTATGGTCCACCCTCCCAGCTGCCACACATATGGCCCTTTATTATCAATAACAATTTAATCATTGATCAACACATTTCAACATAAACAAAACTCTTTATTAATCCCCTATTCATTGTAAGGCCACTCAACATACATGGCACAATCTCATCAGTGTGATGAGACAGGCTGAAGGAAGCTTCCATTAAGCATCTACCATCCTGTCTTGCCACTCCACTGCTCCAGCTGGGGAGTTGCACCAGTGTCTCAGGAGGTTGCGCTGCTTCTTCCCTTCACGTGAAGCTCTGTTGGGGCCTTGTTCATCCACAGTATCTATCAGGTTATGTCCTTGCCTCCATTCATCAGGCTCCATGTCCCCATTCCCTTGTTGACAGTCGACAATTCTGTTCTGCAACACTGGGTAGCAGGTGCGCATGAGATTGTGCAGGATGCAGCAAGCTTCCACGATGCTCCTCAGTCTGTGGGTGATGCTGCATGGTGGTGGAACCTGGAACCTATTGGCCAGGATGCCAAAGGTGTTCTCCACCACCGATCTTGCCCTGGACAGCCTGTAGGTGAAGATCCTGTCTTCACGGGTGAGGTATCTAGAAGTGTAGGGTTTCGTGAGGTAGTTCTGAGGGAGAAGGCGTCATCCCCCACGATGAAGTAGGGCACATCTTGTGTGTCATTGGGTAGGGGGTCTGGATCTGGGAAACCCATGATAAGGTTGCGTTCCAGCCCACCCTTGAGGTCACTGGTGTTGTATATCTGGGCATCTGAAGCTGACCCGTTGCCTGAAGCATCGATGTACATGAACTTGTAGTCAGCATCAACCATGGCAAAGAGGATGCTGAAGAAGCCCTTGTAGTTGAAATAATTGGACCCTGAGTTGGGTGGAGCTTTGCAGGCCACGTGCTTCCCATCTATGGCTCCAACGGTGTGGGGAAAGTTCCACCTCTGATACCACTGCTCTGAAACTTTCCTCCAACATTCTTCAGTGGTGGGGCACTGGAGGAGCTCCTCCACGTATTCTTCGATGATGGCCTGCACCACTTCTCTGACCACAATGCTGATGTTGTTGTGTGGCACCCTCCAGGCATACTGCATGTTTCTGCATGTGGTCCCAGAGGCCAGGTGCTGCAGAGTCAGTGCCACCTTCAGTCCAGGGTCCAGGCTGGGATGGAAATTGGTGCTTGGCTTGCCCAACGGATGCAAAACGTTTGTAAAAAGGACACAGCGGACGAGAAAAATGTTCCATCCATTGTTATCTGCTCTCAAAAGGGGCAAAAATTTGCATAAACAGAGCAGATAACACGGAAAGGAACGGACGGGGGGAGGACGTAGAGCAGATGGAAAGCGGATACGGAACAGAAGCCTAGCAAATGGAAGTGGATGGGAGCGGATGGCACATCCGCAGGGCTTCCGGGGGGCCTCAGCAAAGCGGACGCGGAACGGATACAGCGGTTGCAGAACGGATGCACAGCGGATGAAGCGGATGCAGAGCGGAAGCCTAGTGGATGGACAGTGGAAGCCTAACGGATGCCTAGCGTTAATTGCGTATGCGGGGAGGATGCATTACGTAAGCCCCGCGGATATAAAGGGAAGCAGCTCGGAAGCAGGTCACCATTCAGAGGAAAGACCTGCTGCCCGAGGGATTGACACCCTTGCCTGCCCTGCCTGCCAGCCTTGCTGCCAGCCTTCCTGCCAGCCTCCCTGCCAGCCTTGTTGTCTGCCTGCATGCCAGCCTTGCTGACAGCCAGTCTGCCTGCCAGCCTTGGTGCCTGCCTGCCTGACAGTCTTGGTTCATGCCTGCCTTCCAGCCTTGATGCCTGCCTGCCTGACAGCCTTGGTTCCTGCCTGCCTGCCAGACTTGGTGCCTGCCCTGCCTGCCAGCCTTGGTTCCTGCCTGCCTGCCAGTCTTGGTTCATGCCTGCCTGCCAGCCTTGGTGCCTGCCTTCCTGCCAGTCTTGGTTCCTGCCTGCCTGCAAGCCTTCCTGCCAGCCTTCCTTCCAGCATTCCTGCCAGCCTTGGTTC
>BLBF01000010.1:33676482-33697940 GCA_015471245.1 Laticauda colubrina | reverse complement strand
CCTGCCAGCCTTGGTTCCTGCCAGCCTCCCTGCCAGCCAGCAACCCCACAACCATGGGGAAGAACAGAAAGCCTCAGCCATCTGCTGCCAGCCCTGGCAAGAGGGACAGGGCCACCATCCCACCCCCTGGCCCTCACTCTGGTTCTGCTGGGGCTTCTGTAGACGGGCTCGCTCTTCTGGGGCTGGAGCTTCTGCTGCTTCTGCTTCTGGAGGAGCTGATGATGATGCTTATGGCGGTGGTGCTTCTGCTGGTGACTATGCTGATGCTGCACCCCAATGGCACTTCAGATAAGCACTCCAGCACCAGCCACCTCCACAGCACCTGGACCATTCACCCCTGAGACTGAGCGACCAAGAGGAGTGCCAGAGACTCATTTTTGTTTTATAGCTTGTTGTTAATAAAGTCTATCTTTGATTCACACACTTGCTTCATTTCTTTTTTTTGATAAAGTCTTGGTGGAAACTTTTAGAAATGGTTTCAGCCTTTCCATGCTTGAGGGATGGGTTAAGATAGCAGTGGGATGGGCAGGGATACCTGTGGGATGGGTAATAGCTGTGGGATGGGTAAGGATAGCAGTGGGATGGACAGGGATACATTTGGGATGGGTTAAGATAGCTGTGGGATAGATAAACCTACAATTCAAGCATAGTGGGACTGTATGGTCCACCCTCCCAGGTGCCACACATATGGCCCTTTATTATCAATAATAATGTAATCAATCATCCACACATGTCAACATAAACACAACTCTTTATTAAATGCCCTGTTCATTGTAGGCCCACCCAACATACATGGCCCAATCTCATCAGTGTGATGAGACAGGCTGAAGGAAGCATCCATTAGTCATCTATCATCCTGTCTTGCCACTCCACTCCTCCAGCTGGGGAGTTGCACCAGTGTCTCAGGAGGTTGCGCTGCTTCTTCCCTTCATGCGAGGCTCTGTTGGGGCCTTGCACATCCTCAGTGTCTATCAGGTTTTGCCCTTGCCTCCATTCCCCAGGCTCCATGTCCCCATTGCCTTGTTGGAGGTCCATGAGCCTGTTCTACAACACTGGGTAGCGGGTGCGCATGAGATTGTGCAGGATGCAGCAAGCTTCCATGATCCTCTTCACGGTCTCTGGGCAATGCTGCATGGTGGTGAGAAGTACCTGGAACCTGTTGGCCAGAATGCCAAAGGCGTTCTCCACCACCCGCCTTGCCCTGGACAGCCTGTAGTTGAAGATCGTCTCTTCATGGGTGAGGTATCTTGAAGTGTATGGCTTCATGAGGTAGGTTGTGAGGGAGAAGGCGTCATCCCCCACGATGAAGTAGGGCACATCTTGCGTGTCGTTGGGCAGGGGGTCTGGATCTGGGAAGCCCATGATGAGGTTGCGTTCCAGCCCCTCCTTGAGGTGACTGGCGTTGTATACCTGGGCATCTGAACATGAGCCGTTGCCTGAAGCATCGATGTACATGAACTTGTAGTCAGCATCGACCATGGCAAGGAGGATGATGCTGAAGAAGCCCTTGTAGTTGAAATAAGTGGACCCCGACTTGGCTGGCGCTTTGCAGGCCACGTGCTTCCCATCTATGGCTCCAAGGTTGAGGGGGAACTTCCACCTCTGATACCACTGCTCTGCAACTTTCTTCCAGCCTTCTTCAGTGGAGGGGCACTGTAGGAGCTCCTCCATGTATTCTTTGATGATGGCCTGCACCACTTCTCTGACCACAATGCTGATGGTGTTGTGTGGCACCCTCCAGCCATACTGCATGCTCCTGTAGGTGGTCCCTAAGGCCAGGTGGCACAGAGTGAGTGTCACCTTGAGCCCAGGGTCCAGGCTGGTCCGGAGGTTGTTGCTCTGCTTAGTCAACCTGGGTGTCAGCCGCTGCACAACTTCGTCAAACATGGCTGGAGGCATCCCCATGAAGTTATGCAATGCACGAGTGTCTTCGTTCCTGAGCTCCACCATCAGCTTGTTGTACAGTACGTATTCTGCTCTTCTCCCGATCCATCTTCAGACCCAGACACTTCTTGGCCGCCTCTTTTTCTTCCCGTAGTAGAGTTCACAGAGCCTGTAGATGGCTTCGCACTGTTGCAGAAGGATGCTGGCTGCCAAAAGGACTTTGTTACGATCCACGGTGGACATGACTGGATGCTGTGGAAGAGGAAGAGGCAGATGAAGGCTGCAGAGGTCTGCACCGCAGGGCTGCTGGTCTGAAAGTGAGATCCAGGTGAGTTGCTCCCCCTTTTTATAGGCAGTATAGGTTTTCCACTATGTGTCCCTTTGCATCCCCTAGGCATCCTCTCGACATCCTTAATATCTTAGATAGGTCCCCTCTGCGAACGTTTTTTCTGTTTTAAATGCTTTGTTTCCCTTCTGCATCCGCTAGGCATCCATTCTGCATCCGTTCTGCATCTGTTCCGCTTCCTCCCTGCGTCCGTTTACTGCTGGAGCGGATGGAGTTGCGCGAATGCGCAGCGGATGCCTAGCGGATATAGCAGATGCATAACGGATGCATAATGGATGCCTAGCAGATGCCTAGCAGATGCAGAATGGATGCATTGGATACATTTTCCCCGCAAAAGTTCTGAGCAGCTCAAAACCTCTGAGCGGATGAAACGTCAATAGACGAATGCTGGACGGATAGAGAGGATGAAAAACGGAGGCAGTGAGTACAGAAAGGATACATCGCATTAATCAACGGATGACAAGTGTTTTTCTCCGTTTTACATCCTCTTTCCATCCGTTGGGGCAGTGTGACAGGGGCTTTAAAAGCCTCAAATAGTGAAAAGAAAGTGGAAAGAAAGGGTGGAACATAATAGAGAGTGCCACCTAATGGCAAAGGAAAAATTTCAGTGACTCTTTGAAAAGTGTTTGGTTGTTTCAAACTTGGAACTTGATACAAAATAAGAGGAACTTTGTTACAATAAAATAGAAACCCTGAAAAGTGAAAACACAAAATATTAAGATAAAAGAAAGAAGCGTGAAGAAATTATCTTGGGATTGTTTGGAGATTTTGGCACAAATTCAAACTTATGGATATTGGATTATTTGATGACCCTGGAGAACAAAGAATAACAAGAGTGCCAGAAGGGGAGGAGTTGATTAAAGAAGAAGCCAGCTTTAATGAACAAATGGAACAATGAACATTAAAACAAAGGGAAAAAAGAATGGAAATTAAAACTTGGAGGCTTGAGAAGATAATTAAAAAGGGAAATGTCTGGAAAGCCAAACAAAGAAAAAGGAAACAGCAGAAAAGGGAATTACAGAAGAAAGTTTTAAAGAGGGATAGGGACAAAAACTGGAGTAAGAAATGCAGGGAAAAAATGAAGGTAAAAAGAGGTAATAAGAGAAAGAACCAGAAAATAAGGAGATATGGAAACAGAAGAAAAACAAAAAGAAATTGTTTAGTTGGGAGACATAGAGATAATGGGTAGATAAAGACTAAAGAAAGGGGATTCTGCAAGGTAATGTGTTGTAATACATAAGAATGTAGTTTTAAAAGCTAATGGAACTGATATTTCTTTTTTAATTGGTTTCTTTTTTAAGGGTTATTGTTAAATTATATTTGGACTTAATTGAAATAAATGTGAAAATTGGAAGCTATAATAAGAAAATGAATTATACTTAGTAAAACAAACAATACAGTTAAAATGAATTATGAGGATTCTAATGAAGACTAATGTCAGTTTCTATAATTAACTGAGTAGATCAATATATTTGAAATAATAAATGACTTAGAAAGTAATTGAGGGAAAGAATACCATGCAGAATCTAGCTTAAAATATATATGTGCATATGTGATATGTAGTAGTTAGGAGATTATTGTTATTAAACCAGAATGTGATAATTATAAAGTGACTATATTATGATAAATTTTGATTATGGATTACAGGGGAACAAATTGAGGAATGTACAAGACAAAGGGATGGTACACTCTAATTGGTAATTAAAGGGGGAAACTTTTGGAATAATTAGATTTAAGATGAAACTTACTGAACTATGAAACAAAACTATGCAATAAAATTCCAAATGTGACTGATAAAAGCATAAAGGTATAATGAATTTAGAATAAAAAATAAGAATGTTAGACTATAAAACAAGACATGAGAATATTTAAAGAAAAACAAATTAAGATATAAATTGAAAATAGATTTAATAAGTGTAAAGAAAATAAGAATATTGGAGAAAATTTATGAGAAAATGGAAGTAATGATATGATATAGAATTGAACGTGAAAGATAAATACAGTATATACTAAGGTCATGTTTGCATTGAAGTATAAAAACCTGGAACCACATTGTTCACTGAAAGATGTTTTTAAAATGTAAAAATAAAAAATGTATTGCAAAAAAAATAGTATGAGACCAACCAGATCTTAAAATGACAAAAAAAAAATTGGTTTGGAAGTGCCCCAAATTAGATTAGACCTATAGCCCCTAGGACAAGGGGCCATGATAGGAAAAAATGTGAATTTCCCAATCAGCCTCTGAAAGTGGATTAGGTAAGTCTCTGCATAAGCACACTGCAGGAAATCCAACGACATCAACATAGGATAAATTAACATCAATAGTAATGAACCAGGGAATCCTGGTTTAATCAATGAGGAGATCTACAAGCATCACTATCCACATGCATTTAGAAGGAGGGAGAAGGGTTTTCCCTTTTTCTATACAGGTTTATTTCTTGGGTTGAGCTATTCAGGATTGCATGCTTGTTGTTGGATGGACCTGAGAGAACAATAGACAAACTACCTATTTTCTTTTATATTTTCTTTCTTCACCCCTCTATAAGTAGACCAAGGTACCTTGATTCAAAAATTGTTGTCCTATAATACACCATTTTGCCCAGTGAAAGATCATGACAATAAGAGTGTTAGTAATGTGGCTATTTGCATTCTCTCCCATTTGAGTACCTTAAATATTTTTCACCTCATTTTGTCAGGAGAATTCAACTTAAACCAGATAGGCCAACTCCGATTTTATTTTCCTTGAGTCCACTTTGTAAAACGGCTTTGCCACATTTTGCCACTGGTTCCATTTTACAGTGGTTTCATAGGGATCCATCATTTTATATGGACTCAGAATGATCCCTGATGCTTACCAAAACTAAACTTACACCTATTTTTCATTTGTTCATTAAGAATCTAAACTTTACCTGTCCAGTTAGCCTTATAAAATATGACTATTTTGTTTTTAATATTTTATTGCTTTGTATTCTTTGACAGTTGTATTCATTTGGTTCAGACAAATTCATTTCATTGATTTGGTTCAGACAAATTCATTCATTTCCTGCCTGAGTAGGCAGTTGGATTAAAAGATCTGCAAAGGTCCATTCCAACTCTGTTTTTCTGTTATTCTGACGCTATACATCAACATCCAAGAAAAGTTAATAAGACTTCTTCCATTTTTTCCTCAGATTTAAACTACCAACAGAGGGAAAGAGCAAGTCTGGTGCAGAGGTTAAGGTGTTGGCTTAGAAATCAGGAGATTGTGAGTTCTAGTCCTGCCTTAGGCATGAAAACCAGCTGGGTAACTTTGGATCACTCTCCTTCAGCCCAAGTTGTGTCCCAGGGTTGTTGTTTTGGGGAAAATAGAAAAAGGAAGAAGCACTAGGTTTGTTCATTGCCATAACTTATTTATGAAAATAATAAAGGTGGGATAAAAACATCTAATAAATAAATAAAATAAACTCTTGTGAAAATGGCTCATGCATAACCACATACTCCTTATACCTGTCTTGTTCCCGGTCCTAATCCAAGTGTCTTTAATAACGGTGCCTGACTTGTATGCTTTTTTTCTGCATTCTGTCCTATCTCAGCATGGACTTCTGAACTGAGTTTTGACTAATCCTTTTGAATTCCCACATATACCCCTGTTCTCCTGCCTCTTGACCTGGAATAGCTCTTGAATATTGACTGTGATCTCTCTCACGATTCCTGACCTTTTGGTTTCTGACCTGGCTTGACCCTTATTAAAGGTCTGACCTGGGCTTCTGGCACTCATTCCACAGGTCAATGATTGAACAGGAAAAAGAGACAAAGATTTTTTTAGGCTCATATCAATGCTCTATTATGCTTACACTAAACCCAGTGGGATTTTGTAGGAGTCTAGCCTTTTTTCCAAAGCATTTCTGATGGCCTACTGAACTACAGTTCAAATCTTGACTTGATCTGTGTAACATTGTAAAGAGTAATTTAAATCATTAACATCTCCAAACAGGTGATATACTTGTGTCATCCATGGATTATCAAACACTTAATAACTACTCTTTTATTCTTAGGTCCTCATCATCACCAGGACTGACAAAGTTTCAATAAGTGAACCCAGATCAGAGAAGGGTCATGGAGTGTAGTTCTGTACTACTTAGAGGCAGAGCTAAATCATAAAATACACTGTTTCTCTAAAGCATCCTCCTTCAACTTGAGGCCCTCCAGATATGCCAGACTGCACTGCTCAAAATAAAATAAAGGGAACAGAAAAATAAGACATCCTAGATCTGAATTAATGAAATATTCATATTAAATACTTTGTTCATTACATCGTTGAATGTGCTGACAACACAATCACACAATTATCAATAGAAATCCAATTTAGCAACCCATGAAGGTCTGGATTTGGAGTTACACTCAAAATTAAAGTGGAAATAAACACTACAGGCTGATCCAACTTTGATGTAATGTCCTTAAAACAAGTCAAAATGAGGCACAGTAGTGTGTGTGGCTTCCACGTGCCTGTATGACCTCCCTACAATGCCTGGGCATGCTCCTGATGAGGTAGCGGATGGTCTCCTGAGGGATCTCCTCCCACACCTGGACTAAAGCATCCCCCAATTCCTGGACAGTCTGTGGTGCAACGTGACGTTGGTGGATGGAGCAAGACATGATATCCCAGATGTGCTCAATTGGATTCAGGTCTGGGGAACGGGCGGACCAGTCTATAGCATCGATGCCGTCGTCTTGCAGGAACTGCTGAACACTCCAGCCACATGAGGTCCAGCATTGTCATGCATTAGGAGGAACCCAGGGCCAACCCACCAGCATATGGTCTCAGGAGGATCTCATCTCGATACCTAATGGCAGTCAGGCTACCTCTGACGAGCACATGGAGGGCTGTGCGGCCCCCTAAAGAAATGCCACCCCACACCATTACTGACTCACTGCCAAACTGGTCATGCTGGAGGATGTTGTAGGCAGCAGAACATTCTCCACAGCGTCTCCAGACCCTGTCATGTCTGTCACATGTGCTCAGTGTGGACCTGCTTTCATCTGTGAAGAGCACAGGGTGCTAGTGGTGAATTTGCCAATCCTGGTGTTCTCTGGCAAATGCCAAACGTCCTGCACAGTGTTGGGCTGTAAGTACAACCCCACCTGTGGACATCAGGCCCTCATACTACCCTCATGGAGTCTGTTTCTGACCATTTGAGCAGCCACATGCACATTTGTGGCTTGCTGGAGATCATTTTGCAGTGCTCTGACAGTGCTCCTCCTGTCCCTCCTTGCACAAAGGCAGAGGTAGCAGTCCTGATGCTGGGTTGTTGCCCTCCTACGGCCTCCTCCACATCTACTGATATACTGGCCAGTCTCCTGGTAGCATCTCCATGCTCTGGACACCATGCTGACAGACACAGCAAACCTTCTTGCCACAGCTCGCATTGATGTGCCATCCTGGATGAGCTGTACTACCTGAGTCACTTGTGTGGGTTGTAGACTCCATCTCATGCTACCTCTAGAGTGAAAGCACCACCAGCATTCAAAAGTGACCAAACCATCAGCCAGAAAGCATAGGAATTGAGAAGTGGTCTGTGGTCACTACCTGCAGAACCATTCCTTTATTGGGGATGTCTTGCTAACTGCCTATGCTTTCCACCTGTTGTCTATTCCATTTACACAACAGCATGTGAAATTGATTATCAATCAGTGTTGCTACCTAAATGGACAGTTTGATTTCACAGAAGTGTGATTGACTAGGAGTTACATTGTGTTGTTTAATTGTTCTCTTTATTTTTTTGAGCAGTGTATATCTCTTTGAATCCACTAAGACTGAGAATTTCAGGAGACCAACACATCATCCAGAGAACATCAAACTGAGGAAAGTTATTCTAAAGAGTATGTTCCATGTGATATGAGAATAAACCAAATCATATAGACACAATCCAGACTTTGAGTCATAAACATAAAACAAAAAAAAACCCACAAATCACCGCATTTGGCTACATAGATGACACATAAATACATGTAGAAATTAAACTAAAAGGTTTTACCACTAAGAAATATCTATGAATTTTACACATTGAAATGTTGGGTCTGACTGTATCTAGTCTAAAAGGAATTAGTGACACAGAATTTTGCAGAGCAGATAGGAGAAAAATATTGACTCCATCCACCACCCATAAATCAAATGCAAAGGGAACAATGGAAATTAACTGAGTTGATGATTGAACAATATAAAAATGTGAGCAAATAGAAAATGTTTAAGTCCACAAGCAAGGTTTCCTGCAGCCAAGGTTTTCCCATTCTCCTGCTAAGCTCTCCACCTAAAGAGAATAATCATTGATCTTCTGGACTGGTACTAACAAGTGCCTTTTGGAGCTATGTTGCTGCTCTTTCACCTTTCTACACATGCTCTACTAGATCCCACCAAAGCTGAACAGAAATTACTCAAACTAGGAAAAAAACCCAACTTCTCATAAACTGGACTAGTCCCAGACAGAAAATACTTCTGCCTAGTAGATAAATAGCATTAGTTTCTTTTATTTTCTGCCTTTCCCTATCCATGCAACTCCACGAAGCATTTACTTTACTGCCCCAATAAATCATGGTAACCTCCTGGATCAGCTCAAAGGACTGAGGGTGGGCAGCATGGTATTGTGCTGATATGCCCCCATTCTTTCAGGACCAATTCCAATTGGTGAAGACTGGAGAAGAAAAATCCCACTCTCAGCCCCTACTTTGTGGAGTGCCACAGATTTAGTGCTTTCTCCCCTCCTTTTTAAGATATATATGAGACTGCTGGGTGAATTCATCCATCACCATTGGGTAAAGTATCATCATCTAATCACCCAATTATGTATCTGAAAAACCATGGCAAATGACATCATTCTGTGATCATCATATCCCAGGGTTTTGAAGCTGTGAGAGTCTGAACAGGGAACAACCGGTTTCAAGTGAACCCTGATTCAACTGATGGGGCCCACTGGTTCCAGTACGATGCCATTTTTAGCACTGGATCGGGTTTCATTGGCCCAGAAATACCTAGTGCCCAATCTGGGGGTCCTCCTAAACTTCCAATTGCGGCTCAATTAGCAGAAGGCAGTTGTGGCTAGGAGGTCCTTTGTCCAGCTTCATCTTGTACACCAGTTGCATCTATTCCTGGATTGGCAGGCCCTGCTTACAGTCACTAATGCTTTAGTTACTTTCAGATTGTACGATTGTGATGTATTCTATGTGAAGCTCTCTCAAACAGTACCTGAGGGTACATTATGGAACATCTTTCCCCCAAAATTAACTCCATGACTTTGGATTTTCTGAAAGGCCCTCAAGACCTGGTTATATGATCAGGCTTGAGGTTCCCAGACTTCTGGTAGACTTGCTGAAATGAGTCTATTGTTATGATGATCATTTTATCCCTTTCTTTGCCTAGGGTTGCTTTGTTTGGTTTTTATATTTATTAATATGTTTCTTACATTTTATAATTGTGGATCTTTACATTATTTTATGTCATGCTTCTGCACCAATCAGAGTTGTTTTTGGGTGAGATAGTGGCTATATATATTTGAAAAATAAATAAACCTGTAGATACAAGATAAGAAGTACAAAACTTTTTTTACAGATAAAAAATTCTGATTGGGGAGGAAAACTGGTAAGATGATAGGATCTGTACAACAGTAGAAAGTTTTTTTTAATTAGAAGCTAGACAGTCACCTCTTCAGCATAATTTAATCAGTTTTTCTGCACATTACAAAGTAGGTGATCCTTATAATCCCTTCCAAGTCCACAATGCTATGATTCTGTGAATAGCTGGAAATGACCACCACTCACCATATGCTTACAGCTGGTTCTAAACATCTTTTCTCCATGGTTCAGTTTAGGCTAAATAAAAGTCTTGGCACATATCTAATTTTGTTTTTTATAAACAGGCTTGAATCACGTCAGGCTTTACAATACAGTCTCTTGCATGCACTAAGCACATCAACGCCTCTTAAACTAGCTTGCACAATTCCCACTGTTTAAATAAGAAACAGAATCCAGCCCTAGGAAGTTCATTAACCCAGTGAAAACAGGGCTAATGAATAAGCAACCCCTCAAATACACAAGACAATTGTTTCTGTTTGCAGACGTAAATGCTCCTAATACCAGCTGCCTCCTAGCAGACAAACCTTGTCACTCGTGTCTTTGTGATTCTCTCTCCCATTCTTGACATTGTGGAAGAGTTGGATTTGTTTATGGGAGCGAAAAATTAGGAAGACTTTGGTAGTCGTCCCTTTGCAGACCAACACATATTATTAAAAAAGCATACACTTTCCTGAACTACTGCAGTCCACTCAGTCAGAAGGCATCTTCCGGCATCTTTTCAAACCAACAAATCTTATTCTGAATTTTATTTTATTGTTTTGTTTTATTTTTGTTACCATAGACTAACATCACTCTCCTCCACCAGAGCTCATTTCATCAGATGCAGCAAGATGGTTAACACAAAAAGGAGTTACCAGACTCCTTTCCATTCTTGAGAAAGCCTTTTTTTTATTACCAGCTCCTTATTTTATTCTTATAGTTCCTCTTTAAGAGAAGAAAGGGGAGCTTTGAGTTGGAAACAAAAGCTTGAGCTTCTGCTAGAGAGAGGGTTAGCTCCTAAATGGTCATTTAGGTCTGTATTGCCCAAATACAATCACTTTCAGCAATGTCATGACCTATGTCAGTTTGCTACCTACCAAGCCTCTTGACAATGTGCTGAGATAGCAGCATTCAGAAGATAAAGCTTTGTTTCCAAGAAGTTATCTCACAGTGTATAATGGGTGAGTAGCCTTCGCTACAAAACAATAGCCATCTTCTTTCCTCGGTTGGTAGATATAATTGAAGCTGACTGATTAACCACTGAAAATTACAGGATATTACTGCATGTTGTCATAAAGGAAAATAATTTCAAAATGTGTATGCATGTTACTGTTAATTTCCTACAGTAATGGCTATGCCTTGAGTTTTCAACATGGTTCTTGGGAGTTGTAGTGCAAACACTGGATTGTTGATATTCATAAAGCTCCCAACTTGTTTTCTTTAATTTTTTTTACAAGGGAAAATGAGCAAAACAGGGCATCAGCCTCAGATGCACCCTGAGTTTCTACCATTGGTTATTTCTCTCAGGTATTTGTAAAAAATAAAGCATTGGTGTGGCTAAAGTCAGTGCTGAATTCTGTACATTTTGTGGTATATGGCATATGGATATTGTGCTGAACTATTCTATGAGTTCCCATAATATGCTTTCAAAATTCCCAATGGATCCATTGGCTCAAAAGAGAGAGAAGGCTGACTAGGTTGTGCCTTTTAATCTCAGAATTTAAGCATCAGCTTCGTGCTACTAAATCAGTTTGTTGGTTCACTTTGCATTGTGTATTGTGGAGCTGGCTGGAAAAATGTTCTCCAGGTTAACCTTCTGTAACCCAGTGGCCAGCAACTATATTGGGGGAAGGGGGAACCCCCAGAATTCCCAGCCAGTGTGGTCATCTTTGTTTCCAGATCTATCTAGTGCTAAAACTGAATTCTAAAAAAATATCAGTCAGTTAGAAGTTTAATTAAGGATGAACAGTGTCAAACATTTTAATATCTACTTTTGAGCACTTTGGGAACCACAGAATTGTTGCTTCTATATGCAGACCTTCTGCATACAGAAGGTCTTCTGCAATCATGACATAAGCCTAAGATTGAAAATCAGACTTGCCAGATGTGAGATCTTTTCTATCCTGCTCTACAGAGTACAGAATTAGTCTCTAAAAGAAAGCCTCTGGAAAAGACTGGATGCATTTGAAATGTGGATTTACAGGCGGCTGTATAAGCTGGGTTGACAAAATCAGAAATGATAAGATGATAAGTCACCTGAGAAAGCCAAGGGAAATCATCAAAGCCATTAAAAAATGAAAGTTAGAATATTTTGGACATGTGATACAACATCCGGAAAAATACGACACACTTCACTTAATCCTCCAGGGTAAGACTGAAGTCAAATGAGGTCCAAGCAGAAGAAGAACACCATGGCTTCAAAATCTAAGGGGCTGAGATTGGACAAAACTCAGCAGCACTTTTTCATGTGGCTCTTGATAAAAATAGGATCGCCAACATCCGATGATGGATATGGCACAAGAAGAAGAAGAAAATATACAGACCTCTGTATTCAACTAGACCTTGTGTCTCTCTAACACACTATTTGGCATAGAGATAGCTTCTGGGCAGACTTTTCTACTTACAGTACTGTTGCAAATGGCAGGGAATGGACCATGCAGGTAGAATCAATTGTACACACACACACACACACACATAGACACACACACATAGAGAGTTACAGAATACAGTTCAATCCTCTTACAATGGAAGAATGGATGGCAAAACTGATGGAGCTGGCAGAGATGGCAAAATTAGCTGTTTTAAAGTATCCAGTTTTGTTTTTACTTGGATAACTGCTCCTGGACTTGATGCTAGAAAGAGGGGGGGGGGGGAAGAAACTTTGATTTTGGCATTTGATTATTAGATTGGACTGTTGCTATAGAAATGGCTAGCATGTACTAAATATGTAAATTAAAATTTGAGGTATAACCGAATTGTGTACTTTACTGCATCACAAAAAGTTAAAAGTCAATGCTTTTGTTTTCTTCTCTCTTACTATGCACTATCTTCCCATTTTTCCCTTCTCTATTCCCTTATTATTTATGTTTCTATTTCTGTTTTATATTGTAATAAACTTCAATTAAAATAATTAATACTATTAGGCAAAGGCAAATGATATTTTTCCACCTGGAGATTTTCTTTCCAACTTCCAACTTTTTTCAGCTGATGCTGTAAAAAGGTTTCAGAGAAGTTAGTCCTGAAATCTGTAGCACATTTTCTTTCTATTCTTAACATTTGGTGGGTACATATGTGAAAGCATCATGGAAAAGTGATGATGACAGGAGGGGGAGGAGAAGGATTGTTTCATTTAAAAAAAAATGATTATATTCCCATTAAATTTTAGCAACCTGAAATTTTAGGCAACCCCAAGATAAGCAAATTTCCTCCTCTTAGGTCTTGTTCTTACTTGCATTTCTGAAAACATGCAGAGTTCAGGATTATCCATGATCAGAACCAGAATTGAGTTCTTTTTTGAATGGTCTGCACACTTTCAATAGAAACTGCAAAAAGATAAAGATCGCCTTTATCATACTTTATTTTGGAGAATGGAAAATGAGCTGCTTATACCACAAGGAAATCCATTCATCCCACATCTGTCAAGCTGTCTGGTTCCTCTGGATATTTCAGCACAGGTTTCACAGGATTCATCTGGCAAAATATCAATATTGGCTTGCTAGAGTTCCTGCAAAATGAGCGAGTGAAACCCAGCATACAAAATGCATTATGACCAACAAGTGAAGATTTCTGTTGCATATAATTTAGTGTCCATACAGAGCAAAGACTTCCCTGAAGCTCAAAGCTTTTCCTGCTTCCATGAGATATCTAGGCTAGGGAGAGTTGAGGAGATTCCCACTGAATTCTAGACTGACTTCAGTAGTCCAAGACCCATGAATCAAACAGCAATGGTGACCCTGGATGCTATAACTTTAACTGCAGGCTTTGGATTCTGGAGCTCCTGCAACTGTCTCTCATGGCAAAAAGCCAGGCATTCTCAAGGGGTAAGGTTATACTGTGAAAAGGAGGGCTAAATTGAATATTACTGGCCTTCATCCAGCATCTGTTAGGAAAATCTACTCAGGTCCAAGGAGAAACATTTGCTGCAGATAACCAAAGCCATTACACATTTGCAGCTATAACACACTATATATAATACTGTGCAGAAAAGAAGTTAGAAATAAGTATTGACCTCCATTGCCTATCATGGCTTTGGTCAATCAAGCCTTTCAAGTGACACTTTCAGTAAGATCATGAGATTAAAGTAGGCGCTGGTCCAGATTGTATCCATTCCATACATAAAAAGGAGCCATTGTTTCATAAACAGTCGTATCAACATTTAAAAATTAAATGCACATGTAAATAAAATGAAAACAAGTTTACTTTTTGTCACTCTCCAATACATTTCTTTGTTTGGCTCTATCTCCTTTTTGGAATACAGATGAAACTCGAAAAATTTTGCATGATATTCTATGCAAAAGGTCATTTATTTCAGTAATGCAACTTAAAAGGTTAAATTAACATGTGAGATAGACTTATTACACGCAAAGCAAGATAGTTCAAGCCACAATTTGGCATAATTGTGATGATTATGGCTTACAGCTCATGAAAACCCCAAATTCACAATCTCAGAAAATTAGAATATTACATGCAATCAATAAAAGAAGGATTGTACATAGAACAGTATTGGAGTTCTGAAAAGTAGAAGCATGCATATGTACTCAGTACTTGGTTTGGGCCCCTTTTGCAGCAATTACTGCCTCAATGCAGCATGGCATGGAAGCTATCAGCCTGTGGCACTGCTGAGGTGTTATGGAAGACCAGGATGCTTCAATAGTGGCTTTCAGATCTTCTGCATTGTTCGGTCTCATGTCTCTCATCTTTCTCTTGACAATGTCCCATAGAACATAGGGTTCAGGTCAGGCAAGTTTTCTGGCCAATCAAGCACAGTAATCCCACAATCACTGAACCAGTTTTTGGTGCTTTTGGCAGTGTGGGTAGGTGCCAAGTCCTGCTGGAAAATGAAGTCAGCATCCCCATAAAGCTCGTATGTGGTAGGAAGCATGAAGTGCTCCAAAATCTCCTGGTAGACGGCTGCATTGATCCTGGACTTAATGAAGCACAGTGGACCAACACCAGCAAATGACATGGCTCCCCAAATCAATACAGACTGTGGAAACTTCACACTGGACTTCAAGCATTTTGCAGTGTGTGCCTCTCCATTCTTCCTCCAGACTCTGGGTCCTTGGTTTCCAAATGAGATGCAAAAGTTGCTCTCATCAGAAAAGTGGACTTTGGACCACTGAGCAACAGACCAGTTCTGTTTTTCTTTAGCCCAGATAAGATGCTTCTGACATTGTTTATTGTTCAGGAGCAGCTTGACAAGAAGAATATGACATTTGAAGCCCATGTCCAGGATCCATCTGTGTGTGGTGGCTCTTGATGCACTGACTCCAACCTCAGTCCATTCCTTGGGAAAGTCCCCAACACTTTTGAATGGCCTTTTCCTGACAATCCTCTCCAGGCTGCAGTCATCCCTGCTCCTTGTGCACCTTTTTCTTCCATACTTTTCCCTTCCACAAAACTTTCTATTAATGTGCTTTGATATAGCACTTTGGAAACATCCAACTTCTTTTGCAATTACCTTTTGAGGCTTCCCTTCCTTATGGAGGATGTCAATGATGGTTTTCTGCACAACTTTCAGGTCAGCAGTCTTTCCCATGATTGTGATTGTGACTGAGAGACTATTTGAAGACTTAGGAACCCTTTGCAGGTGTTATAGCTTAATTAGCTGATTAGAGTGAGACAGTTTGAGCCTAGAATATTGAACCTTTTCACAATATTCTAATTTTCTGAGATTGTGGATTTGAGGTTTTCATGAGCTGTAAACCATAATCATTTCAAGTTATGACACATCATGGGTTGAATTATCTTGCTTTTCATGTAATGAGTTTATATTAATTTCACCTTTTAAGTTGCATTACTGAAATAAATGACCTTTTGCACGATATTCTAATTTTTCAAGTTTCACCTGTAGAATACAGAAGGTATTCCTCTTTTAGCAAACCATGATAATTAGACAAAACTGAGAAGGACTAGCAATTCAACATGGAATCACATAAGCTATTCAGAAAAATATGAATTCTTTATGGAAAGTAGTACCACACACTTTCTATGGCCTACCCAATTTCTTGCCCGCAGGTTTTTTGTAAGAATAAAACTCAAATGAGCTTCCTTGTTAATACTTATTTTGTGATTGTTTCTAAATTCCTGTGAAACCACATTTGTAATGTGAAAGCATACAGCTCCCTAACATGTCCTCAGGGGAGTCTATCTCATTTGTCTTTCATTTAAAAAAAAAAAAAAAAAGGAGAAAAGACTACACATTCTGTGATTTCTCTGAAGTATTTCCATCTCAGGGGTAAATTCATCCCTGAAGGAACTTCATTGACCTCGAGGGAGGGATTAACTCCCACTGAGGTTAATGGGGGTTGCATGCTTTCCTGCATGCATGTTAAAGGAGGAAATTACCCATGTGTTATCTGGTGATTGTGCATTTACCCCAACACTTTAGCAAGGTGAAAACAAACAGACACTATTTTCTTTCTAATGTTCCTATAAATCTCATGGTTGTTCTTTGAAAGTAGACATTTATAGATTCCAATCTTTTGATATAAATAGCGATGCTATCTTCCCTGAACAATAACATGGTAAATTAACAGATATCTTTGCAGTAAAAGTATTTGCAGAACAAAGTAATGTTATTTTAATGACTCTCCAAACATAAAAGCAATATTATTACCTGTATAACAGCAATGGGGGGTGTTTCCTCCAGTAAATACTTCCTTTTTTCCTCTTTACATTAACAACTATGTATTCCTATTCTAGATATATTTGGAAATAGGCTATTGTAGGTACTTTTCATTCTATTTTCTTTCATAATAAATAATATGATGTGATGTGCAAGGAAATAATGGGCAACATAAAATAGAATAGAGCTGGAAGGGACCTTGGAGCTCTTCTTGTCCATATCCTAATACCATTTCAGATAGGTCCAGGCTCTCCTTAAAAACCTCCAGTGATGAAGCACCTACAACTTCTGGAGGCCAGCTATTCCACTGGTTAATTGTTCTCACTATTAGGAAGTTTCTCCTTAAATCTAGGTTGCTTCTCTTCTTGATTAGTTTCCAATCATTTCTTGTCCGGCCTTTTGTTGCTTTGGAGAATAATTTGGCATACATTATTTTTGATCTTTAAACTTCTTGATTCTCTCTCTCCCTCTCTCTCTCTCTTTTGGTCCAACTTTCTCTTTCCTGAAACAAACATTTGGCAATGTAACTACTGGTAGTAAAAGAACTTATTTCTATTTTTATGTCGGAAAAGTATTTTTCATTTAAAGATAGAAGATGTCTATCCACAAGATACTCAATCCACAAGATCAGTGGCACCCAATAATGCTTTGTTGTGGTGACCTTTATTTTGCAGAATAACATCTCACCACAGGATTTTTTTCAAAAAGCCTCTAAGTCAAAGTGATTAATTTAAGTTGGTCATTCTTCAGTTATATATTAAAAGTATTGCCTGTATGTTAATTTGATTCCTGCTTCTAGATAAAATTGATAGTTTTAATTGTTGCATTAATGTTTTCTATAAATATGGACCATATGATCTTGGTGGTATAGAAATGAAATGAAATGACAAGCTGAACATAAGTACCCTCTATATCTAGTCATTTTTGTTTCTTCTGACAATCATTCATTCTTCACTGTCTAACCTCTATCTGTTTCCAGTTTACGAGCATGTCTTGAAATGTCTTCATCAAGTTTTCTAATTTTAATAAACATTTTACTTTGAAGTACATCTATTTGCTCTAGTTCTTTACCCTTTAAGTGTACATTGTGAAAATTCAGACCCAATTCAAGCCCAGTTCTTTGTATTTTGTGATTTTTCTCCAGTTGTTTCTCTTTTATTGTGCTGTTTCCAGGTACTGCCACATCCACTAATTAAACTACCATATTTTTTGTACTATAAGACACACTTTTCCCCTCTCTCAAAAAGTGGGTGGAAATGTCTGTGCAACTTATAGAGTGAATGTTGCTAAAGCCCTGCCCACCCACTGGTCCCACCCTTCAGTCTCTGCCTCCCAACAATTTGCCTTCTTGCAGCAAACAGCAAACTGCCTGGTCAGCTTCAGTAGAGCCTGATTTAGCACAAGCAGCTAATTGGCAGTTGGATCAGCGTCCCCAAATACTGCCAATCAGCTGTTCCAGCCTGCAGGGTGTCCATTACTGCCGCCACTGCTGCCGCCATCACCACTGCTGCCAATCACTGTCTCCACGTATCCCATTTTCAGCCTCCACGCGTCCTATTTTCAGCCTTTGTGCATCCCCTTTTTAGCTTCTGCACACCCTGTTTTCAGCCCATTCCAGGTGGAGATCCCTGCAGCCTGGAACAGCTGATTAGCGGTTGAAGCTGACCAGGCTGAAGCTGACAAGGCTATTTGCTGTTTGCTGCAAGGAGACAAATGCTGGGAGGCAGAGGCAGATTTTTTTTCTTGTTTTCTTCCTCAAAAGCTAGGTGTGTCTTATAGTCTGCAGCATGTTATAGTGCAAAAAATATGGTATTTTGGCTTTCTTATCAACAATTGTTAAGTCTGGAGTGTTGTGTAGTAGGTGCTTGGCTGTTTGAATTTTAATGTCCCAGAGTACTTTAAGCCCCTATCACACTGCACCAACGGATGCAAAGAGGATGTAAAACGGACAAAAAAGCTTGCCATCCGCTGGTTAACGCGATGTACTCACTGCCTCCGTTTTGCTTCCTCTCTATCCATCCAGCATCCGTTTATTGATGTTTCATCCGCTCAGAAAGTTTTGAGCTGCTCAAAACTTTTGCACGGAAAATGTATCCAATTCGTCCGTTCTGCATCCACTACGCATCCGCTACGCATCCGCTATATCCGCTAGGCATCCGCTGCACATCCGCGCAACTCGCATCTGCTCGGACGCAGGGAGGAAGCAGAAAAGATGCAGAACGGATGCAGAACGGATGCAGAATGGATGCCTAGTGGAAACAAAGCATGTAAAATGAAAAAAATGTTCGCAGAGGGGACCTATCTCGGATATTAAGGATGTCTAGAGGATGCCTAGAGGATGCAAAGGGATACCTATACTGCCTATAAAAAGGGGGAGCAACTCATCTGGATCTCACTTTCAGAACAACAGCCCTGCGGTGCAGACCTCTGCAGTCTTCATCTGACACTTGCTCTTCCACAGCATCCAGTCATGTCCACCATGGATCGTAACACAGTCCTTTTAGAAGCCACCATCCTTCTGCAACAGTGCGAAGCCATCTACAGGCTCTGTGAACTCTACTACGGGAAGAAAAAGAGGTGGCCAAGAAGCATCTGGGTACGAAGATGGATCGGGAGAAGAGCAGAGGACAGACTGTACAACAAGCTGATGGTGGAGCTCAGGAACGAAGACACTCGGGCATTCCAGAACTTCACGAGGATGCCTCCAGCCATGTTTGATGAAGTTGTGCAGCGGCTGACACCCAGGTTGACCAAGGCAAACACCAACTTCCAGCCCAGCCTGGACCCTGGGCTCAAGGTGGCACTCACTCTGCGCCACCTGGCCTCAGGGACCACCTACAGGAGCATGCAGTACAGGTGGAGGGTGCCACACAACACCATCAGCATTGTGGTCAGAGAAGTGGTGCAGGCCATCATCGAAGAATACAAGGAGGAGCTCCTCCAGTGCCCCTTCACTGAAGAAGGCTGGAAGAAAGTTGCAAAGCAGTGGTATCAGAAGCGGAACTTCCCCCACACCGTTGGAGCCATAGATGGCAAGCATGTGGCCTGCAAAGCGCCAGCCAACTCAGGGTCCTCTTATCACAACTACAAGGGCTTCTTCAGCATCATCCTCTTCGCCATGGTCGATGCTGACTATAAGTTCATGTACATCGATGCTTCAGGCAACGGCTCATCTTCAGATGCCCAGGTATACAACGCAAGTGACCTCAAGGGTAGGCTGGAACGCAACCTCATCGTAGGCTTCCCAGATCCAGAACCCCTGCCCAACGACACACAAGATGTGCCCTACTTCATCATGGGGGATGACGCCTTCTCCCTCACAACCTACCTCATGAAGCCATACACCTACAAATACCTCACCCGTGAAGAGAGGATCTTCAACTACAGGCTGTCCAGGGCAAGGTGGGTGGTGGAGAACGCCTTTGGCATCCTGGCCAACAGGTTCCAGGTACTTCTCACCACCATGCAGCATCACCCAGAGACTGTGAGGAGGATCATGGAAGCTTGCTGCATCCTGCACAATCTCATGAGCACCCGCTTCCCAGTCTTGCAGAACAGGGTCGTGGACCTCCAGCAAGGCAATGGGGACATGGAGCCTGGGGAATGGAGGCAAGGGCGAAACCTGATAGATACTGTGGATGTGCAAGGCCCCAACAGAGCTTCACGTGAAGGGAAGAAGCAGCGCAACCTCCTGAAACACTGCTGCAACTCCCCAGCTGGAGCGGTAGAGTGGCAAGACAGGATGATAGATGCTTAATGGCTGCTTCCTTCAGCCTGTCTCATCACACTGATGAGATTGGGCCATGTATGTTGGGTGGGCCTACAATGAACAGGGCATTTAATAAAGAGTTGTGTTTTTATTCAAATGTGTGGATCAATGCTTACATTGTTATTGATAATAAAGGGCCAAAGGTGTGGCAGCTGGGAGGGTGGATCATACAGTCCCACTATGCTTGCACTGGAGGTTTATCTATCCCACAGCTATTACCCATGCCAAAGGTATCCCTGCCCATCCCACTGCTATCTTAACCCATCCCACAAGCATGCAAATGCTTAAACCATTTCTAAAAGTTTCCACCAAGACTTTATTAAAAAAAAGAAATGAAGCAAGTGTATGAATCAAAAATAGACTTTATTAACAAGAAGCTATAAAACAAAAATGAGTCTCTGGCACTCCTCTTGGTCGCTCAGTCCCAGGGGTGAAGGGTCCAGGTGCTGTGGAGGTGGCTGGTGCTGGAGTGCTTGTCATCAGCTCCTCCAGAAGCAGAAGCAGCAGAAGCCCCAGCCCCAGAAGAGCGAGCCCGTGCTGCAGAAGCCCCAGCAGAACCAGAGTGAGGGCCAGGGGGCGGGATGGTAGCCCTGTCCCTCTTGCAAAGGCTGGCAGCAGATGGCTGAGGCTTGCTGTGCTTCAGCATGGTTGTGGGGTTGCTGGCTGGCAGGGAGGCTGGCAGGAACCAAGGCTGGCAGGACGGCTGGCAGGGAGGCATGTACCAAGGCTGGCAGGAAGGCTGGAAGGGAGGCTGGCACCAAGGCTGGCAGGAAGGCTGGCAGGCAGGCAGGCACCAAGGCTGGCAGGCAGGCAGGCAGGCACCAAGGCTGGCACCAAGGCTGGCAGGCAGGCTGGCAGGCAGGCAGGCACCAAGGCTGGCAGGAAGGCTGGCACCAAGGCTGGCAGGAAGGCTGGCAGGGAGGCAGGCAGGCATGAACCAAGGCTGGCAGGCAGGCTGGCACCAAGGCTGGCAGGCAGGCTGGCAGGCAGGCAGGCACCAAGGCTGGCAGGAAGGCTGGCACCAAGGC
>BLBF01000010.1:33620952-33667382 GCA_015471245.1 Laticauda colubrina | reverse complement strand
ATGGATGTGGGTCTTACAGCTCCTGGTTTTTAAATTTGAGGCTGGTTCATTCTGATTGGCTGGGAGCCTGGACCTATTTCATTGGACTTGGAGTTTGATTGATTGGTGTTCCTGGTTTCTCCTGTCTGTTTTGTGGCTTTGATTGGCTGGCAACAGTCTGTTCTTGTGTTGGAGGCTTTCAGTGCAGCTTGGCTGCGTGTGAAGGGACGGCTGCTCTTTATTAGCAAGCTGGGTTTCACCTGGGTGCCTGGTGGGGGGGTTAGGTTGGAGCTTTCAGAGAGAGTCTGTTTTTGCCCAGGTGTTTGTCTGGCTTGTGGCATGGAGATCTTTCTATTTGAGAGTGCAGGCTTCCAAATGATTGACAGTCTGCTGGAATCATCTCTTCTATTCATGCTGTCAGGTCTTTTTTCAATCTCTATGGCTTCTCTGATGATTCTGTGGCTGGGGTTTTCTATAGTGGCCAGGGTTTTAGTGCCATTGAAGTTGATGTTGTGACCTGTGGTTTTCATGTGTTGGACTAGTGAGGAGGTGTGTTCCAGCTTTTTTACTGCATTTTTGTGTTCCTCTAGGCGGGTACTTATTCTTCTATTGGTCTGTCCAATGTATGTGGCCGGGCATGATGTACAGGGAATTTCATATATGCCTTGGTTTTCCAGGTCAATTTTGTCTTTGGGGTTCCTCAGGATGGCTGCTATTTTTTTGTCTGTTTTGAAGGCAGTCTTGATGTGATGCCTGTGTAGTATCTTACTGATTTTATCTGTGGTACCTCTTATGTAGGGCAAGACAGCTGTTCCATAGATCTGTTGGTCTTCTAGGTCTCTGTTATGTCTTGGTGTGTTTTTGTGGATCAAGTTGGTGATTTTGTTTTTGTGGAAGCCATTGGCTGTCAATACTTCAGTCAGGGTGCATAGTTCAGTCTTTATATGTGTCTTATCTGCCAGGCATTTGGTTCTGGTAATTAGGGTTTTCGCTACAGAATTTATCTGTGCTGGGTGGTGGTGGGATTGGGCGTTGAGGTAGCGGTTGGTGTGTGTTTTCTTTTGGTATATGGTGTGTCCCAGTGTGCCATCTGTTCTTTTGTAGATTAGTACATCTAGGAATGGTAGTTGTTTGTTTATTTCCGTTTCCATGGTGAACTTGATTTTGGGGTGTGTGTTGTTTAGGTGTGTTAGGAAATTGTTTAGGTTTTCTTTTCCATGGGGCCAAATCACAAATGTGTCATCGATGTATCTTAGCCATAGTTTGGGTTTGTGGGTGGCATTAGCCAGGGCTCTGGATTCGAATTCTTCCATGAACAGGTTTGCAATGACGGGTGACAGTGGTGATCCCATAGGGGCTCCTTCAATTTGCTTGTGTCTTTGTCCTTTGTATATGAAATATGTGTTGGTTAGGCAGTGTTCTGTTAGTTCCATGAGGTCTTTGGCTGGTTGGTATTTATTTTTGATGATTTCAAGAGTTTCTTTTATTGGGACTTGAGTGAATACATACATACATACATACATACATACATACATACATACATACATATATATATTTTAACGAAAAAAAAACCATTTTCCAAGATTAAATTGTGTGGTAGCTCCATTTAACTCCAACATCTGATAGTCAGAAGGTGATGAAGTGAAAGGCTGAGATTTTTCCCATGTGCTGATAAGGTTTATGGTTCACACAGTTCTCAGAACTAAATGCAAAGGTAAATGTCAGAGCAAATGCAGTTAATTCTCATAGGCTTGTTTTGAATTGGTGCCTCCATTCCCTGGCTCTAATTTTTTTTCCTTTTGATCTCCTGCCAGCAGATAAGTAAACAAGGTGATTGATAGAGTGGTTTCTTTTAAGCTTTTTTCCTGTTCTACTTGGGATAATTTTGTAAATTAATATCAGAATGCGTCATGATGATACACAGCCAATTTTTGTTTTGATGATTTGGAAGCTATCAAAAAAATTAGAAGTTTTACTACCTAATAAAATAATACAATGAAATTCTACATTGTATAAGGTCTGATCAAGATCTATATACTCACAAAAGTATTTCATGATGTGATCAGTAATATAATTTATACTTACTTTGATGTTTTATTACTTTAATTCACATTTCCCCTCAAGTTAAGATGGTAAAAAAATCAGGTGTGAACCTTTGCTGAACTGCAAAGGCTTGGAACTATTCTTGTTGTGTACAACCCTTTTTTTGTTTTTGTGGAAATTCTAAATCCTGGCCAATCCATCCAAAATGACAATGTAATATGAATATTCCTACAGCTACATTGTTCCTCTTTTTCGGATTTAATCTTCATCTTCCCTTACAGCCAAATAAGGTAATGATGAATTTCAAAATAATAGAATGGATCTTAAACCTTCAGCAGGAAGGTTACAGTTAAGTTTTAAGTGGTCTCCAATTTTAAAAGAAGAAAACCCTCCAAATTTGGTTACAGAATGAAAGCTGCTTTATATTGCCCATCTTTAGAGTGTAATTTGCTTCAAGATTTAGCAAGTTGACACAATTATCCTTCTGACTAAGGTCCTGGAGTAGGATCCTCAAAGAACTGAAAACATTACTACTCTATTCAGTCTACAGTATGTACATCCGGGGAAATTAATGGGAGAATTTTCATCAAAGCCTCTTATCAGCAGTTTCAATGAACAGAAATAGGAATGGCTGGAGAGGAGACTGGATTGAAAGAAAATAGAATGTGTGCAAAAGACATGGAGAAAATAAGAAAGTAAAAGATAATGGAAAGCTGAGTTCTTTGTGTGATGCAAACAGGACCGAGATCACATACAGTGGCATCCATAGAGCCCTGTAGGGTTATTGATGTTAAATAAAACTACAAATACAGCATATCTATGGTCTAAGTCAGTGTTTCTCAAGCTTGCCAACTTCAATATATGTGGATTTCAATTCCCAGAATTCCTCAGAAATCCAAACTGCTAAAGTTGAAAAATATTGAAGTAGAGAAAATGGTATGGATCTTAAAAGGTAACTGATAAAACTAAAGAGAATTAGAAATGACAGATTGATGATATCTGATAAATAATAAAAAATAAAAAAAGAATGGAAAAAGCCGTGACTAATAAATGGGACCTGAGAAATTGGTGAAAAGGAAATCAGAAATCAGAAAAAAAAAAGTGGAGTGTCTCTGGAAAATGAGCCTCTACCAAACTGAATTATTTTCAGAAGCCTCACAGAAATTGGCATATTTATTTAAATTAAATGAAAAGATTCAAAAATTATCTTAGTAATCAACAACCAATGGAGAGCTCTTCTTACTCTGATAATGCTACTTTCTGTTGTTTCAACCCCGTCAGTTACAGGCTGCAATAACTGGTGGTCACAGATACACACAGAGATTCAGAACATAATATAACAGCATTTGTGGGAATCCACTTGCTGTTTTTTATTTCTGAAATATAACCTGGTTGCTCTTTTGAGGGTGGATGGGTTGTCTAACATAGTACTGATTTTATGGTTGTAAAAAATAGATTTTAATCAGATATTCAGAGGTGGTGGACTCAATCTGAGAACATTTTAACAGTCACATGCCTCCTCCCACTGCAACTGATTTCTTCCTAAATTTAAAGTCAAGTGTTCACTTAAAACTCTCAGGTAGAATCTGTAATTTGAAAAGATTAAAACATAAAAACAAGCCAACATTAAAAATAAGAACAATGTTTCTGATATGTTTGCCCAGTTATGGATAAGTTATATCTACCCTAACCTTTCTTACATTTTCATTGAGAATAATGGAAATGTAAAGTCATTTAATTTTTGACTAGACTTTCCAACAATTTTTAGCAAAGGGAAGTATGCACTGTTGAGAATGATGCAATCCTTTCATTAGTTAGTGCTTTTGAAACGTTCCAGCTGGGTAATATTTTTATTGTTTTTATTTTAATATCCAGTACTTCTGATTTTAACAGGAAAAAAAATCTGGAAGCAGATGGACTCATGCCTGAATCATTTCCTGTAAAAAGTCTTTCAAAATTAACTCATTATCTCAATTGTAGTTTATAACTGTGGCAGGAATAGCCCACGGCACATATCTCTGCTTAAATGGTTCTCCTCTCCTGCTGAGGTCTTGCCCAATTCAGCTAATTGGTGTAACCCTCCCTTTTTGCACAATAATTAAATGTTTTAGAAGCAAAGGCAGCATCAATGTAAACCATTTCACTGCATTTCCTGTAGCTGTCAGATATGAAGTCTTTTAACTTCGAAAGTTGTGCTTTAGGAATGCTTTTCTACAAGTCTCCTCCCTTGGCTATGGATGAAATCAGCACCATCTCACTGGCATGAAAATGGATGAGACTCAGGAAATAAACCGGATGGAAATGTGATATTACACATAAATCAGAACCCAGAACAGGAATAGGCAACTATCATTTCACACCAGCGGCAAAAACAATTTGAGTCTCCTCTGTTTGCCTGCTGGGTAAGGAAGATGACTAAGTAAGACAGGAAAGAAGGTTAAAAAAAAAGGAAGGAAAAAACAAGAGGAAAGAAAAGGAGAGGTGGAGTTCTAATTATTATTTTTTTATTCATTGCTGGATTAGAAAGTGGAGAGAAAATGTGCAGAAAATACAAACCAAAGAATGTTGACAAAATGCGTATCAGTGATCAGTTGAGTCAAGATTTACTTATTTTTTTTAAAATTTCTTAAATCATTGTGTCATAATCAAGTCAGTTGATCAGTTAAATCAATTTGGTCCAGTGGTTAAAACACCAGGCTAGAAATCAGGAAACCATGAATCCTTGAGTTCTTGCATGTGTTGAAGACATATTCACAGCATTCCTTTCCCCCACAACAACAACTCTGTTAGGTGAATGTTGTTGGGCTGAGCGAAGTCACTGGCCCAAAGTCACACAGCTGACTTTCACGCCTAAAGTGGAACTAGAACTCACAATCTCCTGGTTTTCTAGTCTGGTGCCTTAACCACTTGTACGCAAAGCTTGGTGCAGGGATACAGAGAATCTGACACAGGGATACCAAGAGGAACTCGATATGGCTAATCTAGAGAAAGGAAGGGCTCGGGGTGACATGATAGCAGTATTCCAGTATTTGAGGGACCGCCACAAAGAAGAGGAAGTCAATTTATTTTTCAAAGCACCAGAAGGCAAGACAAGAAACAATGGATGAAAATGAATCAAGGAGAGAAGTAACCTGGAATTAAGGAGAAACTTCCTAACAATCAGTACAATTAACCAGTGAAGCAGCTTGCCTTCAGAAGTTGTAGGTGCTTGATCATTGGAGATTTTTAAGAAGAGACTGGACAGCCACTTGTCTCAAATTGTATAGGGTCTCCTGCTTGAACAGGAAGATTGGACTAGAAGACCTCCAAGGTCCCATCTAGCTGTATTCTAATTGATAGAGTCCTCAAGCCCTTGAAGGCCACCCACTGCCTCCTCAGGGGACATCAAGGCAACAACAAGCCATAGAAGCAAGCAGCCTTTGTCCAATCCTTTGGTTTTTCAGGTAATTATCCTTGGCTAGTCAATATCACTTTTTTCTGTCTTAAAATTATCCAAAGATTGTGAATTGTGCATCAGGGCAGCAGAAGCAAGCTCCTTTTTATTTCCACACACCTGATGAGACCATGATTTCATTCCTAATAAATTAAGAATGTAGAAGCAATTACAAATTGTTAAATGATGACTGGGATAGTTGCAGCTGGGAGCAGCCCAAGTACAATGTTACACGCTGAAATAATACATGTGCTATCTGAAGAATACACACACATTCCAAGACAATGAGGTCCCGGATCTAAAATTATCTAGCTGTATCACCAGTTTGACCACTGGAGATTTAAAATAATGAATCTCTATTGTGGAGATAAACTCCTTTAAAAGTAACTGGTGTTCAGAGGGTGCCTTTGGTATTTTAATCTCATTTCATGGATGCTGCTGATTGACAGTCCTGTGAGGGTGTGAATCTTCCCAGGAAAGTTACCAGTGGGAGGGAAAAGCAACGTTGTTGAAGCGATCACACACAATAGACCATCAGAGAGAGAGGCAGCAAAATTTAGGAATGATTAAAAGATAGGACAACATTAGTATGGTGCCCAGTCCTCTTAATAAAAATCAGAGTATTGTGTAAGGTCCATGACTAAATTAAGCAAATACTAAACTAAAAAAACAGGAGAATGAAAACACAGACAAACTTTAAAGATCAGGATATAATGGAAGCAGCTAATATTCGTTCAAATAAAAAAATCCAGATATCTATATACAAGTAGCAATATTATATAAGGGACACATTTTTGAAAGACTTCCTTTTCTTCTGCTGCTAAAATGTGTTCTAAAATGTTTCTAAAGAAAATAAGGTAAATCAGTGAATTAGCTGAAACAAAATTATTTTAAAAGGGAAAGCATTACCCTTATTTGTTATTAAACTGTTGCACAAAATGGATCATCATTGCATCTAATCAATAGCAGTTTTCAAATATTCACACCTTTCATGAATGTCTGCTTGTCTTTATCCCTGGATAAAATTGCAAAAATTGGGACATCTACAAAATGTCAACAGAAAAATAGAGAACGTTCTACCTCTGCTGCAACTAACAGTAACCCAAATTTTTGCCACTCAATTCGGATAGCTCATGTGCAAATTATCAGTTGATGTTGCAATCATCTCTAGGACTAGCCCATATAACAGTAGTAGTCAATCTACTTTTCTGATGTCAATAATGTATTAGTTGCAGTTCAGCAATATTCAGACAACCACAGGTTTTCGATCTGCTTTAGTCAAATGGTTCCATACTGCCAGAATTTCAGGGACCACATCAAAGGTGGATTCAGAAAAGAGTCATAAATTCATGTTATCCCTGTATATCAATTTTCCATCAATGAAATATAGGAAAGGCACAGCTGCAAAGCCTAAGATACATTTCATTAGCGGTGTTTATTTATTGTTCAGATTTAATAGCTAACCAATTAACACTACTACTAAAGATACCCCACTTCATCTAACTCATATATAAATGAAGTAGCAACATTTCACCAAAGCAATGCAAGACTAATTCTTTATATTCCTTTTGTTCATTATTATATTTTAATGCTACTCATTCATACTTTGGGTTAAAAGTTCATACATAAAAGCTTCTATTGAACTTATTTCATTTTAAAACTTATACTTTTTTAAACTTATACATCCCTGAGGATGAGTCCCAGCATAAATCTGAAAGCTCAGAAGACTAAATCTCTGGTCCTGGTGATGGAACCCAGATCAGATCCTGCAACTGAAAACATCTGGATGGTGATACTTGTGATGCTAGAGAAAGACCTCTTACAGGTTGATGCAAAAGAGTTTTTATTTACAACAAGTCAATAGGAAAGTGAAATCAAATACAGTAGCAGAGCAATCCGTCAAGGAAAACCGGTTTACTTTGTAGTATTCTTCAATTTAAAACATGTAATTCAATAGGTTGTAGAATAAAAACCGGCACTTTCATTTTGTCCCTTCTTTGTGCAATAGCTACATGGAATCTAGTGTCAAACATCTAACATCTCATCAGAAAAGTAACTGAGTAAAATGGCAAAGGTTACAGAAACAGAGAATGACCAGAAATACTACCATTAGAATCAACAGATCCAAGCAGTTGTTATTATGATTTAAACCCATGGGAAATATAACCATTGTTATATAAATGTAATTTATGAGAAATATGTTGCACGTTTTCCAAGTAGAAAATAGCACACCATTAAAAGACTGGCTGTTTTTTTTTAAATGATAATATACTGTAGAATATTGTCTTGCTGACTGAAATGAGTAAAGGAAGCAAAATCTGGTTCACTACATAATAGAAGCCTGTTGTTCTTGAAAACCCAACCTTCTTTCAAACAGCTGTTGTCTCACTGCCAAGAAGAAAATGAAAGCCACTCTCCTTTTCTCCTGACATAGTAAGAACCTCAGCAACCTGTTGACTTTAAGAAACCTTATTTTCCTACATCACAACATAAATAACACTACATGTTCACCTCAGCAACAATTGTTTAATAGAATATGCTTAGTTTGACAAATGAGCCACTTAAAGAAAAAAACTTTGTTATTCTCTGGCTTCACCTCTGAAAACTAGAACTATAGAGAAATCTAAAGCTTCATTTGGACTAAGTAGATGCTTCACCACCACAATGTGTATGTGTGCATATATGCATGTGTACATGTGTATACATATGCACACATTTTTTTTGTGTTCAGACATGGAACTAGAATATTGGTGTGGGAGCTGGAAGAGGATGCTTCCATAAGATGGGAAGGAGTGTTATTTTCTCCCAGATATTTCACAATCCCCCATTCCTTTGACTGGAAAATGTTGCAGATTACAGACCATTTACTTCAACCAGACACAATATTTTTAAAAAACAACTGAAATCTGTTAGTCTACACAAAGTTATAGTTACTTTAGTTTCTTGTAGTAAGAATATTTGCCTGGCTCTATTTTCCACATAGTTGCACTCCAGTCCACCCACACAGAATTCGAAATCCATGCAATCTGCAGCAAGGCCCTTTCTGGATGCAGAAAGAGAGATTTTATTTCCCAATCTAGCAGAAGCCCTTGAACTTCCTGGATGATCCCCTGAATACTAACTGGGTCTGAGCTTATTTAGCTTCCAAGATCAACCATGTTGCACAGATGTGCATATCAATAAGTAGCGTCCTAATCCATCACCCTTGCTTTCCATCTTTACAGAGTATTGATCACTTAATGGGGAATTATTTGTATTTGAAAGCACATCTCTAAATCCTTGTGCATATGTAAGCTTGAACTCATGGAGCAAAGACAGATATTGTACCTTTCACATTTCAGATAATGATTCCTCCAATCCACCAACACTGGTCATAGGAACTAGGTTTGATACATATTAAAATTTAAAGCATCTGCTTGGCCCCTTTAAACTCACAAGCCCATAATCTGCATAACATTGGTGAGAGAGTAAGCTAAATGAGGTAAAAGTCTCTTTCTTCACAGAGAAACAGGCAACAGTTCTTTCGTGACTTATATCACATCATAGCAAGTGCATGTTTCCCTATATTCATATAGGACTAAAAGTTACTCCTGCAATAAGCAGTGACCTACTTATACAAGCAGTTAGTAAGACATTTTCCCATGAAATGGAAATAAAAATAATATTTGGATCTTCATGACCAACTACAGCTAATTGAATTTCTGAATTTAATATTGAATTTAATTTTTTCGATCAGATTTATTCATGAGACTATTTACACTTGTGTGCTATTTATACTTGCAACATTTTTATCTTGATTTTCACAGTTTCCACAATTTGCAGATGAGATTTCCATGTAGACTCTTTAAATCAGTCTCCCTAGTGTGGCTCTGGCAGATATGTTGGAAATACAAGTTTCAGAAATCACAGCTGTTCTAAACCATCATTGTACTATAATAAAATGTGCTGGTTTTTCTAGCTATTTACCATATTAAGCAGAATGCAAGCTGTGATATTGAATGGCATTTTCCTGGAGCATAATGTATTTTCTTCAGGAAAAAAACATCTTGAGAACTTCTACTTTGGCACTAAATTAGAAGCAGAAACATGTCCACTTGGACACATGCCAAATGGAATGGACATATCTATTTAAAGCATTTACTCTACTCTTAAGCCTGCAAGATATCTGAGTTGGCTTAAATAATAATGATGACAATTATATCAACAGCCATAAACAAGCAGTTCTAATCTCCAAATTATAGTCTAAAAAGTCACAGCCTAGAAGGGAAAAGAAATAAGTAAGAAAAAAGAAAACTGGAACACTCAAGCATCATATCTTAATGTTTCTGAATCCCAGTACTGTAATAGATAGGCTTCTAAAGAATACCCATAATCGCTCTAGAGCCAGTGAGGTTCAGTGAGAAAAAAGCATCCAACCTGACGTCTATAGGATGTGGTCAATAAAGATGGCAGCCACAATGAAGTGATCAAAAGTCTGCTTGCTTTTTATGTACATCAAAACGAGATGACAGCAATGTCCATTGGAGCTGAGTAACTATAATACATTTGAATGAATACATAAATAAACAAATAAATAAGAGATGTGATGAGGAAAAATATGTTGCTAGGGCAGGTGACTCCATGACCAGATGGAAATGGGGTTAGTCACAGATTTTTTTTTTAAATTTAGTCACAGCAGAGTCACAAGTTTTGTTTGCATATTAAGAACCTATTGCAATGGTACAAGTATGCATATGCCTGCATTTTCTTGCACTGTGTAACAGGCTGTAAAGATAGGAGACTAGCATTCACTAATTGCAGAAACCAAGCATGTTTCATTTTGTGTGAAAAATAATGGAAGAAATTATGAAATTCTTTCAACAGTGAATAGAATATAGACATTTTATTGCAATAGTATCAGAACAATGTTTTCAGGAAGAGACCTCAGTGTTGGACATACTGTTAGAAATATTATCAAACAGGTTATATAGCTCTTTGTTTTTATTTTAAAGCTTGGGTTATACTTGAGGTTTTGCAGTAGGGAACATATAATCATAAACAAGGCAGGGTAAATTTGTAACATTCCTAAGAAACAGTAAACTTATTCCTCTAGGTATCACATAGATTGAAATAAAGCTAAAATCCTAAATGTTTTTTATGGTTACTTTTTCTCCTTTCATGACTACATATAAATTTTCAACCAATTCCCATATTCCCAATTAACATAAAAATAGGCCAAATTCATTGCTTAATTGTTAAAAAGTAATCCTTTGTATTATTTTCATTAAAAAAAAGTTACTATTTGAACCAATTAATTGTACTTATGTATTTGCTGTAAAGGAAATCAGAAACTTCTATTACTTTTTATTCTTTCTTTTCTGTACTTTTTTCCTGATTTTCTTTATTCTCTGTTAGTTTCATTAGCTTTTATCTTCTCTTTAAAACCTGCAATAAAATGTATTTAAAAAGAACAATCTCAACAATGGTTTTTAACCGAGCTTCACAGAGGAAGTGGGGAATATGACATATGACAATATGTCTGTGATGGAAAAGACAAAGACACAAGAACATGATGTTGGCATCTGTGTTTTAACTTTGGCTTTTCCATTTGCTATTATCTGATCAGGGACACTGAGCAGAAGTTTCCTTCATTTTTGTGAATAGTTTTCTGCACATAGCAGCTTTTACTAGTACCTTATGAGAAGGAAAAGCAGATTTTACAAACATCACCATTAAGTGATGAGAGACCACAGGAAATAGGAACTGCATTTCTAAAACTCCATGGAGAAGGTACAGTTTTTTTCCCCTCCAGAATTATAGAGAATTCAGACAAAGATAGGGCAGAACCAAGGACTAGTTAAATCCCTGCTACAAAATATAGCTATTCCTATTTTGCAACAGAAAGTCCTCTACTTCTTTATTATTACTATTATTAATATTATATCACTTCAATTTGAATTATTCTAAACAGTACACAATTAGAGCAGCAACATACAACACACTAAATAAATTCGTTAAATGTAACCATTTTACATAAAAATAAGTGCATTTGGAATTGAGGTCAAACAGTCTTTGAATGCTTTCCTAAGGAGCCAGATTGTAACAAGACTTCCTCTCTGTATCATTCCAATTTTAGTGTTCTGTATGCGCTGCCTAAAGCCCATGTCACACTGGCCAATGGATGCAAAAAGGACACAGCGGATGAGCAAAATGATCCATCCATTGTTATCCGCTCTCAAAAGGGGCAAAAACTTGCATAACCAGAGCAGATAACACGGACGCGGGGAGGATGCAGGGCGGATGCAAAGCGGATGCGGAACGGAAGCCTAGCGGATGGAAGCAGATGGGAGCGGATGGGAGTGGGTGGCACATCCGCAGGGCTTCCGGGGAGCCTCAGCGAAGTGGACACGGAAAGGAAAGAGCGGATGCAGAGCGGACGCCGAACGGATGAAGCGGATGCAGAGCGGAAGCCTAGCGGATGCACAGCAGAAGCCTAATGGATGCCTGGCGTTCACTGCGCATGCGGGGAGGATGCATTGCGTCAGCCCCGCGGATATAAGGGAAGCAGCTCGGAAGCAGGTCGCCATTCAGAGGAAAGACCTGCTTCCAGACACATCGACTGCCTTGCTTGCCCTGCCTGCATGTCTGCCTGCCAGCCTTGCTGCCAGCCTTGCTACCAGTCTTGCTGCCAGCCTCCCTGCCAGCCGGTCTACCTGCAAGCCTTGCTGCCTGCCTTCCTGCCAGCCTTGGTTCATGTCTGCCTGCCAGCCTTCCTGCCAGCCTTGGTTCATGTCTGCCTGCCAGCCTTCCTGTCAGCCTTGGTTCATGTCTGCCTGCCAGCCTTTCTGCCAGCCTTGGTGCCAGCCTTCCTGCCTGCCTTAGTGCCAGCCTCACTGCCAGCCTTCCTGCCAGCCTTGGTTCCTGCCAGCCTCCCTGCCAGCCAGCAACCCCACAACCATGCGGAAGCACAGCAAGCCTCAGCCATTGCTGCCTGCCCTGGCAAGAGGGACAGGGCTACCATACCACCCCCTGGCCCTCACTCTGGTTCTGCTGGGGCTTCTGCAGCACGGGCTCGCTCTTCTGGGGTTGGCGCTTCTGCTGCTTCTGCTTCTGGAGGAGCTGATGACAAGCACTCCAGCACCAGCCACCTCCACAGCACCTGCACCCTTCACCCATGGGACTGAGCGACCAAGAGGAATGCCAGAGACTCATTTTTGTCTTATAGCTTGTTGTTAATAAAGTCTATTCACACACTTGCTTCATTTCTTTTTTTTAATAAAGTCTTGCTGGAAACTTTTAGAAATGGTTTAAGCTTGTGGGATGCTTGTGGGATGGGTAAGGATAGCTTTGGAATGGGTAAGGATACCTGTGGGATGGGTAATAGCTGTGGGATGGGTTAGGATAGCAGTGGGATAGATAAACCTCCAGTGCAAGCATAGTGGGACTGTATGGTCCACCCTCCCAGGTGCCACACCTATGGCCCTTTATTATCAATCACAATTTAATCATTCATCAACACATGTCAACATAAACACAACTCTTTATTCAATGCCCTGTTCATTGTAGGCCCACCCAACATACATGGCCCAATCAGTGTGATGAGACAGGCTCAAGAAAGCATCCATTAAGCATCTACCATCCTGTCTTGCCACTCCACCGCTCCAGCTGGGGAGTTGCACCAGTGTTTCAGGAGGTTGCACTGCTTCTTCGCTTCATGTGAGGCTCTGTTGGGGCCTTGCACATCCTCAGTGTCGATCAGGTTTCGTCCTTGCCTCCATTCCCCAGGCTCCATGTCCCCATTGCCTTGTTGGAGGTCCACGAGCCTGTTCTGCAAGACTGGGTAGCGGGTGCGCATGAGATTGTGCAGGATGCAGCAAGCTTCCATGATCCTCTTCTCGGTCTCTGGGCGATGCTGCATGGTGGTGAGAAGTACCAGGAAACTGTTGGCCAGGATGCCAAAGGCGTTCTCCACCACCCGCCTTGCCCTGGACAGCCTGTAGTTGAAGATCCTCTCTTCACGGGTGAGGAGTCTGGAGGTGTAGGGCTTCATGGGGTAGGTTGTGAGGGAGAAGTCGTCATCCCCCATGATGAAGTAGGGCACATCTTGTGTGTTGTTGGGCAGGGGTTCTGGATCTGGGAAGCCCACAATGAGGTTGTGTTCCAGCCCCTCCTTGAGGTGACTGGCGTTGTATACCTGGGCATCTGAAGAGGAGCCATTGCCTGAAGCATTGATGTACATGAACTTGTAGTCAGCATCGACCATGGCGAAGAGGATGATGCTGAAGAAGCCCTTGGAGTTGAAATAAGTGGACCCCGAGTTGGCTGGAGATTTGCAGGGCACATGCTTGCCATCTATAGCTCCAACGGTGTGTGGTAAGTTCCACTTCTGATACCACTGCTCTGCAACTTTCTTCCATCCTTCTTCAGTGGAGGGGCACTGGAGGAGCTCCTCCTTGTATTCTTCGATGATGGCCTGCACCACTTCTCTGACCACAATGCTGATGGTGTTGGATGGCACCCTCCAGCCGTACTGCATGCTCCTGTAGCAGGTCCCTGAGGCCAGGTAGCGCAGAGTGAGTGCCACCTTGAGCCCAGGTTCCAGGCTGGGCCGGAAGCTGGTGTTTGCCTTGGTCAACCTGGGTGTCAGCCACTGCACAACTTTGTCAAACATGGCTGGAGGCATCCTCATGAAGTTCTGGAACGCCCGAGTGTCTTCGCTCCTGAGCTCCACCATCAGCTTGTTATACAGTCCGTCCTCTGCTCTTCTGGCGAACCATCTTCGGACCCAGACTCTTTTTGGGTGGCTCCTTTTCTTCTCGCAGTAGTGTTCACAGAGCTTGCAGATGGCTTCGCACTGTTGCAGAATGATGGTGGCTGCCGAAAGGACTTTGTTACAATCCACGGTGGACATGACTGGATGCTGTGGAAGAGGAAGAGGCAGATGAAGGCTGCAGAGGTCTGCACCGCTGGGCTGCTGTTCTGAAAGTGCGATGCAGGCGAGTTGCTCCCCCTTTTTATGGGCAGTATAGGTTTTCCGCTAGGCATCCTCTAGGCATCCTGTAGGCATCCTGCAGACATCCTTAATATCCGAGATAGGTCCCCTCTGCGAACGTTTTTTCTGTTTTAAACGCTTTGTTTCCATTCTGCATCTGCTAGGCATCCGTTCTGCATCCGTTCTGCATCCGTTCCGCTTCCTCCCTGCGTCCGGGCGGATGGAGTTGCATGGATGCGCAACGGATGTGTAGCGGATACAGCAGATGCGTAGCGGATGCGTAGCGGATGCGTAGCGGATGCAGAACGGACGAACTGGAGACATTTTCTACGCAAAAGTTTTACGCAGCCCAAAACTTTTGGAGCGGATGAAACGTCCATAAACGGATGCTGGACGGATAGAATGGAAGCAAAACGGAGGCAGTGAGTACAGAACGGATACATCGTGTTAACCAACGGATGGCAAGGTTTTTTGTCCGTTTTACATTCTCTTTGCATCCGTTGGTTCAGTGTGACATGGGCTTCAGCAAGCACATCACAAGATTTCCACAAGTTACAATACCTGCAAGTATGTTCTCAGCAAGTTTAGTGTAATGACAAACTTGTCATTTAGTGTAATGACAAGAGTTATTGCCTGGACATAAATAACCCAGATTGTGAGTACCATATTATTTAATTAAATTAATTAATTAATCTATTATTTGTATTTTCTTGTTTAAATCAAAATCATTATTTCTTAATTTGCATAGATATAGAGAGCTATAGAGATACATAAACATTCACAAATTTTATGCAGACATAGCTATAACCTCAATTTTGTTAAAATGACTTGTGCTTTTTCTTGACTGACTTGTTTTCTTTAAAGTGCAATTCCTATTAAAATAGTTTGAGGAAATCCTAGCTGAAGAAATGAAATAGTTACATGAAGCTAACACAGGAAACTGGTTTTCTCTGATCTAGATTGGGACATAAAATGACACAGCTGAACAAAGCTTGGTAATGTATTGTTCTTTCATAGCAACTCATCATTCCCATTATAAGCATCTGTAATAGCTATATTGTGGCAAATTTAATTTGAAGATGAGGATTTCCTTTGTAGAGGAAAGCCAAAATTTATTCTGCAGGCAATTACAAGCTTTAGAAAGGACTATGTGTATTTGTCTCTAAAGTGCCAAAATCTCTTTCTTGTTTTATCTCAAAGAGGAACATTTGAAAGCACTTTGTAGATAAATTAGAAAGACAGAAACAAAAGAGTACAGGATGCATGGAGGCACTGGGGAAAAAAAGTAGAAAAATTTTATGCACAATATAGCAAAAAGTGGCAACAGCTGGCTGACCTTGGCTGATCTCAAAAAATGTTATGAACATTGGACCTGGTTAGTACTTTCATGGGAATTCATCAGGAAACACATTGAAATTTTAAAAAAATCACTTTCAGCAGACACCATTGGATATAAAGCAGAGGGCTCTATAGCAATAACAAATGTAAAATATGGACATTTCCTAACAGCTAGCACAAAATAAAGAGTGAACATAAATTCATGATTATTTTATCTGCAGTATTTTTTGGGGGGTCAGTCTTTATATCAGATCTACATATAACATGTGGCTCACCAAGCCTTTTTGAGTGCCATCAAACATCACTGGTAATAGAATAATAGAGTTGGAAAGGACCTTGGAGGTCTTCTAGCCCAGGGGTCGCCAACCTTTTGGACCTCAGGGACCACCAAACTCATAATTACAAATCCCAGGGACCATTAATCGTGTGGGCATGGCCTAATGTGTCATTTGGTGTGGTTTGGTGGTCATGTGGTTTGGTGGTCATGTGACTGGCTGGGCATGGCTTGTATGTAAATATTATAAATATTTATATAAATATTGATTTTTTTATATAAAAAGGAGCAACTTTTACCCAAAATCAGGCAAAGCAGGCAGGCAGATTGAGTTGCTCACAGAATCACAGATTCATTCAGTGATCTATCTATCTACCATCGGCTAGCTCAGTCTGTCACATAAAATTTGCTTGCAAGCAAATTCACAAAATTAACTCACAACACACCATGTATGTAAATATTGAATTTTCTATTAAAAAAAGGCAAAGCAGGCAGGCAGATTGAGTTGCTCACAGAATCATTCAGTGATCTATCTATCTGCCATTGGCTAACTCAGTCTCTCAAATTTGCTTGCCATGATGAGCCTACACTGAATAATAGAACCTTTAGTCCTAAGGGAGGTTCAGCTGTGCTTAAAAGCAGAGCCGAAGATCTAAAGACTAGCTAGAAAGCAAGAAATCCAACCATTTCCTGTTTCCTAGTTAATCCCGGTACAGCAGAATACCTGATGGTTAGAAAAAGGAAAAATAGCAATTTAGCAGGCAAGTTTGCCGGGTAAGGAGTGGGCAGGGAGGGTTCCCAAGGGCCACACAGCCTTGTTTCTGTGCAGCCTGGATTAATTACTTTGGGGAGGGTGCTCTGGGAGTGAGATTTCTCTGTGACAAATGGTTTTCTGAAAGTGCCACACAAAATCCACCACTGCCCTGAAAAACACACTGGTGGCCATCTCCATATAATGAGATGTATGAATCACCTTGGAAGACAGGGCAACATTTGGACAAAAGATATCTCAATCCAGAGAAGGAACAGGGACAGAGGAAACATCTGAGATCCTCCTTAGATATTCTGGAAAGTAAATGCGGGAAAAGGGGGAATGCTTTCTGCTCTGTATGGAACTTGGAAGGCTCCAAGTTCCCTATTCTGATTAGCCAAAAAGGCCATTCGCGGATTGGCTGTTATAGAACCAATCCAGTTAACCCACCAAATGGTGGGAACAGTTAAAGCGGTGTCATTGGTGTGAGGTGGAAGCAGATAAAAAAACCACCCAAAAGATTTGTTGATCCAAGGAAAACAAGGTTTTATTCACGTGTCTGCAGAGACGGGTCCCCTCAGGCATTGAAGGAACACAGAGCAAAATTCAGGCAGCATTTTTATCCCCTCTTACAAGGCCTTGGCTCACATTCTTTCTGTTTTCAAATTGATACATGTATTTCGAAGGTCCATACTAGCTCCTTATCTAGCAAAAGTAGTTATACGGTTTCTGACATTGCAGCACTTTATTACAGTTCCCCATTTTTCTAGCCTTATCTTGTTTTTTTTCTCTTGTGCACAAACTGGAACACTTTCTTATTTAGCAGAACTACTGAGTTTTGAGACACACTTCCTTATTCAATTCAATGGGCCATCCAACATGGCTTTGGTTCTGCTCACATTGGCCACAAGCCGCGGGCAAGCCGCTATAAAAAGGGCTGCCGTGGCTTGGGCTGTTGTTCCGTTACTATTGCCTAGCGAGTTTATTAAAAGAGTTTATTGTTGGAACCCAGTCTCACGCGCTTCTTTCCAGACGGAACACTTTCAGACTTGCACAATCTGTTACTTTACAATCAAGATGCTGTTTAGATTCATGGTTTTGGTTTCTCATATAGACTACATTGAAGGGCTGACACTCCAACACCCCGCACCCAACATTGCCAATTCAATCATTGCTGCTAATTCCTGAAGAACTGATTGGCACAGTAGCTATTCCTTTGTGGACCACAATTATTTTCAATATCTGTTTCTCCTCTATGAGTTCATACTATAACTTAATTTACAATAATGAACTTATAGTTTTTTAGGCCACAATCCTGAATACAATGGCTCAGAAAAGATTATGTAAAACATATACTAGTTTGCTTGCTTCCTATGATATTCAAAATGTCATTGTGACATTCAAAGACATCTGCTTCAAAAAAATTAGGAGGAATAGAGGCATAGACTATCTGCATGAGATCTCATGTTTAGTCAATGCCTTCCTATCTAAATTCACCTCCTTTGTTTAATTTTTTGAAAAATCTGAAAATGAATTCCTCCTCCCCACCACCATCTTTTATAAAACCAGTTTCATCTCAAATAATGGCTGCTTGTGTAACTCAAGGACTTCACAGCACCTCAGTACTTTTAATTAAGGCTCAATTGAAAAAAGATATTTAACCAGCATTCATCATCAAATTTAAATCTTGTTCCAGTAATTAAAAGGATTTTCTTAATCTAGTTTTTAGTGTTAGGAGGTTCTTTCAGTCAGTTAATTAAAGACTGTTTCTTAAGCTTTTCAGTCAAAGAAAAACAAAAGCAAAGAGATTAAAAAGTGTCACAGAAAAAAGTATTGAAATTATTACTTGGTCTCTTTAATTAAAAGCAATAGGCCTAATTTATTACAAATGGCATACACATTCATGTTTTAAAATGTTTTTAAACCACTTTGGTATACTTAAAGGAAGAAACAGCAAGCTCTCCAGCCGTTGCACAGATTTAACATTTATAAAAATGAAGTAAATAGCATGTTTTCCCCCTTTCATCTGTTTTGATGTGGTAGATTGTGTATAAGAGATGGACATTGTATAGGTTAGGTTTTTTCCCCCACTCTTAAAATGATTAGAGAGTCTTAGATTTAGAATATTTTGACAAATAGGACCTTTCTAAATGACTTTCAGGATAATAGAAAGGGTTGGGGAATCAAAGGGATTGTTTCCCAAGAGCAGCATTTCCTGATGGTATTGCGACCAGCATCACATTTAATAGACTTTAAGTTACCTGTTTCACCTCAAGTCCAAAATATTCCCCAAAAGTGTAGAGCACAACTATTAGACCTGCTTATTTCAATTTCCAAAAGAGCCATAAAAGTGGTACAAAACAAGATACAAATGATCTGTAGGTTGCCATGGAATTAGAGGAGCTGCATGATTCTCTCTGTCCCCTTCAAGCTTAATCATTAATTCTGATGTTAATGCTATTACATCCTGCAGAAAAAAGCCCTTCAGAACAAAGACCTCCTCACCAAGTATCAGCAAGAGGGCAGCTGTAACTAGCAAGGCACCCTGCAGCAAGAAAAATGAAGGAGTATTTCTTTTTCCATTCTTCTTACCCACCACCCATACTTCCTTCTACTCATAATTTAAATTATATCTTCTTCAGTTCCTCTTTGTCCCTGAATTATTGATTTTCAGAGATCAACTTAGCAATGTCTAGCATGATTTACAAGATCTAAAAGCATTCCTGGCAATTCCTCTAACTTCATCAAAGTTCAAATATTGAAGCAGAAGAGCTTTATCTCTCCATCTAATCTGTATATTCATTGTTAATAGCCATATTAAAAGCAACTTATAAACCATTACATTACAAACAACCATGTTCGATAAAAACTCTTTCAAATAATCCTGACATTTAAAAATACATATAAAAAAAATACTTTATTACAAACCACCAGTAAGAAATCAGAAGGCACAGAAGCATAAATAAATGAAAAGCCATGGTACAGAGAGCTGACAAAGCTTGGTACCAGCTGCATCCCAACAGGAAGTAAATTCCAAAACCAGGTGTTTCTATGAAGCAGGTCTTCTCTTGGGGTACCTCTCTAACAGATCCCCTGGCAAATACTATATAGCAGGCTGCTTTCCATCAATTCTATTTTATTTCATCAGGAAAATAATGTTTTCCAAATGCAAACAGTAAAAAGCACATGTATTAAAATATTCAGCCTAGTTTTAAATCAAAATAAATAAATCCAGCAACAGTTATTTACTCAAGTCAAGTCCATCCAGCAACAACCCAATAGCAGAACAAACAGCCCTATCTAACAAAATGAAATTCATTGGTGACAAAAACAAGTAACTACCTTTAAACAAGTAAAACCAAATGCAGAGGCATAGAATAGGTGGTACCTGGTTCAATAATAGTAACTGTGAGAGGGATCTTGGAGTCCTAGTGGACAATCACTTAAATATGAGCCAACAGCATGCTGCAGCTGCCATAAATGCCAATGTAGTCCTAGGCCAAGGGTCTTCAAACTTGGCAAGTTTAAGATTTGTGGACTTCAACTCCCAGAATTCCTGAGCTAACATGACTGGAGGAGGAATTCTGGGAATTGAAGTCCACAAGTATTAAAGCTGTCAAGTTTGAAGACCCCTGTCCTAGGCTGTATAACAGAGGGGTAGAATCAAGATCATATTAATATTAGTATTAATACTGCTTTATAATAACTTGATAAGACCACATTTGGAATATTGCATCCAGTTTGTCACCACGATATAAAAAAGATGTTGATACTCTAGAACAGGGGTGTTAAACTCATGGCCCGGTCGGCTGAATGCATCACATACTGGTTTAGCAAAGGGGGGGAGGGGAAGAAAGTCACAATACGACATGTGATGATGCTGTAACAATACAAGTTTGACACTCCTGCTGTAGAAAGAATGCAGACCAGAGCAACAAAGATGATTAAAGGACTGGAGGCTAAAACCTAAGGACAATGGTGACAGGAATTGGGTGTGTTGGTTTAATGACATGATAGCAATGTTCCAATAGCAAAGAGGCTGCCACATAGAACAGGGGTTCAATCTATTATCCAAAGCACCTGAAGTTGGGACAAGAAGCAATGGATGAAAACCAATGAAGAAGAGAATTGACTTAGAACTAAGGAGAATTTCCCTGACAGAACAATTAAACAATGGAATGATTTGCCTCCAGCCAACACTGGGGAAGATTTAAGAATATATTTGTTTGAAAAGATATAGGGTTTCCTGCTTGAGTAGAGGGTTGGGCTGGAAGGTCCCTTCCAAGGTCCCTTCCAACCCTTTTATTCTGTTATTCTAGTCTACATATTTGAGATTCTCCTAAAGGGGTGTGCATAAGTGCACAATCGTGCCTACCGTCCTTGTCCTATTGTCCCCAATTAGTTTCTATTTCATGTTTTAAACTTATGAATATTCTTATTTCTATTATAATGAAAGTGTTTGACAAAATGAATAAATAAAAAATAAATTAAAAAGGCCTAGCCACTTTTGCTGTAATGGTTAAGGCAGAAGGCTGGGAATTCTAGTCCCATGTTAGGCACAAAGCTAACTAGGTGACCTTTGGCCAGTCACTCTCTCTTAGCTCTAGGAAGGAGACAATGGCAACCTCTTTTATTATCTTTTTGCTGCAATTGTTAAGCAAATCATAAGAACCTGCTTCCTCCATTGACTTTGCTTTTCAAAAGCCAGTTGGGAAGATAGGAAATGACGATCATGTGATCCCAGGGTGCTGCAACCCTTATAAATATATGCTGGTTGCCAAGCTCCAGACTGTGATCACATATGTGATCACATATATGATCACATATGTGTCTGCTATGATGATTCTAAGTGTGAGGATCAGTCATAAGTCATTTTTTTCAGCACTGTCATAACTTCAAAAAGTTGCTAGACAAATGATCATGTCATGCCCTTGTTAGAGTTGGATTCTGAGGGAGAGAAGGAACAGCCGACAGGGAGTGGAGGTGTGGCTCCAGAGGTTGTGGAGGAAGCTGGGGAAGAGCAGAGGCCGGCTGGGCAGCCAGAGGAAGAACCAGGCCCATCCCCTCTTCATCCTAGGACATGCAGATAGGAAAGGAGAAGGAAACAACTTGGCTTACGAGAGAGGAAGCAGCCATGACCCCCCTCATTGGTTGCAGCTGGGGAGAATAGTATGTAAGAGAGACGGTTAAAATACAGCGTTGCCAAAAGCAAAATGTGTTTTATTTTGGGATGAAGTTATTTTGGTTGGCATCCTTCCAACAGACTGTGCCTTGTTATCTCCTTGAAGTTGGTAATTACTCATCCTGGTCCATTGTGGAATTTACTTCATTGTACTTTGTTTTGGTTTTTTATTTCATCTCTATCTGCTCATTAAGTTCAGGCTGTATTGCTTTCTTTTGAAGACTATTTTTGAATAAGTTTTATCTCCAACTGAGAATTATTGAATAGTGGGGCCAAGTTGGAGGCATTAAAAGACATGTATTTATGTGTTGGATTTTGTTACATTTGTGTTACACTCCGGGTCATCATAGATCATGTCAAGGATTACCGTACTTCACTGGATGTGTTAGAGCAGGGGTGCCAAACTGGCAGCCCATGGGCCAGATGCATCACATGCAGACCACATCCACCCCAGCTCCATGAAAGGAAAAAATGTCACAAAATGTCATGTGAAAGCTGATGCTGTGAATTTGACACCTGTGTGTTAGAGTAAGGAACAAACAAATATTTACCCAGACTTAAATATTGTACATCCGCTAATGATGCTTAGACAAATGAATCCCTGTTGTCAGTTCACTGTGACTCCAAGTTACATTGTCTAGAAATATGACAAATGACATGTCACCACTTTATTTGAATAAAATTTAATCACAGCAGCTGCAAGCAAAATTTGTAACAAATCCTCTAATTTCATTCTCAACCGGAAGGCAATTTCCAGCAGCTTTTCCCATGTTAGATTTTAAGTATACCCCAGCTCTTATCTTGTAGACAAACTGTAATGCAGCATACATCAGACATAAATTTGTTGAAAGCTGCCTTAGAATAATAACTGTGCAATGAATGAAGAGAACCAAGCTTGCCAGTTCTTTGTTTTTTTAACAGCCAAATCATCAGTCTAAATTGTTTCCGTACTTTCTGAATAACACTGCATTCTGGCTACCTTGAAATGCTATCAAGAGCACAGAACCAAACATAAGCATTACATCACTAGACTAATCTCTCATTGGATGGCCAATGATGCAGCAATTTATGTTACCTAGCAACATCTTAGGGTAGTTAACTCCTTTTGCAGGTCTTCCTCACACAGCAGAGTAAGCCACTTTTTAAGTATCTTTCAAATGAACTGCTTTCAGAAATACCAGTGGTATGTAGTACAAGTCTTTAAAGTTAAAAGATGTGGACATTGCTCCCTGTCTCCCAGTTCACCAGCAAAACACATGCTTTCTGTGCGGAATGATCCAGGCTCAATCTCCAGATAATGGGATATTTGAAGTCTGGGTCCCACCAAGCTCCAGTGGGAAGAAATCCAATAGGCTATATTAGTAGATGGAAATAAAGCAGATTTTTATATTCCTTTGAGGCTTGCTTTTCAGTATTGCCTCAGTGTGCATACTATTATTGTTTATTCTTGATCAAGAACAAAAAAAGAAAAACCATGGGCATCCAAATATCCTGCAACAGTATTTCTCAACCTTGGAGGCTTTAAGATATGTGGACTTCAACTCCCAGAATTCCCCAGCCAATATGGGGGATGAGGTTGAGACTGGACCTTTCCATATGTTTTGCTGTGTGGACTTCAGTTCCAAGGATTCCTTAGCTAGCATGCTTGGTGTGAAATAGGGCCTCCAAATAGATGATAACTGGCAAACACTGTTTCTGTTTTCAGCATGATTTCCCATTCAATTTTAGCTTGTTACTAGCATTTCGAGCATTTGTTTCAATTTCACTCTTTCCTACCATTCCCATAGAAATTTCCAAAATAGGGATTCATGCATTTCTTTTTCTTCCAGAGTTTTGGTGCTGACTGGGCATATATTATACATTATCCTAATGCATTTTATATAAGACTGCTCTGAGAAATTAGTGCAATATTCTGACAGAACAGCATTGGACTCTTTATTAACTGACTGGTGACTTTTTATTAACTGACATTAAGAAACTGGTGTTGATCCAAATGCTGGCAGTGAGAAGAAAAGAACCCCTGTCGGTACCATTTTATATATATTTGTAAACTTGAGAGATTATCTCTCCAGCCTTCCATTGCATTCCCAATACAAACCTCTATAGGTCTCAGTGCAGCCTTCCTGCCTCTTATTTGGTTGTATTTAATATTTAATTTGATATGCACATTTAAGACCCAGCTAAATATGTATGCTAAAATTGAAAATGTTATGTATGTTTGTAGGTACAAATATTTGTTCTAATGCTGTATTCTAAAATTAGCAACCAAGATTCAGCATATGTGCAAGCACACTATATTTCAGTTGCAATAAAAAAGATTTTTCACTTCCATCCCAAATGGAATGTTCAGCCTTGAAATTAAATACAGCAAAATTATCTGCCACTTTTCAGATTTTTTTTTCCTGTGCCTATCTTCTGGCTTCGTACTGTGCACAAAGGGGATTCTTCCCCATCTCCACAATCCCATTTGTTATTTTTCACTGACAACAATATGGATTTTCTTTTAAGAGAAAAAACAGCTGGTGAATTTGGACAGCCACTTCAGACAAAACAGATGGTCCAAAGCAAGCAGCATTGAGTAGCATCTTTCCTTGATACCTGCTGGGAATAACGTTCTTCCTGTGTGTTCTGGGAAAACTGAAAACGAGTGTAGGGACCACCTGCAGCCTATCCAAAGTCTGCCAAGGTTTCTTGCAAAACCAGCCCCAGAGAGGTGGCAAGGACTATTTGATTCTAATCCCCTCTCTAACAAGGCTTTTATTCAGACTTTTCTCCCCAGATGAGAAGCCCTGCTTTTTCAGAAATCTTTGAGTGAAAACAAGGCATTTCTGCTCTTAGAGGTCAAAATCTAATTACAAGCAGAGATAATGTATAGCTGGCTATGCAGGCTGATTTTAGATTTATGTTCTACTTTAGACAACTACAAATAAGGATAACAATCAGATGGAAACAAATAAGGGTAGCAATCAAATAAAAATTATTCTCCCTCTCATGTTTTTTCCTTAGATCTTTTTTTTTCTGAAATTGCTGCAATTGTTGTTCCTTAAGCTTCAAAATATATGTTCCAAAAAACTAAAACATAGCATTTTGTTTACATAGGCAGATAAATCAATTATATATTAATTTGAAGCATTCTCAATAACTTTACTAGAATACAAAGTAATGAACAAACACAAAAGGAACAGTTTTTAAATGAAATAAATTTATCTATGACAAATTTCCTTGAATCATCTTTGGCTTGAAGTACAAGGTGTGGGAATAAAAGGAAGGCTATCTGAAGATAAGAAATAATGTAAAGTGGCTGATATTATTTTTGACAATGTCAATATTCTGCAAATATTGATTCTACCATTTTAAACAAAAGGAACAAGAATCAAGTTGAACAGACTATATGGGCCAATATTTTTCAAATGGAAAAAAACATTTATTCTTATTGGCTGCTGTTACAAAACTCTTTTTCTTCTCTTCTCTTTTTTATCCCTTCCTCTTCCTCCTTTGGGAGCAGAATTGGTGGAAAAAAACATTTGCTATATAATTTATTCATCTTTCCCAATATTCAAGTATGGAGCAGTCACTGGAAGGATATTTATTTATTTATAAATGTATTTCTTCTCAGAAACAAATTGTTATGAACATTTGCAGCCCATATTGGCTAGGTTGAAACATTATACAACTTCTAGGAAGATCAATTTTGGAAGCCAACTTGGTAAATTAAAAAAGGGCATGCAGTAAAGTCCAAAGAGAAATGACTAAAAGAAAGGTGCAGAGCAGGCAATTAAGGAGAATATACCAGAACAACAGAGAATAGTAGGTGAAGGAAATTGCAGAATAAGAAACAGGGATTTAGGCGCAATAGCTACTTATTTGATCATAGACTTCCAATTGACTTATATTCAATCTTAGGAAGCAACTTTTAGTCTATACAAGACTCCATTCACCTGCCCCAAATCTTGCTACCAAATCAATTCTCAGTTTATCTATACCGAATAAATAATAACCATAATCACTTAAGTTTTATCCAGGAACCGGTAAGCCTAGGTCTTTTTTCTCAATAGTTTTTATGTTGGCAATCATTTTGTTTGCTTGTTTGTTTTTTTTACAAACATAAAAATAGGAAATGAGAACCCCCTCCAAAAAACAAAACAAAAATGACCTGAACATTTCCTTATCTGCTACAAGAAGAGAAGAATATGTTCCAAGTTTGGGGCCAGAATCCAGCATGGACCCCCAGGAAGAACTGCTCTTTGAAGTGGGTGAAGATGAAGCAAGGCAGGAGCCTATTGAACCTGACCAGGTCTCATGGAGTGGCCCTCAGGAATGGATGAATGCTGTCATAGGAGCCACCGCTGTGAGTAGAAGACTCCTAAAGGACAGAACCATCTATATAAACGTTTTTAATAAATAAATAATAAAATTCATTATTGTATGATTTTTGCCAGCATAGCCAATTTGTGTTTAGCATCTGGAAGCATGCCAATATTCTCTGTAATACTAGAGATAAAACTAGACATATTACATCATGCCAAATGGTGAATGATCTTCAGCCAAATGGTGAATGATCTTCAGCCCTAGGAGGAGTGCTTAACCTAGTTGAATTTACAATACACAACATAAAAAAATTACATAGTAAAAACTTTTATGGTGTCATATGGTATTTTACCCCTTGGTCTATCATGATAATCATGCCCACTGGAAATTCAGTTATAGAAAATATGGAGAAAATGCATTCCTTGTACATATATCATGAAACAAGGAAGAAAACAGCTTTGGGTAAATGACGGTTCATGAGCATATTTGTCAGTGCACCTGGGTTACAAAATTTGTCACCACATTTTGCAACTCTCTTTTCCACCTGTTCAATGTCTCTTTGTAAATTCAGTTTATGGAAGGATTTCACATAAAGTAATGGAAATCCACATATTGTGTATGTGCCTTTAAGAACTGGATAAATAGGAGAATTATCTTCCATCATAGTTCAACAGAATAAAAGGAAATCTGAAATCAAATAATGGATTTTGTTAAATTAAAAATTAAAAAATGTACTTGGTTATTTTATCAAATCCAGCATCCAATTTCACATGGGAGTCAACAGGTGTCTGTGGGAAACTGACAGATAGCACATGAAGTTAATATTAATTCCTTTAATGATCCCCCAACAACTAACAGTCTGATCCCTGTGATAACTTTTGGCCATAACAACTAGGTTTAGCCACTGACAAATAAAAGCCATTGTGCACACAATAGTTGCATCATTGTTTGCCACAGAGATCACTATAAAGTGAAGGTATATGGATATGAATATTCATTTCCCTGAAATTGCAAAGACAAATCAGAAGAAAGTATTAAGCAATGTTCATCTAGGAAACTTTGTTAATGTTAAATGTGATTCTCACTCAAGTTTTCTAAGAACATTGGATCATCAATAAATAATCTGAGTTTCCCTTTGTGTTCTATATTAGCATGCTTAAAATACCCTTTTCTCATTGGTCCACAAATACAGCAATATGATTGGTTCTTCAAGCGACAGTGATTGGTCAACAATTGCTGCCCTATGATTGGTCTGCCTGAGCGGCGGGGAATTCAAGGAACCATCATTGGCCATGAGCCGCGAGCAGCCGCTATAAAAAAGGCTGCCATGGCTCCGCAGTTAGACTGATTCCAGGAACCGAATAAAGAGCTAAAAGTCACGCTGGTCTCCAGTCTCTTTTTTTTCCCCGCGATCTAACACTGGCGACGAGGGTGGGATACTGAGACAAGGAGACCAGTTGAGCACGTGGCAACGAGAACTGAGCGAAGACAAAATGGCCGACAGCAACTCGTCACCTGCACCATTCAACCCAGCAACAGAGGACTGGGAATCGTACATTGACAGATTCCTCATGTTCCTCGAGAGCAATGACCTACAGAGGATCTCCGACAACAGAAAGAGAGCTTTCTTCCTGACACACTGTGGGCCCACAGTGTTCAAGATGGCCAAAGCATTAGCCAAACCTGAGGACCTAAAGCAGATGGCCTGGCCAGATTTGGAAAAAATACTGAAGGCCCATTATGCACCGACCGTCTCCAGCCTTATTCGGAGACATGAATTTTACAAACGGGACCAGAGAGAAGGTGAGAGCATCGAAGATTTCGTAGCGGCTCTCAGGGATATTGGTGGCACATGTGAGTTCCTCAACATGGATGAAGCCATGAGGGACCGCGGGCTCCTAGGTCTGAGAGACCTCACCTTGCAGAGCTGGCTGCTAACCCAACCAAGCATCATAGTCATTGAGACCATCGCTGAGGCCATGGCAGCTGAAGCCACTAAAAAATTAGCAGACATGATGCGGCAAATGAATACGGAAAACCAGAAATCACCGGCAGAGACAAGCCAACCCTGGGAGAAGAAACCAGAGGGCAACCACAAGACCACCACGCACCACAAGGACATTGAGTCTGTGTCCAAAACCAATGACAAGGAAGAGGAAATACACAGATTCCAATCGGAATGAATCAGACGTGAGAGGAGAGAACGTAAGTCGGGGTTCCAGTGCACTGGATGTAGAGGAGACCACCCCCTCTCCAAGTGCCATTTCCGAGACGCGGTTTGCCGGCACTCAGAGAGACGGGGACACATAGCAAGGGTCTACCAGAACCGAAAGAGCTACATCCCCAGACAAAGAGACAGCACCCCCTCCAGAATGAAAGAAAGGCAGGCAGGGGGCCATTGGAGCCGAGAAAACAGAAGCAAACAGCTCAACAAAACTTACAGAAAGGAAGAGACACACCAAACTATAACCATTGGGCACTTGAGTGCAACCGATGCCTGGAAAGTACATTTGAAAGTCAACATCGAAGGCCAACAATGCGAGATGGAAGTGGACTCCGGTTCATACCTGTCTATGGTATCATGGAACACACTTAAGAGACTGATACCGAGCATACGGAGAACAGAACTGGAGAGCCAAAAACTGACCTTCAAAGACTACCAAGGGAACAGGATCCCCGTAGTCGGACTTGCACACTTCCAAGTTAAATTAAAGAAGCACACGGAAATTCTTCCACTAACCATCATAGACCGGGATCGCCCAAGCCTACTGGGACTCGAATGGTTTGAGCCCCTGGGAATCGGAGTGACTGGAATCAACAGAGTCACCGAAACAGACTGGGAGGAGAGCCTGATGAGAGATTTCTAGGACGTGTTCGATGGAAAATTAGGCAACTACCGAGGGTCCCCTATATTGTTTTATTTGAATCCAAACATAGCCCCAATCAGATTAAAGGCAAGGTGAGTCCCTTTTGCATTAAAACCGAAAATCGATGAACAATTGAATAAACTCATCACACAGGGGGTATTGGAACCAACAGACCACGCAAGGTGGGAAACCCCAATTGTGACCCCGATTAAGCCAGATGGGTCCATGAGAATCTGTGGAAACTATAAGGCAACCCTCAACCATGCACTACAACAAAGCACAAAGCCCGTTCCGGTGGTGCAACATCTGTTACATTCGTTGGGGGGAGGCAAGGTCTTTGCAAAGCTCGACCTTGCACAAGCGTACCAGCAATTGCCAGTCGACCCCGAAACAGCAGAGGCACAAACAATCGTGACTCACAGGGGGGTATTCAGATGCAAAAGACTGCAATTTGGAGTCAGTGTGGCCCCAGGGGTGTTCCAAAGCTTGATGGAGCGCCTGTTACAAGGAATAAAAGGGGTGATCCCATACTTTGATGACGTGCTGGTATCAGCTAGTGACAAGAACCAACTGGAAAGCCTCCTCAGAGAAGTCTTACAAAGATTCCAAGAAGCAGGACTCAAAGTTAAAAAAGAAAAATGCCAGCTAGCCACCTCTAAAGTTGAATTCCTGGGGTATCTAATAGATAAAGATGGCATCCACCCCACGGACCAGAAAATCAAAGCAGTAAAAGAAGCTCCCAGGCCCAAAAATAAAACAGACTTACAAGCATTTTTGGGACTCATTAACTTCTATAATGTCTTTCTGCCACAGAAGGCAATGATGGCGGAACCACTACACAGATTACTGGATAAGACAGCTACCTGGACCTGGGGACGACGAGAGGAGGCTGCGTTCCAGATTATAAAAGACTTGCTGACATCCGAATCTGTGTTAATTCAATGCAGCGAAATACTGCCACTGACAGTCACCTGTGACGCATCACCATTCAGCTTTGGAGCCGTACTCAGCCACACGCTACCAGATGGGAGAGAAGTGCCGATCACGTTCTATTCCAAAACGCTGTCCAAAGCAGAAAGAAACCACAGCCAATTGGACAGAAAGGTGCTAGCAGCGATAATTGGAGTCAAGCGATTCCATGAATACCTCTATGGCAGGACTTTTTCACTTATTACAGACCACAAGCCACTCTTGGGAATACTTGCAGGAAACAAGGCCACCCCAAACATACTGTCACCACGAATGACAAGGTGGTCCGAGTTCCTTGCTGCATACAATTACAAATTAATCCACTGGCCAGGGAAGGACATATCACACGCTGACTCCCTGAGCTGTTCTCCCCTGCCCAAACTGGGAAGCGACCCAGCACCAACCACACCCATGCTACAAATTGAAACATTACCAAACCTACCCATAAACGCAGCAGACATTGTGAAAGAAACCGCAAGAGACAAAAAGATGGCACAGATTTTAAACTGGGTAGGAAAAGGTTGGCCAGAAAATGAGACTGATGACACTTTTAAACCATTCCGGAACAGACAGACGGAACTCTCAATGTTAAAAGGTTGTATACTATGGGGGGATCGGGTAGTCATACCGGAATTACTCAAAGAACAAGTACTAGATATCTTGCATGAAGGATACCCGGGTATCGTACGAATGAAATCCCTGGCCAAGAGTTATGTATGGTGGCTAGGGATGGATAAGGATATTGTGAGATGGGTGGAAACGTGCATGCAATGCCAAAAATCCAGACCTACATCCCCTGCCGCACCAGTACTCGACTGGAAAACACTGATAGGACCCTGGTCGAGAATACACATAGATTTTGCAGGGCCGGCAAAAGGACACACATTTCTAATAATAGTAGACGCTTACTCAAATTGGTTAGAGGTAAGCGTCATGAAGTCCACAACAACAGAAGCTGTCATCAGACAGCTGAGGAAGCTGTTCGCAACACATGGGTTGCCAGATCTATTGGTTTCAGATAAAGGGCCGCAGTTCACAGCATTGACATTTGAAAAGTTCCTTGCCGAACATGGCATAAGGCATGCCTTGACTGCGCTGGGTCGTCCGGCTACAAACGGGTGGCCGGAATGCATGGTCCAGTATATGAAAGAGACTATAGAGAAGCTAGACACAGGGGACATACAAGAAAAAATCTCCAAAATGCTAACCATATAACACATCACACCTAACACCACAACGAATAAAAGCCCAGCAGAACTCTTGATGGGCAGAAAATTAAGATTACACCTAGATAGATTATACCCCACGGACAGCTCTGAAAAACCAGCAGACTCCTCGAGTAAGCACCGCACATTTGGAACAGGGGACCTGGTCTACGCAAAAAATCTCACGGGGCACCCACTATGGATACCAGCAACAATAACCCAGGTAACAGGACCCAGGTCATATAGACTAGAAACAGAGGACGGAAGAAGCTGGAGGAGACACATAGATCAACTGAGGTCACGAACATTAGAAAGAACCACTAACAATCCTAGGTGCGAAGAAAAAAAACACACACACACCCCAGAACCACAGCAAACACTAAAAAATAATAATAATCATAACCAGATCAGAGAGGCAGGAGACCCCTCAGACATGAATAAGAGGGGAGGGGGAGACCCTTCACTGGCACAAGAAACACCACAACAAACACTAACAACAACCCGTCAACCAACTTCATCAGTAACCCCAGAAAGAAACTACAATTACTTACCTGGAGATGACTCCGGTAGAGAGGAACAGAGTGCGGAAAAACAACAAGAAGCCACTCCGAAAGGGAGCGGCCAAGCTGGCTCTACCAGCCCAGATAGACTGGGCAGGAGCGGCATGGCTGACTCTACCTTCCAGGAGGTTCCACAGAGAAGGACAGGAGAAACAGCGATCCCATCCGAACCAGCCGAAGACAACAACACAACTGAGCTGCGCAGGTCAAGTCGACACCATAAAAGCCCCGTCTACTTACGTGACTACATAATGTAGGTTGGACTAAACCAAGTGGGGAAGGATGTTCTATATTAGCACACTTAAAATACTCTTTTTTGATTGGTCCACAAATACAGCAATATGATTGGTTCTTCAAGCAACAGTGATTGGTCAACAATTGCCGCCCTGTGATTGGTCCGCCTGAGTGGCGGGGAATTCAAGGAACTGTCATTGGCCGCGAGCCGCAAGCAGCCACTATAAAAAAGGCTGCCACGGCTCCACAGTTAGACTGATTCCAGGAACCGAATAAAGAGCTGAAAGTCATGCTGGTCTCCAGTCTCTTTTTTTTTCCCCATGATCTAACACTTTGATAGATCTCTGGCAAAAATAAGAAGTCATGAAATACTGTAATGTCATGGTTTGTGCTTGGATAAATCTAGAAGGATCATGTGTAGGTGTTGGACATATGGATAGGAGGAAGGAGATTTGTAAGAATTTATGTTGCACAAATTTATACCACCCTCAGGCAGCTGTTTATTTGGCTCTTCTTTAGTCAAAAATAATCAAGGAAGGATGAATTAAAACAGAAAGATTGCTTCAGAATGAAAATTTAGAATTATTTTCTGTCACTTAGCAACCATTCCTAATATGATCACATCCTTTTTATGACCAATCTTTTTTAACAGTACATTTGATATCAAGTGTTTTGAACTAACTAAAGGCTTATTCTTTCCTGAAGAATTATGGAACCTTCTTAAGCCCATGTCACACTGCACCAACGGATGGAAAGAGGATGTAAAATGGAGAGAAACACTTGCCATCTGTTGGTTAACGTGATCCTTCCATTCTGTACTCACTGCCTCCGTTTTTCATCCTCTCTATCCATCCAGCATCCATCTATTGACATTTCATCTGCTCAAAAAGTTTTGAGCTGCACAAAACTTTTTGAGCGGAAAATGTATCCAACGCGTCTGTTCTGCATCTGCAACGCATATAGGGAACATCCGTTCTACATCCGTCGTCATCCATTACGCATCCGCTATATCCGCGAGGCATCCGCTGTGCATCCGTGCAACTCAAATCCACTCCAGCGGAAAACGGACACAGGGAGGAAGCAAAACAGACGCGGAACGGACACGCAGCGTTAGTAGCACAGACGGAGAAATGATGAAAGCGGATGCAGCTCGCATACAAAGCATTTAAACGGAAAAAACGTTTGCAGAGGGGACCTATCTCGGATATTTAGGATGTCTGAAGGATGTCTGGAGGATGCAAAAGGACATCTAGTGGAAAACCTATATTTCCTATAAAAAGGGGGAGGAACTCACCTGGATCTCACTTTCAGTCCAGCAGCCCTGCGGTGCAGACCTCTTCAGCCTTCATCTGGCTCTTGCTCTTCCACAGCATCCAGTCATCTCCATCATGGATCATCACACACTCCTTTTGGAATCCACCATCGTTCTACAACAGTGCAAAGCCATCTATAGGCTCTTTCACCTGTTCTACGCAAAGAAAAGGAGGCGGCCAAGAAGTGTCTGGGTCCGAAAATGGATCACCAGAAGAGCAGAGTATGGACTGTACAACAAGCTGATGGTGGAGCTGAGGAACGAAGACCCTCATGCATTCCAGAACTTCACGAGGATGCCTCCAGCCATGTTTGACGAAGTTGTGGAGCGGCTGAGACCCAGGTTGACCAAGCAGAGCACCAGCTTCCGGCCCAGCCTGGAACCTGGGCTCAAGGTGGCACTCACTCTGCGCCACCTGGCCTCAGGGACCATGTACAGGAGCATGCAGTACGGCTGGAGGGTGCCATCCAACACCATCAGCATTGTGGTCAGAGAAGTGGTGCAAGCCATCATCGAAGAATACCTGGAGGAGCTCCTCCAGTGCCCCTCCACTGAAGAAGGATGGAAGAAAGTTGCAGAGCAGTGGTATCAGAAGTGGAACTTCCCCCACACCGTTGGAGCCATAGATGGCAAGCACGTGGCCTGCAAAGCTCCAGCCAAGTCAGGGTCCACTTATTTCAAGTACAAGGGCTTCTTCAGCATCATCCTCTTTGCCATGGTCGATGCTGACTACCAAGTTCATGTACATCAATGCTTCAGGCAACGGCTCATCTTCAGATGCCCAGGTATACAACGCCAATCACCTCAAGGAGGGGCTGGAACGCAACCTCATCATGGGCTTCCCAGATCCAGACCCCCTGCCCAACGACATACAAGATGTGCCCTACTTCATCATGGGGGATGACGCCTTCTCCCTCAGAACCTACCTCATGAAGCCCTACACCTCCAGATGCTTCACCCGTGAAGAGAGGATCTTCAACTACAGGATGTCCAGGGCAAGGCGGGTGGTAGAGAAAGCCTTTGGCATCCTGGCCAACAGGTTCCAGGTACTTCTCACCACCATGCAGCATCGCCCACAGACCGTGAGGAGGATCGTGGAAGCTTGCTGCATCCTGCACAATCTCATGTGCACCCACTACCCAGTCTTGCAGAACAGGCTTGTGGACCTCCAACAAGGCAATGGGGACATGGAGCCTGGGGAATGGAGGCAAGGGCGAAACCTGATAGATACTGTGGATGTGCAAGGCCCCAACAGAGCTTCATGTGAAGGGAAGAAGCAGCGCAACCTCCTGAAACACTGGTGCAACTCCCCACCTGGAGCAGTGGAGTGGCAAGACAGGATGGTAGATGCCTGTCTCATAACACTGATGAGATTGGGCCATGTATGTTGAGTGGACCTACAATGAACAGGGCATTTAATAAAGAGTTGTGTTTATGTTGAAATATGTGGATCAATGATTACATTGTTATTGATAATAAAGGGCCATAGGTGTGGCACCTGGGAGGGTGGACCATACAGTCCCACTATGCTTGCACTGGAGGTTTATCTATCCCACAGCTATTACCCATCCTAAAGGTATCCCTGCCCATCCCACAGGTATCCCTGCCCATCCCACAGCTATTACCCATCCCACAGGTATCCTAACCCATCCCACAGCTATTAGCCATCCCAAAGGTATCCCTGCCCATCCCACAGCTATTACCCATCCCAAAGGTATCCCTGCCCATCCCACAGCTATTACCCATCCCAAAGGTATCCCTGCCCATCCCACTGCGATCTTAACCCATCCCACAAGCATGCAAAGGCTTAAACCATTTCTAAAAGTTTCCACCAAGACTTTATTGACTAAAATAAATGAAGTGTGTGAAGCAAAGATAATCTTTATTAATCACAAGCTGTAAAAGAAAAATGACCCAAGTGTCTTAAGCAAAGATAAAGTCAACAGGTAGCCACCCAGTCTCTGGCACTCTTCTTGGTCACTCTGAGGCATGCCCAGTCTCAGAGGTGAAGGGTCCAGGTGCTGTGGAGGTGGCTGTTGCTGGAGTGCTGGTCTGAGGCGTCATTGGGGTGCCTGGCCCCGAGAGGACAACAGGGGACAGTGTGTGGAGGAAGATCTCAGAGAGCTGGCTCAGTCCGGGATGTTGAGAGCCCCTTCCTCCAGGACATGGGGTGTCAGCCCCAATACTGATGATAGATGTTCTGAGGCTGGGCTTGGCTGTGGGGTGGAGGAAGGAGCAGTGTAGTGGGGATGTCTGGTCTGCAGCTGAGCGAAGTGAGGACTGACGTGGCATCTGTGGTGTGGGTGGCATCTGTGGCATGGGTGGCATCTGTGGCATTGCTGGCATTGGTGGCGTGGGTGGCATCGGTGGCATCAGTGGCATCGGTGGCACCGGTGGCATACGATGTACCTGTGCCTGGACTGGGAAGGGCTGCCTGTGCTGCTGGAGCTCCTGGTAGCCGTAGCCTTGGTAGGTGAGGGCCTGTGGAAAGCCTTGGAAGGGCAGTGACATCACCTGGGGTGGAGGAGCAGGCCTGGACTGGGTGGGAGCAGGTTCAGCTGGGTCTGGAGGGTTGTGAAGAAGACCGGTGATCCTGTCCTTTACCACCTGGTTTTGTGATTCTGATATGTTCATGAGGGCCTGGTTGACATAGGTGAGGAAGGGCTTGCGGTTGGAGGATGGGATGTCGATGTGTACCAGCTGAGAGAGGAGATCTACGCTGCTCCTGATGGTGTCCCTGATCTCCAGCAGGACAGTGTAGCTCTTCCCCTCCGGTCTGCCTCTCTGCCTTTCTGTGGCGGTGGAGCTGGGGGTGGATGTGGGTTTGCCTCTGGTGGAAGTGCCCTCTCCTTGCTCCCACTGCATCAGGGGGTCCTCCACGTGCTCCACCACGGGTAGTGCAGCTGTCAGGGGGTTTTCCGTCGTGGCACGCTCCACAGATACCTGCCTGGACACAGGAGCTGACTCTTGGCCAGAAGATGACTGGCTCTCAGTGGGCTGCCTGAGAGAGAGGGTTGTGAGAGGGGCTGCTCCTCGGTGGCGGATCTCACCCTCCAAGAAGCTGCACTTGGCCATCACGTAGGTCTCTCAGTCCATCAGTTTGACCGTGGCCTGGCCAGATTTCTTGAGGTCTAGCTTCCCATACCAGGTGTGCATATGCTTCCACCAGCCGAGGAGGACCTCCGAAGTGTAGCCCAGGCTCTCCGCCTTCTCTTTCCAAGCAGCCTGCTTCCTTTTGGTGTCTCGATAGAGCCTGCGTCCCTTCCGCCATAGATACTCGTTCTTCCTCAGCCATTCCAGCACCTCATCCTCATGTTCCTATTCAATGGAGTATTGCCTCCTCTCCCATTCATGCGTATGCCTCTTCCTCCCTCTGGCTGGGCCATATGGGCCCTCATCAGTGGGGCTTTGAGGTTGTAGGGGCTGCTCCTCCACACCACCACCATCAGCAGCAGCAACAACAACAGTAGCAGCAAAAGCAGGACCAGCAGCACCAGCAGCACCAGCAGCAGAGTAAGCACCAGCAGCGCCAGCAGGACCAGGATCAGCAGCAGTAGAGTAAGCACCAGCAGCGCCAGCAGGACCAGCAGGACCAGGAGCACCAGCAGGACCAGGAGCACCAGGAGCACCAGCAGGACCAGGAGCACCAGCAGCACCAGCAGGACCAGGAGCACCAGCAGGACTAGCAGCACCAGCAGCACCAGCAGCAGAGTAAGCACCAGCAGCGCCAGGATCAGCAGCAGTAGAGTAAGCACCAGCAGCCCCAGCAGTACCAGCAGGACCAGGAGCACCAGCAGGACCAGCAGGACCAGGAGCACCAGGAGCACCAGGAGCACCAGCAGCACCAGCAGCACCAGCAGCACCAGCAGGATCAGGAGCACCAGCAGCACCAGCAGCACCAGGAGCACCAGCAGCATCAGCAGGACCAGGAACAGCACCAGCAGAGTAAGCACCAGCAGAAGCACCAGCACCAGGAGCAGTGCCAGCAGAGTAAGCACCAGCAGAAGCACCAGCACCAGGAACAGTGCCAGTAGAGTAAGCATCAGCAGAAGCACCAGCACCAGGAGCAGCACCAGTAGAGTAAGCACCAGCAGAAGCCCCAGCACCAGGAGCAGCACCAGCAGAGTAAGCACCAGCAGAAGCCCCAGCACCAGGAGCAGCGCCAGCAGAGTAAGCCCCAACAGAAGCCCCAGAACCAGGAGCAGTGCCAGCAGAATAAGCACCAGCAGAAGCACCAGCACCAGGAGCAGCGCCAGCAGAAGCTCCAGCACCAGAAGAGTCGGCCCCAGCAGCAGAAGCCCCAGCAGAAGCAGAAGCAGGGCAGGGGGTGGGATGGTGGCCCTGTCCCTCTTGCCAGTGCTGGCAGCAGATGGCAGAGGCTTTCTCTTCTTCCCCATGGTTGTTGGGTTGTTGGCTTGCTGGCTGGCTGGCTGGCTGGCTGGCTGGAGCTGTGTCTGGCAGCAGGTCTTTCCTCTGAATGGTGACCTGCTTGCGAGCTGCTTCTTTTTATATCTGCGGGGCTGACGCAATGCATCCTTCCGCATGCACAGTGAACGCTCGGCATCCGCTAGGCATCCGCTCGGCATCTGCTCTTTCCGCTGCGCGTCCGCTTCGCTGTGCTCCCCCGGAAGCCCTGCGGATGTGCCATCAGCTCCAATCCGCTTCTATCCACTTGGCTTCCGTGGAGCATCCGTTTTACATCCCCTCTACATCCTCCCCCCATCCGTTCCTTTCCGTTGTTGTCCGCTCTGGTTATGCAAATTCAGGGCACTTTTGAGAGCAGATAACAACGGATGGAACATTTTCTCGTCCGCTGTGTCCTTTTTACAAACGTTTTGCATCCGTCGGCCAATGTGACAGGCCCTTTAGAAGCATATTTGGGGGAACGGGGAAGCTTTAGCCAGGCTATGTCCCTTTTCTTACATATTTTCAATTGCCTTGATAGTCGCCAATAAGTAAATACACAATGATAGAAATCTTATGCAAAGTAGATTTGAATCTTTAGTGTGATCCCTCTTTAGATCATACTAAGGTACTGTCACAGAAATTAAAGATTTTGCCTCTTTTTTCCTCTCCATCCTGAGTACTTAATGATGTTTGAACCAGGAACTAACTTTCTGCTTAACCTTCCCTGGTAAGTTATTGTGAGGATAGGAATGAGTTAATCCTCCTCCCATAAATATCATTATGAACTATTTAGAAGAAGGACAATATACAAGACATAGATAAAAGTGGAGAAGGTCTGGCCTATAGATTAAGGTCAGGCTGCGGTGCCTTAAGTCTTGCCTGTATCTCCTTAAATCTGGTCTGTAGACTTCTTCTGTGCACTCTCTCTGTACAACTCAATTACATTTGGACAATATATTCTATTTATTCATGTGGAGCCTTTCTCTCTCCCCCCAAACAAAAACTGATTTCCATGCGAGGGAGGGGATTTTGGTTGCATTCAGAGAGGAAAGGTCATCTCTCTCTTACAAAGATGATGAGATGACCTCTCCTTCCTAAATGCAACCAAATGCAGGCACATAAACACACACACACACAGAGAGAGAGAGAGAGAGAGAGAGAGAGAGAGAGAGAGAGAGAGAGAGAGAGAGGAGAGAGAGAGAGAGAGAGAGAGTGAGAGAGAGATTCTACTTTTTAGTAATAGATAGACTAAATGTATAATCTATGCATTTGAGTACTTAGTCTTGCCAAAAATGTATAGTTCTTGCATAACTTCTCCAGTTTCTTGAGCATTTGGAATTATGCTCATCATAGCATTTCAACCAAAGTTTAGCATCTTAAATTTCTATCTGTGCATCATCCATGCTGGGTGCTGGCTCTGATGATCATAAAATATAGAAATTTCAACAAATATTTGCAAACACACCTATTCTAGGGTGCACCAACTGGGTTAATCTCTTGATTAATATAACAGGTATTGCATTATGACTTGTATGATTTGGCTTGTCACGCAGTCAGTCAGATGTTCAAACTGGATTTAGCATTTTTGTTTGCCTATTGATCCCTATTTCCCAGGGATCTGGAATAGGCAGACATTAATAATATTAAAAGTGTTGTCACAGGATACAAGCGGTACTAAGTAAAGCTATCTTTTGTGATTGACTGTGAATTTGTCAAAGCCAATAGTGCCCCATATATTTGGGATTGCACCCAAGGTCCTTTTGCTATTGTAACTATTTCTTGCCATAGACATTCTACTTCTATTTGCTCATCTTTATATTTTTAGATTTTCTCCAATTCATTTTGTTCTGTTCTGTTCTGTCTAATGTCTCCAGGTACTACAATATCCAATATGCCAACTTTTTTGTCTTAAATTATTAATGTTAATTATTATTATCATCATCTGTTCATAACAATATGAAGTCATAACTGCCAATTCTTTAGCTGGTGCTAGCCTCCGTATGCATCAAGTTCTTCCCAAGAACCTAACATGATGTAATGTATCAATGTAGTATGCATGCAGATCCAAGCAGATTGGCCTTTTACAATTGACAGATGGAAATTTTGCGAATCCACAGATTTTCTAAGAGCCATGCATGATTTTTTTTTGGCATGACAGCCAGAATGCCAATAACCACTGGGACCCATGGCCAGGTTATATCATAATCTTTCAAATTCAATTTTCAGATCTTGATAGTGATCTTCATCAATTCTTTGTCTTCTATTCTGTTTTCTTCTAGTATTGCCACATCATTTATCTGTAGTTTCTTCTTTTCAGCCACAGTTATTGACATGTTATCAACCAAGATTTTATCAGTCTATATTCAAAACTCCCACAATATTTTAACCTGTTCATTTTTGACTACTTTTTCAACTATTGTTCCTGCCAATTTTCCATTCCTGGTACATGATCATTTTCCCAGATGTTCCAGTGAATCATTTTGGTGATTATTTATGTCATTGTATTACGATTATTTACATTTAATATAGCTTCCCAGCCCATGGAACCTGGGGGCTTACAATACATAATACTAAATTAAAACAACTAAATATAATACAAAATAGTTAAAAACAAAAAACAAAATGAAATAAGATAGCCTGCCATGTATGACTCAGCCATTGCTTGTTTACTTAACTTGAAACTATCTTCAGCAATCTGGTATCTTTCAAATATGTTAGATTCAATTCCCATTCTGCTACCTAAGTAGATAGAGCTGAAGCTTAGCACATTTGAAGAGCAGAAGATGTGTGATGGCTGAATTAAAGCATCACAAAAGCAATATAGAATCCCAGACATCTCCAAGTATCATCTATGAGTATGAGAGTGAAATAACAACTGAAGTATAAAGACATAAGAAAAGGATTAACAACCACCTTTGTTGAAATTTTGCTTCCTATTTCATGGCTCCCTATCTTTTTAGAAATAAAGATTATGGTTGCTCAGGCAACTAAGCAAAATAACATACAGGAAAAAAAAAGGTACCTAATCTAGTTTCCCAGGATTCAGAAAGCACTATTAGTCTAAAAGCCTAATCTAAACCTGATTATATAGGATAATTTGCTGAATCAAACACATGATCATGTGTTTGGTCATGCCCTGCACACATTTCTGCTCTGCAGGTTGGCTTGTATACTTGATTATAAGGTCACAACTCATTAAGGATGCTTTCCATTTGTGAATTATTATAGAAGTGACATAGAAGACAGATTTCCTTGTCGGCAGTTTTAGGCACTGAGGCATATGCCATCTCCTGCATTTATTAACCAAAAGCCTAGTTCACTTACTTGGCCAAGTTGGTGACCAATTGTTCTGAATGCAGAAAATCTGACATTTCTATTTAAAGGATACCATGTTTGTCCTCTATCCAAAAGGCTGACTGGTTGAAACAGATCAAATTGAAAAACCAAGAAACTTAAAAGAGAGCAAGAGACCTTAAGCTGCTATCAATAGTTCGCCTCTGGGCCGAAGATTGAGCATGAACAACCTATATCTGATTATAAACTTTCCAACTGTAATAATATACAGTGTATAATGTTTTCTAAATTTACGTCTACTCATATACTCAGAGCAGACATGAAATCTAATGCAAATTAAGAATGTATGTTGTCATCCTTTGAGTGATAATTTATGTCCTTATTTACAATTTTGCAAAATCCTGCCAGTCAAAATCAATACTCAACCACATAGTTCACATACGTCAACCAATTTGTTGTAAAGCAGTTATTTCCCAAGAATTAATCTATTACTGACACAATGGTCACAACAGTTTTAAGAAACTAAATTCTTCATTCAAATTGTGCAATACGATGTCTGGGCAATCTTGTTTTTATGTGTAAAATAAACACAATTTATGCAAACAGAATATGATCGTTTTTGATCTGTAAGTTGTCTGGCAGGAAATTTGGCCTCTTTCTGAACATAAAGAACCTCAAGATCATGATCACTGTGAGAAGTGGGGAAGAAATAAATGCATGCAAGAATTCACTTTCCTAGGATCACAAATCAATCAATTCAATGAATACTGTCAAGAAATAAAGCATCAAATCACATTGGGTCACCCAGCAACAATGAGGATGAAGTGAGTATGGAAAAGCAAGAACATCAGCCTGGCAACTAAGTGCAGATTATTTCACATTATCATGGTTTTCATAGCTGCTTACAGTTGTGAAAGTTTGACTGTGAAATAGATAGTAAAAAAATTGCCTCATTTGAACTGTGGTGTTGGAAAAGGCTCCTGTGCATACCTTGGACAACAAAAGTGACAAACAAGTAAGTAGTAGACTATAAAATTTCACACATATCACTGGAAAGCAAAATCACAAAATTCCACCTTATTTATTTTGGTCATGTGATGTACTCAAATTAATTGGAAAACATAATAATATTGGGAATGGTCAGTAGTAAAAGGAAACAAGGCTGCACAAAAACACAGTGGCTAAACACCATCAAAACCAACACCAGCCAGAGCATAACAACTGGAAGAAACCATGCAGGATTGGAAAATGCCAGTCCATGGAATCACTAAGAATCAAACATGATTAAACAAACAGCATCTGTCTGGAAGCTTTCTAAATGACGTATGAGTATCTTAATAGCAATAGTACTTACACTTATATACTGCTTCATAGTGCTTTATAGCTTTACAGCATTTTCTCATCTAGTCAGCATGTTGCCCTTAACAATTGGGTCCTCCTTTTATCAACCTCAAAAGGATGGAAGGCTGAGTCAACCTTGAGCCCATCAGGACTGAACTCCAGACGGTGGGCAGAGTTTGCCTGCAATACTGCATTCTAACCACTGCACCACCATGGTTCCTATGCAAAATAAATAACAATTGAGTTTGATTTTTTTTACTCTAGAAAAAGGAGTTCCTGTCTTCTTTAGAAAAGAGCCTCAGGAGACTTCTGGTTTGCAAGGCTCAGCGGCGGCAGGAATCTGCGATCGTGCATGGTTTCTGCTGTGCTCGCCGCTGGAGTGCCCCTAGCCAACCGGCTTCGGGGCTATAGCTACCCCATAGAGGTAGCTGAAGACAGGGGAGACCTAGCAGGGGGTAGGGGAAATCTCACCCCCCCTCCTCAGCTGGCTTAATTCCCTTTTCTGAAAGCGGGAGAGCGGCGGCCAGAAATGGCCGTCACAAAGAAGCTTTCATCTGGAAGAGAATGTGCAGGAAGAAGCTGAGAAGTGAAAATTTTGGCTGACCGGGAGGAGAAGCAACATCCAAGATATCCTGGAATTTAAATTTTGGAAAAAGATACATCGTTTCCTAGGAAGATCTAGAAGCAGCGAATGAAAGTGAAAAGGGAAAGTTTGTTTTTTCTCACTCTCCTTCCTTACGGTGACAGCAGACGAATGAGAAATTGGAAAAACCTGCTTTGGCATCAGCAGGTAATCAAACTGGAAAATTAAAGCCAAGGGGACAATAAAGATTTTTGAATATTGGGAAAAAAATTATGCTGTAAGTGGGAAGGGAGAGGATAAGAATTAAGATTAAGATTTGGCTGGAGGAGACAGTTTGGAATTTAAAAGACTAGAACAAAACCATAACAAGACTTCTAAAAGACACATTTTAATTAGAACTTTGTAACTGAATTACAACCCCAGGAAGAGAAAGTGAAAAAAAGAAGTGTTAAATGAAATAGACTGTGTGTATTTGGACTGTTTGGTGACTTTGGGACTTTTGGAAATTCTTATTTGAATGATTAAAATCATTTGGGTTGTTTAAAAAAAGATTTTACAATGGCATTATTTGAGGTTGAACTGAAAATGGAATGTATAAAATATAAAGAAGAGGAACACGAAGGGAAGGGATCTTTTGGCTCTGTTTTTCATTTTTTAGAAATGGTGATTTCTACATATGAGAAACTACAAGAACAAGAAGTTTGGGATGAAGAAGAAGCCATCTTTAATGAACAAGCAACTTTATCTGGGGGAGAAAGGGGAAAAGGGGGAAAGAGAATGGAGAATTCAAGACTTAAAAAAACAACCAAAAAATGGAAAAATAAGTGGACACAATGTCAGAAAGCAACAGAAAAGAGGAATACAGAAGAGGGTAGAGATTAAGAGACAAGGGGGTAAAAAGGGGAGAGTGGAGAAGCAAGGGAGGAAGGAAGGGAAGAGAAGCTATAAAGGTTTAAAACAAGATGTAAACAAACAGGACTTATTTAGAGATAATGGGTAAAAATATAATTGAAAAAGAGATTTTGCAAAAGTACATAATTGTTGTATTTGTATTAGAAATAATGTTAGAAAATTTGGAACATATATTATTATAAGATGTGATCAAATATTCAACGTAATTTAGTGGAAATTTCTTTTTTTTTTTTTTTTTGAACAAAATAAATGAAATGAAATATGAGAATTGAATTAAGAAGGAAGGGGAACATTTTAATTACATAATGTTTTAAAATATAAGTGAAATGGGGGGGGGGGGAAGTAACTACGCAAAATTTATAAGTGTTCCCATAGAAGCATGATACCTATTTGAAAAGGAATGTATAAAATGTTTAAGATTTATGAATAATAAAGCAACAGAAAAGAGGAATACAGAAGAGGGAAATGAAGATGAAGATTGAAATAAGTTGTAAAGAAACAGGACTTATTTAGAGATAATGGGTAAAAATATAACTGAAAAAGAGATGCTGTAAAAATACATGAGACTGTATTATTGTATTTGTATTAGAAATAATGTTAGAAAATTTGGAACAACATATGATTATAAAATGGGATAAAATATTCAATGTAATTTAGTGAAAATCTTTTCTCCTTTGAACAAAATAAATGAAATGAAATATGAGAGAATTGAATTAAGAAGGAATGGGAACATTTTAATTACATAATGTCTTAAAATATAAGTGAAGTGGAGGGGAAGCAACTACATAAAATTTATAAGTGTTCCCATAGAAGCATGATACTTATTTGAAAAGAAAGGTATAAAATGTTTAAGATTTAAATGAATATTAATTTTAATGATAGAGTTCAATTGGTATGGATTGTTGTTGTAATTATATTATATATTTATATTTTTTTTCTTTTTTTAAATATAGTGTTTAGCTTTAGAATGTACTAAGCAGAAAGTTATGTATTATTTTAAGTGTTAAATTTAGGGGAAAGATATAAAGGCGTCATGCTCCAATCAGCGATTACAGGAGAAATTTTGTGTTAATGAGAAAACATAATAGACAGCTGAAACAGGACAGACAAAGGATATAACTATAATGATTTAAATTGAGATGAAATAAATAAAATAGAATTAAGAAAGTGAAAAAAGGGGAGAAACTAAATAGAATATGTTGAATGGTGATAAGATATGGAATAGTATATAAAAGTGAGCATGAACTTGAATTTATGTCTGTACGAAGAGATGTAACCCGGGATCAAGCTACTTTCAAAAAAGATGTTTTATGTTTTTATGTTATGTGTTTTGTTTGTATATGTTTGTCTTTTTAAAAATAAATAATTTTTTGGGAAAAGAAAAAAGAAAAGAGCCTCAGATCTTTAGACCTATTCTCTCAATGCTCTTAATCTAGTCACTAAGCCAGTTGAATCATTTTATCAGTAGTTGTGGCAACACAGGACCACACTAACTAGTTCCCCCAAAAAAATCATGTTAGCTGCCATCCACATGGACATACAAGGCAGGTGAGCAAATAATGTTAACTGTATCATCATGCAAATGACTCAAGTATTATGCATGTTGTATCATAATGCAAATAACACAAATTTCATCATTTTTATCTTTTGCACAATGACATTATGACACATGTGGTGTCATTGTGACTTTTCCTGAATATCTATAGCCACCTGGTTCTTCCAAGAAGTTTATGATATCCCATAAGCTTATATCAGGAGAGTACTAGCAAGGCTTCATGAAAAGTCTAGCTGCTTTCCTACTAACTCAGAAGGAAGCAGTGAATGTGCTTTGACATTGCAATCGATTGATGCTTTGCAAGTATACATTAACTGCCAGTGATAAAACCAAATTTTCTAATGAGAGCTTCCTTGTTTAGCAATTCTTTATCTCAGCTAGTATCAGGAACACTAAAATCAGGCAAAACTGGTTAATTAATGGGGCTTTTTTGTGGTCCCAGTATGCAACAGATTGGGTGGATTGAGTTTAACTTTGTAGATGACTGGGTCAATTTTGGATTAACAATTTGAAGATTACCCTTGATTCAATTAAACCTTTTTTGTATTCCCATAACACCTAATCCCTGCTGATGTATTTAAACATATTGAAGGCACAACAGTAATTTACTTGAATTACACTACTTATACATACAAACTGTTTACAGTCTTTAATTGTTTTTCTCGAATAGAAAATGCACTTTCCAGCAAATAGCTGTCTCCTCTCTTTTTGGGGTCTTCCTGATCATGTGCAATATTGACAGTCACTTCTGCCAGTTCCTGATTATGTTTTGCTGCATTTGTATGGCTTTGTAAGCTGCCCATAGTCACTCTGGATAGCAAAATGGACAGCATATAAGTTTAATAAATAAATAAATAAATAAATAAATAAATAAATAAATAAATAAATAAATAAATAAATAAATAAATAAAT
>BLBF01000010.1:33609119-33620942 GCA_015471245.1 Laticauda colubrina | reverse complement strand
AATAAATAAATAAATAAATAAATAAATAAATAAATAAATAAATAAATGCAGTATGACCCACACACTCTAATGAAGTTAGAAAAAAAGGGAGTGCTGCATCTGAAACACATTCTTTGAATACATATTGGTTGGAACCTGACTAGGAAAAGGATTGGAGCAGGGCTATAGAAGGAGAGATGGGAAACCTAGATATAAGATTGACTCACTGCAATGGGAAATGTTTAGAAATATGGAGAATTCCCAAAGAAAATACAATGTTCCAAAAGCAATCAGAGGTGTGCATTTCTACCTTGAAGAAATTTTCCAATGCTATGGAAACACTATCAACAGCAGAAGTCTATGCTTTTTAGCAAGAGTAAATATCTGCCCATAAAACTAGCTCTTTGACATTCTGCTGGAGACAGCAGTGTAGATATAAACATATATTCTCAAAATGGCATTCCATGTTAGGTGCAGTTAAATTTATGAACTAAATTTGCCTTGTTGCACTTCCTACCTACTGCATGATCTACCACACTCTTTTTGAACAGCAACACGTACTGTTTTATCATGTCAAAATGTGCTGAACCTGTTCCATCCGGAAAAACGCAAGGTAGACCGGGTTCCAACAACAAGTCTTTATTTCAAGTATAGTTGCAAAATGGAACATTGGCTCAAGCCGCGACAGCCCTTTTATATTTTTCTGTCTGCCGGCTTGTAGCCAATGACATTCATTTGATTTTTGCCGGCTTTGTGCGGCTTTGGGGATTGGTTCCTTTTGAACCTATCCCCATTAGTTTTTAGTGACCAATCAGAATGGGTTATTTGGAGTCTACTATTTTTATACAGAACACCCCTCCCCTCTTAGTTCAGTCCTACATGGTGACGTAGTCGCGCAGGTAGATGGGGCTTCTCTTGACTCGACTGGACTTGCGCGGTTCATTATTGTTGGAGACTTCGACTGGTTCGGATGGGGTTGCTGTGTCTTCCGTCCTTCTCCATGGAACCATCTGGAAGGGTGAGTCAGCCATTTTACTGCCGCCTGAGTTTCTTAGGCCGGCGGTTTTGTCGCTCCCTCCCATTTCCTCCAGGCAGGTCAAGCTGGCCTGGCTGGCCCCTTCGGATGGACTCTTCTCGCAACTTTCTTCAAACAGTGAGTCTTTTATTTGCTCTTTTTGATTGTTATTGTTTTCGGAGTTTACTTTAAACGGTTCTTTATTGATTTCTCGCATTTCCCCCCCCCCCTCTTTGGTTTGAATTTCATCGTGTTTTTCTATGTGTGGTTGTGTGTTTGCATTTTGTTCTATGTTTCGGGAGCGAAGCTGGTCTATGTGCCGCTTCCATTCCCTGCCGTCGTCTACCGTTAGTCGGTAGGATTTGGGGCCTGTTATTTGTGTAATTTGTCCGGGTAGCCATAATGGGTCCCCGGTAAAATTTTTTGCATAAACTAAGTCGCCTATTGCAAAGGTCCTGAATCGAGTGGAGGAGTCGGGGGGGTTTTCTGGTGTGAAATTTGGGTGCAATCTGTCTAGATGCGACCTTAGTTTCCTTCCCATCAGTAATTCTGCTGGGGTTTTGTTGGTTGTAGTCCTGGGTGTGATATGTTGGAGGGTGAGTAATCGATTTATTTTATTTTGGACATCCCCAGTGTCCATTTTTTCTAAACCCTCCTTGGTAAACCTGACCATTCTCTCTGCCCTACCGTTTGCAGCCGGGTGGGCCAGCGTGGTTAGGGCATGTCTTATACCTAGGGAGGCTAGGTATTGCTCGAATTGGAGGCTGGTTAATTGTGGCCCGTTGTCGGACACTAGGACGTCCGGTAGGCCATGGGTTGCAAAGAGTTTGTCAAGTTGTTTTATAACGGTTTCTGTTGTCGTAGATGGCATAATTTTTACCTCCAGCCAATTAGAGTATGCATCCATGACAATCAGAAACGTATGCCCCTTGGTAGGACCCGCAAAATCGATGTGGATTCGTGACCAGGGGCCTCTTGGGGTTTCCCAGTCTCTTATGGGTGCTTTTGGCGGGGACGGCCTGATTCTTTGGCATTTATTGCACGAGTTTACCCAGTATTTGATGTCCCTATCTATACCCGGCCACCAGACATAACTTCTAGCAAGGCTTTGCATTTTAACTATTCCCGGGTGGCCTTCGTGAAGCATACCCAGTACCTTGGTTTGTAATTTGTTAGGAATAATTACCCGATCACCCCACAATAAACAACCTATTTGGATTGAGAGTTCAGTTTGTCTGGTCCGGAAAGGTTTAAAGTTCTCAGTTTTTTGGTTTTCCGGCCAGCCTTTACCTACCCAGGTAAGGACGCAGGCAGTCAATGGGTCTTTTGCGGTGGCTCTGGCGACATCATTTGCAGATATGGGTAGATCGGGGCAAGTCTCTATCTGCAATGCTGTCATCGTTGGTGCCAGGTCTTCCTCTGTTGATGGCAACGGTGCTCTGCTCAAAGTGTCTGCATGGGAAATTTGTTTCCCTGGGCGATGTGTCAGAGTAGAGGAATAGGCTGCCAGGAACTCTGACCATCTAGTCATTCGTGGGGACAGAATATTCAGTGTGGGCTTGTTTCCCGCCAAAATTCCTAGTAGCGGTTTGTGGTCTGTTACGATTTGAAAAGTTCTTCCATATAGATACTCGTGGAAGCGTTTCACTCCGGCGACAATTGCTAGAGCTTCTCTGTCCAACTGACTGTAATTACGCTCGGTTTTGGACAGGGTCTTAGAATAGTATGCGACGGGTGCCTCTCTCCCATCAGGCAATTGGTGACTCAGGATGGCACCGACTCCGAATGGCGAGGCGTCGCAGGTCACCGTCAATGGCAGTGTGTTGCTAAACTGGATAAGAACGGTGTTTGATGTTAATAAGTCTTTTATTCCTTGGAAAGCTTTTTTTTCTCTAAGCCCCCATGTCCAAATTGTTTTCTTGTCCAGTAATTGATGCAGTGGTTCCGCTATTGTGGCTTTTTGGGGTAGGAACACATTATAAAAGTTTATCAGTCCCAAAAATGCCTGCAGCTCAGTTTTATTCTTTGGTTCTGGTGCATCTTTTATAGCTCTTAATTTTTTTTTGGTGGGGTGTATGCCCTCTCCATCAATTAAATATCCTAAAAACTCGACGCGATCAGTCATTAGGCAGCACTTTTCTTTCTTTACTTTAAGGCCAGATTCTCTGAATTTATTTAGGACCTCTTTGAGTCTTTTTTTAAGCTGTGTTGCATCTTTGGCTGAAATTAGGACGTCGTCAAAGTATAGCACGACCCCTCTTATGCCATTTAACAGGCGTTCCATGAGGCTCTGGAAAATGCCTGGGGCTACGCTTACTCCAAATTGGAGTCTGTTACATTTGAATGCCCCTTTGTGAGTCACTATTGTTTGTGCTTCCGCCGTTACGGGGTCTACTGGGAGCTGTTGGTACACCTGTGCCAGGTCTAGTTTGGCGAAAACCTTTCCTCCCCCAAGAGAGTGCAGTAGGTGTTGCACAACTGGCACCGGGTACGTACTCTGTTGCAACGCGTGGTTCAGGGTAGCCTTGTAGTCGCCACAGATCCGAACTGACCCGTCTGGCTTAATTGGTGTCACAATTGGTGTTTCCCATTTAGCGTGGTCGACCGGTTCTAAAACCCCTTGATCTATCAATTTATTTAGTTGTTCCTCTATTTTTTCTTTTAAAGCAAAAGGAACCCGTCTGGCCTTTAGCCTTTTAGGGGTTATCTGTGGGTCTAGACTAAACGAAATGGGGGTTCCCCGATACCTGCCTAGGGAGCCGTCGAAGACATCCTGGAATTCTTGGATCAGGTCTTCTTCCCAGTCAGTTGCGGCCACCCGGTCTACTCCGGTCATCCCGATGCCCAATGGTGCAAACCATTCGATACCCAGGAGGCTTGGTCGATCTCGGTCGACTATTGTTAATGGTAGTACTGCGACATGTTGCCTGTAAGTGATTAGAAAATGTCCCAGGCCGATTACAGGAATTCGGTTTCCCTGATAATCTTTGAGGGTTAGTTTTTGTCTCTGGAGTTCCTTAATTTTGATGTCTGGAATTAGTTTTTTGAGGGTGTCCCATGACACCATGGATAGGAACGATTCAGAATCAACTTCCATCTCGCAGGGGCTGTCTTTGATTTTTACAACTATTTTTACTTTCTTCCCGCTTTCTATCTGAGCGCTTCCGATAGTGAAAGTTTGGTATGCTTTCTCCCGGTTAGTGGCTTGCCTGTTTCGCTGCCACTTTCTCTCAAGTCTGTTATTTAATAAAACAATTTCACTGGGGAGCCTAAATAACTGCAGTATGACGTTTCTGCAACCTATAGTTCTGTAATTCACTTGCTGGAGCCCGTGTAATAAAAAGTATAAGAGATAAAGGGAAAATTGTTTTCAAATTATGTTAGATTTCTTCTTTGTTGATTCATTCATATTTTATTTTCTTGACAACTACAGCATAAGGAAGCCAGAGCCACATAATCAAAACCCTACCTGTTTTTACATGTTAATTTAAAAGGGGACAAGGCTTCAAACTCATGGTCATATAGCCACTATTTTGACACACACAAAAATACTGCTGACAACAGTATGGGGTTTACATTTGTGACTCTGATGCTGTCCATTAAATTTTTTGTAGGGGTTGTAAGCAGTGGTGGGATTCAAAACAATTTTACTACGGGTTCTGTGGGCGTGGCTTGGTGGGCATGGTGTGGCTTGGTGAGCATGGCAGAGGAAGGATACTGTGAAATCTTCATTCCCTCCCCACTCTTGAGGGAAGGTTACTGCAAAATCCCATTCCCTCTCCGCCCCACTAACCTGCTTTCCAGCTTCATTCTCCTGTGCAGGGCAACCAAAGAAGACCCAGCCGATCAGCTGAGACTCGGGAGGCAGAGAATAGATGGAGGTGGGGCCAGTCAGAAGTAGTATTTGCCGCTTCTCCGTACTACTCAAAATGTCCACTACTGGTTCTCCAGAACTGGTCAGAACCTGCTGAATACCACCTCTGGGTTAGAGTTATTTTTAGGACAGAATTAAAATTTAAACAGTCCCCTTTCCATATTTTACATATATTAATTGAGATTTTAAATTAAAAAGAATTTATTCATTTCACGAGTCAGATCAGTAAGAATAGAAAACTGCTTACTGTAAGGAAAACTTTATATACTTATCTGTTTTATGGCATAGCCATATATAGCACCTCAAAAAGAGGTAATTTATCAGGAAAAAGGAACCAAGACAAATTTTGCACCAGGTTGAACTAATTTATATCTAGTGGTACAAACATATAAATAAATATTACAACTTATTTACACATGCAGAACATTTTACCAACCTAATCTGCAATACTATGACAAAGTAATTTATCTGTCTCCTCAAACTGTTATTGATGGGTGACTTCAAGATACTTGTTCTCCATTTTTAAGGTTCCTTATCTTTAAACTGGATATGAATGGGATAAGCTCTCTAGGTAGGTCATGCCTTCAAAAAGAAGCCTATCCTTGGACAGCCCTTCTAATGTGTCCTCTGAAAGTAAGACACATCTCTCATTCCAGTTCTTCAGAAATCACACTCATTTATCTTCATCTTTTTGAGGAATGGCACAGACAGAATTTGTGATTTGCATAAATTGTTTGTTGTCCAAAGACCAATTGGTGGGTGGAGAAGGCATAATTATCCCTATAGGAAAAGTCATCTTTATTGAGCATTATCTCCATGAATGACCTTGGCAAGAGAGAGCTTTTGTTCTATAAGGCTTTAGAGGAAGTATAAAAAGAAAAAATATGTAGAAAAAAATAGAATAACATGTTGCTATAGTTTGCATCATAAGAGCTTTTAAAACATTTCTAGAATATAATAAATACATCATGTAGAGCAAGTCTTTCAAATATCCGTAAGTGTAATAAGGCAATCATACATCTATAAAGTTGGCATTAAATAATGGACTTCTAAAAATTAAAACCAATTAAAATGATAAAACAGTACATTTTATAGATTATCTTGGTATTTTAAAACTGTGTGAATGTCATATAAACTGTGATATTAACATTTTAAATGACTAGACTAGACTAGACTAGACTAGAACAGAATAGAACAGAATAGAACAGAATAGAACAGAATACTTTATTGGCCAAGTGTGATTGGACACACAAGAATTTGTCTTGGTGTAAAATACTCTCAGTATACATAAAGAAAAGGTACATTTGTTAAGAATCAAGAATCATAATGTACACACTTAATGATAGTCATCGGGTACAATCAACAATCAAATCATACTAGGAAACAGTCAATATAAATCGTAAGTATACAAGTGACAAAGTTAATCATACAGTCACAAGTGCAAGGGGATGGGTGATAAGGAGTGATGACAAGATTAACAATAATAGTAGTGCAGACTTTGTCATAATTGAACAGGGTTGACAGAATTATTTGTTTAGCAGAGTGATGGCTTTCGGGAAAAGCTGTTCTTGTGTCTAGTTGTTCTGGTGTGCAATGCACCATAGCGTCATTTTGAGGGAAGGAGTTGAAACAGCTTATGTCCAGGATGTGAGGGGTTTGTAAATATTTTCACAGCCCTCTTTTTGACTCGTGCAGTATACAGGTCCTCAATTGAAGGCAGGTGGGTAATAATTGTTTTTTCTGCAGTTCTAATTATCCTCTGAAGTTTGTATCTGTCCTGTTGGGTTGCAGAACCAAACCAGACAGTTGTAGAGGTGCAGATAATAGACTCAATAATTTCTCTGTAGAACTGGATCAGCAGCTCCTTGGTTAGTTTTAGCTTTCTGAGTTGGCGCAGAAAGAACATTCTTTGTTATGCTTTTTTGATGAAGTTTTTGATGTTAGATGCCCATTTTAGGTCATGTGATATAGTACAACCTAGAAATTTGAAGTTGAACCTAGAAATTCTCTACTGTTGAACCAGACTGTGTTGTCTGGTATTGTAAGAGGTTATATATCGAAAGAGGACTATACATTTAAATTGTGTCTTTGATTGTAAGATTTATTTCTTGATGCAAGTATTTTAAAATATTAAAATGCCTATTTTTTGCCTGACGTTCATATATGTTTTCCTGATGGTGTTGCCTCAAAACACTGTGGCTTCAATCAAAATGCTGGGAATAAAGAGTAGAACCTGATGATCACATTTATTATTAGATTTTCTTTAGTGAGAATTAGTACGTTGGTTTTGCCTTGCTCTCTCCATTGAAGAAAGGTGCTGATAATGGACAAATGCAGCTTGCAAAGTGATTTTAAAAATTTAATTCATTCAGCATACCCTATTTCCAAAAGCTATATTATGCATGTGTATAGATTGAACTAGTTATGTCACATAAACTGTCATTAATATGGAAATAATTTCTGCTTGTAAAATTAGTACATTATTATCCAATTTATTTGCAGTGCATCTTGCAGTTCAAAACAACTCTGAGCAACTAGATTTTTCTGGGTACTGTTTTTCACTTTTCTAGTTTAATAACAGTTCAACATGTTCAAAGGATCCCTGGCGGTGCAGTGATTAGAATCCAGTATTGAAGGTAAACTCTGCCACAGCCTGGAATTTGATCCTAACAAGGTTCAAGTTTGATTCAGCCTCCATTCTTCCAAAGTCAGTAAAATGAGGACCCAGATTGTTGAGGGCAATATGTAGACTAAAGCACTCAGGGATGGTATATAATTCTAAGTGCGATTACAGATGAAGACAAATATACATGTCTCAGGATAATCTTGCAGGATCCAATCTGAGTTGGTCACTGGGAACAGTTTTATTCTTCCAATCTTTTGGACTTGTGCTGTAGCCATTCCTTGTTCCATGTGTAGTATTTATGTGGTGCCTGGTTGTGTGTGGATTTTAGTTGTTAACTGGGGTGTTGATAGATGGCTATTATACTGCGAGCACTCCATGCATTTTGAGTTTCAAATGTAATCATCACATAAAAAGAGTTGCATCAGAACACTATATGGCAGGGTGAGAACTCACTAGTACCTAGCAAGCAAAACAGCTGGAGAGCAGATACTTAGGTGAATAATTCAAGCAGAATGGATACCCATAAGTGTTTGTTACAAGATGACTGCCCAACATGCAGGGGAGAGAAAAGAAGAAGGTACAAGACTAACTATATGGCACACCCTGCCATACTTCAAAAAATTTCAGAAGCAGTAGAACACAGCTTCCAGGATTTGAAAGTGGGCATTGTCCACTGCCCAGGGTCTACCATGAGGACAAATCATGCAGTATAAAGATTGCTTGGAGGTGGGGAAAACGTCTATTGTAATTTACCAGGTTTTCTTCATGGATTGTCCATGACTATATTGGACAGATGGGGAGGAAGCTAACCACCAGATTGGAAGTATATGAGTGAGGAAAAGGGCATTGGTACTTACCTGACATGCCTGTTCTCTTTGAGCTGTGAAGAGCATCCAGGAATGGGGAGGTGTTTCAGTCTCTGCATTTGTAGGCTGAGCTTGATTTGTGGAATGCTCCTCCTCCTCCACGGGACTCCTCCTCAGTGTTCCCCAGTTTTGACGAAGACGAGAGAAATAAAAGCCCTCATCCTGATTGCCCTAACAATTCATCGGCCAAAACAGGAACCCACCAGATAGAAAAGGGTGGGGCTGGATGCTCTTCACAGCTCAAAGAGAACGGGCATGTCAGATAAGTACCAACGCCCTTTCTCCTAGGAGTGTTCAGAGCATCCAGGAGTGGGACACACCAAAGCTTGGCCTGTTCTACGGGAGGGACTCCGTCTGTCCTGGAATCTCCTCCTGGTCTCTGTGGACCCGTTGCAGAACTCTTCTGCCAAAGGAAGCCTCAGCAGATGCAAACACATCAATTTTATAATGTCTAATGAATGGCGATGGGGAGGCCCAAGTTGTAGCTCGACAAATTTCAGATATTGGTGGCTGTGTGGCCCACGCTGCCGATGTTGCGGCACTCCTTGTTGAATGAGCTGTTATGCCCCTGGGTACCTGCAGGAATTGAATCTGATACGTTTTCGCTATTGCAGCCCGTAACCAACAGCCTCTCGTAGAAGGTGAGACCTTGCATCCCTGAGTGTTGGACTGAAAAGACACAAATAAGGCCTCCGATTTTCTGAAAGCCGCTGTACGATTGATATAAATTCACAATGCATGCCTCAAATCAAGCCTATGCCAATGCCTTTCCATCCCTTGTGCTGGTCTGGGGCAAAAATTAGGAAGGATCAGCTCTTGTGCCCTATGAAAAGCTGAATTGATTTTGGGTATAAATGTAGGATCAGGGCAAAGGACCACCCGATCAGCATGGAAAACACAAAGATTTTGTCTGATAGACAAGGGTGCAATCTCTGAAATATGACGAGCAGAGGTGATCGCTACAAGTAAAACTACTACCCTAGTGAGTGCAACTAGGACCTTGTTAAGGTCCCAGGTGGGATAACGGTGCACCGCTGGAGGACGTAAATTGGTGGCTCCTCAAAGGAAGGACCGTATCCGTGAATGATGGGAAAAAGAATTTAGGCCTTCATAAGTGAGAACTGATGCTAAGGCCGCCACCTGTCTTTTCAACGTATTAGGTGATAATCCTTTGTCAAGTCCCTCTTGTAAAAACTCTAGAATTTGAGCCACAGAAGGGGAGCTAGGATCAATTCGACACTTGGTACACCATTTACAGAAAATGGACCATGTGGTATTGTAAATGCGAGTTGTTGAGGGGTGTCTGGCAGCTAGGATAGTGGCGATAACTTTGCTGGAAAACTTTTTGCTCTTCAAACCACTCCGCTCAACCTCCAGACGGTCAGGTGAGGGTCTGGATGGTGCAGGGGCCCCTGAGTTAACAAAATCCTGTCTGGTGGGATTCTCCAAGGGGGTGATACAGAGATGCTGCGGAGGTCTGCAAACCATGGCTGTCTGGGCCAGTTAGGAGCTACTAGAAGTAGTTCCGCCCTCTTGCCTAGTAATTTCTGGATGACCTTGAGAACCAGTGGAAGTGGAGGGAATGCATAGAGGAGCCCTGGGGTCCAACGACAGTGGAGCGAGTTGAAGTTCTCTGCCCCTTGTGATGGGTACCTGGAAAAAAATCTCAGGAGCTGAGTGTTGAGGGGGGAAGTGAACAGGTCCACCACCAGCTGTCCAAATGTCCTGATCGCTTCTAGAAACAAGGAGGGATGGAGGCGCCATTCCGACTGATCGATGGTGGTCCTGCTCAGCCAGTCTGCCTGTATATTTGACAGACCCGAAATGTGTTCTGCTCTGCACTGATGGAAAGTAGTTTGTTCTCAGCCCAACGACACAAATGTTCCGCTTCCCACATAAGATGTTTCAATTGTGTGCCCCGTTTGTTTATGTGAGCTTTGGCTGTGACGTTATCGGTCAGTATCAGTATGTGCTGATTGCGTACCGAGGAAGGAAGCTGCAGAGAGCCAGGTGTACCGCTTGAAACTCCAACCAGTTTATGCTGCATGACTGTTCTATGTTGGACCAGTGGCCTTGGGTTGAAAGCGACAGGACGTGAGCTTCCCATCCAAACAGACTGGCATCAGTGGTGATGGTGAGTCTTCGTGGCTCCTTGAAGAGACAGCCTCTGTTGATGAGTGGTCTGTTCCACCAGAGGAGAGATATGAGAACCTTTGGTGGCACCCTGACCTTGTGTTTGGAGTTGCTTCGGCTGGAGCGCTGGTACGGTAGCAGGAACCACTGTAGGGATCTAGTGTGTAAGCGGGCCCAAGGGATGATAGAAATACATGAGATCATCTTGCCTAACAATTTTGATAGGTCAGCTAGGGACACCCTCTTAATAGCCCTGATCTGTTTAACTAATTGCTGAATGCTATTTACTCTATCTGGTGACAGGTAAACCTTGCCTTCCACAGTATCTATGACTGCCCCCAAATGGATTTTCCGAGTCGATGGTGTTAATTGACTCTTCTTCCAATTTATTAAGAAGCCATGGTCTTGTGGGGATTGTAATGTGTTTTGAGTGTCCTTGACTGCTTGATGGATGGAAGGTGATTAAATCAAGATATTGTCAAGATAACACTGGAGTCATACGGGGATGTCCCTGAGATGAGTGGCTAGCACTGCAAGGACCTTCGTGAAGGTCCTAGGAGCAGAAGCTAGTCCGAAGGGAAGAGCCACATATTCAAAATGGTGGTTATTATAACAGAATCTTAGAAATTTATAGTGGGAAGACCGAATAGCAATATGCAAATATCCAAATCTATGGATGTGAGGACATCCCTATTCCTGATGCCCAGCAATATTGATTGGAGGGTATGCATTTTAAACTTGCGATATACTAAGAAACGGTTGAGGTGTTTCAGGTCTAATATCACTCTCCACCCTCCCAAACTTTTGGGCAGAATGAAAAGGTGTGAATAAAAACCTCGCCCTCGTTTATTGGAAGCTACTGGTTGGATGGCTCGTATATCCAGTAGATATTGGGTAGTCGAATCCATGAGATTGCGTTTAATCGGATCTTTGGAGAGAGGGCATGACATGAGGGAATCTGGGGGAGTGGATTGAAACTCCAGTGCAAGGCCAAATCTAACCGTATCTCTGACCCAAGAATCAGAGTTAGAGGAATCCCATTGGTCGGTGAACAATTTAAGGCATCCGCCAATGGGGATAGGGTCCAGGAAATTATCTTGGATGCCAAAAAGACCTGCTTCCTGTTCCCCGAAAGGGTCTTTTGGATTGCCCACCCCTTCTGCTTCTGTCTGATGTGTCGGACCTATCTGACTCCTGTCCTGGTCTGAATGCTGGGGGTCTCTGATATCTGGGTAAGGAAGCCTGATAAAAGGGTCGAAAGGATCCCCTCCGAAAGGAGTGGGAGTGTTAAGCCTGGGTTCCCCAACCAGGGTTAGGTAGACAAGCTAAA
>BLBF01000010.1:33582510-33608719 GCA_015471245.1 Laticauda colubrina | reverse complement strand
AGCATAGTCAAAAACAGTCCAATATTCATTTACCATGTAGTCAGTCCTTTCAGGGATATTCAGTTAGCAAAGTCCATGTAGAATATCCTATTGTCAGTTTACATAAATCAGTCCGTTGTTGTCTCTCCCGTTCGAGCAATGCAGTCTTGCTTCCAAGCAGTAATCAGGGATCATCAAAGCCAGAGAGAGAGAGAGCAAGCTGTAGCCTTGCTACTTTTATATGGTTTTCATAACCACACCCACAGTTGCTATTTTACAGTTAAAGCTGCATACACTAACTATGATTCATAGTTAGTATTTCACCTAAAACAGTTAGGGTGAACAATGTTATCCCTAACATTGAGTTTCGAGGATCTCACTTCCAAAAAAGGGAAGGGAGAATTTTCTTTTTGTTTTGTAGCGGATCAAGGGAAGGACCAAACAGTCTGTCTCCCACAAAGGGGGATGAGGCCAGCTTGGATTTGTGTTTGAAGTCAGCTTGCCAGTGTTTTAACCAAAGCAAGCGAGGTGCTTTGACATGTGAGGTAATGGCCCTGGTGAGAACTGGACTGCATGATAAGTCACATCAGCTGAGAATTCAGCGGCAGCAATAAGTTTAGCAATATCTTGGTGCGCTCTAAGGTTAGAATTAGGGACATGTTGCTGTAACAGATGGAGCCATCTGAGAGACCGCGTGAAGGAGGCGGCCATGGCTGCTCTGATGGCCCATGCGTCAGACTGATGAGTTCTGCATAGGGCTAGCTCAGCCTGTTTTTCCCCTGGCTTTAATGCCTCCAGTGCATCACTGGGAATAGAGGAGGACGCTAAACCCACTATAGGTTCATCTACCTCGGGAGTACTCAATAATTTTGAGAATTCAGGGGTTTCAATAATTTTGGAATTCTCAATAATTTTGAGAATTCAGGAAATATTTCCTGTCATATCCAGTTGGGGATGTGCACACCGCTGCAGAGGCCCACTGCTTCTGTACCAGGTTCAAAAACATAGGCGGAACTGGGATCACCTCTGCTTCAACTACCAGTTGTTTGAATATCAGATCCTCTGGTCCCTCTTCTGCAGGATTAGGTGTGGTGGACATGTTAGACTTGTTTAGGCGTGCAATGTTCTTTGCTTTAAACAAGAGAGATCTGAAAAGCTGTGGCCAGAATAAGCCTGTAAAAACAGGTTGGTCAGGAATAAGACCTTCATCCTCAGACATTTCCCCTTCTAAGGGGTCTGCTTCTGACAGAGGCTCACTATCATGCATTGATCCCAATTTAGACTCATCCATTTGATTAATTTGATCCACCTCCTCCTCCTCCTCCTCCTCCTCCTCCTCCGGCCCTTGGAGGGGGGTCTCCCCCTGTAAATGTACCTGGGTATGGTGTTGCTCCAACCTGGTCAATGATCTCAGCAATAGGGACTCTTGGTCAGTGAACACAGGTTGTTGCCTGAACATGACTGCATGTTGAAGCCTCGCTGCGATCCCCTGGCAAATTGCCAGCTCCATCCAGGCTTTCATCCTATCTGGGACTTCCTCAATGAGACTATCACCTTGACGAAGGCCAGCAGCCGTTGGAGTGAATGTAGCTCCAGGAGCCCTTCACGTGGTTGGTGTCCCAGGCACTTGGGCCTGTTGGCCTTGGGAAGCCAAGCTGTGCCTGGATGAGAGGGAGAGATCTAGGGGAGGAGGGTGTGAAGAAACAGACGGGCTGGCAGAGGAGAAGCCCTGTGGTACATTGGGCTCTTTGCAACCAGCCTGCATTAAAGCCATTTGTAGCATCCTGTCGTCAGATAACTTACTGTACAATTTGTTTTTTGTCAAGAATTGGCATTTATTTCTCATTTCAATTGAGTACAATGGGTTTAGACCAGTCTGACTTATGACCATATTTCTGGATACAATTATGATCATATGTTGAGAACTCCTTATAAAAATAATAGAAATGCAAACTAATTACCAAAGTTCTGTTAGATTTCTTATATTTCTTCTAGCTGAAATTGGAAGAAGCTGTATACAATTTCCCAAAATATGAAGGGAAACAGAATCTAGTTGTCTCTTGTCCATAATCACTTCACACTGATTTCAATGAATTTATCATCTAGATTAATGTGTGTTTAGTATGGAAAAAGGAAAGGCATCAGTTATTTTTTACTTTATCCCTCAGGAATAATTCCATCTTGCATAATTTATTTCCCAAGTAATATGTCTCTTAAGCCAAAAACTGAGGGCAGATTTATAAATGCTTGCCTGCAGAATCATCTCAAAGTGCCTGTCATTTTAGCTGTTGAACTTTAAAAGCTGGTCCACAGTTAAAAGTGACAGATTGGAACAAAGGGGAACATTCCAGTGTAACCAAAGCAGATATTAGAAAAAAATCAATTCCTAAATGATTTTGAGATGCCCTTTCCATTAAGACAGGACTTGTACACTGAACTAAGCATTGTTTTGTTTTTAATTAGGAAATGAAAACTTCAGATGAGCATTTTTAAGATAAAATCTCTAATAATTTATTGACCTTCAGTTTCACATTGTGAAAAAAATGCAGTCTTACAAAACTTCAAAACGTAGTAGCATACAAAAAAACCACAGACATTTTACTTCACTTATTTTTGTACGTGAACTGCATCTTCAGTTGCCAGACAAGGGACACTATTCAGTTCTAATCACTCTTATTCAGACAGGTGTCAGGCCTAAAGAAAAGGGGCTACACAATTATACCAGAAGTGGTAGGTTGTCCTTTGTTTAACGTTTCCACAGCAACTGGCCCACAAAATACGAAGAACTTTCTCAGTCTTATGCCAAGGTTTTTGTGTGCACTCTTATGTGAACCGCATTTGTCTCAGAAGTGTGGGCTCTTTTTTTCAGGCTGGAAATCACCAAGTAGCGAATTAAGATTCCCATGCTGATTCAAAAAGTAAGAGCTCAAAATATTCGCCTGCAGGGCTAGAGGCCCACCCTGATTTTCCGTTCCCTTCTGCCTATTCCCTTCTGCCTATACCCGTGAAGTAAATCCAAGCACTTGAAAGCAAGCTACTGCTTTGAAATGCAACTGCTAAAACTTCAGACACTTTAGGAAATTGGATGGTATTACAAAACAGGTTTGCAGTATAAGCTCAACAATTCCATGGAGAAGTACACAGACAGAATTCTGTCATTTCTCACTATGTTTTTCATCTTTCTTCAAATACACACAAAAATAGCCATTAATTCCTATATAAAGTGATTGCAAAAGGATATATAGTGCTAGCACTTACAATTGCTTTATTTGCGTGTATGTTATAGGAGCAATAATACCTCCAATCCTAATGTAAGTTAAGAGATATTTGGAGATAATTTGCAGGCAGGGCTTTATACGAACATTATATGAGCTTTGTGATAGCTTTTTTTTAGATTTCCCAATTTGCCTTACATTGATGCAGCTGTACTCTGCATTAGCTTGCACAGTGGTGTACTGGTTGTCAAACACCTCAGTGAAGTGAATATTAATATAACTTTACTCTTGGAAATTTAATTCAGAGTTCAGAAGCAGAGTTATTCTTAAATAAAGGCAACTGACCAATATTTTTTTGGACAGATTGACCAAAGAAATCAGTCTTCAGTACAAATCAATAGAAGTTCACAATACATTTTATGTGTTTTAAAATTCAGACTTTCTTTCAATCCTCTCATTACCCATGCTAAGAACCACAACTAACAATTTGAAAAACTTCACATACATTCATTTCTTACTTAAGATAATACATAAGAAATGCATTTATATTGAGAATCGGGGGGGGGGGGGAACCTATGGCAACAGGAGAAAGCTCTCTAAAGCCAATGGTTACAAACCTAAAACATGTTTACTGGGGAGTAAGCCCAAGACACTAAAACCTACTGAGTAAACACATATAGGATTGTGCCATGAACACAAATTGTTCTTTACAGTAAACTGTCAGAATTGAACTACATTATCAAAATGTAAGCAGACGTGATCATTATAATTCTTTATAAGCATGCATGCATGCATTTCAAAACAATTTGCTTACACAACATTAAGACAACCAACCACAATGGAAGACTGGTAGCAATATATTGTTTGGCTATACCAATTCTTATGAAAAACACAACTAGAAAGTTAAAGAAAGGAACTATGGGCAAAGTACACTAGGAAAGACTGAATAGGTTTACTTTTACATTCAAGCCAAAAAATAAGTTGGTGGTGTAGGACATTTAAAAATCCTTTATTTGATCAGGACTCCACATATGATACTTCCAGCTATCATTCCTCTGAAAGCTCAGTTTGCTAATTAATGAAAAACAATATATTAAATGGAATTTAGGAACTCCCTGCTCTTCCATTCACCATCCTAATTATTATATCTAATAATATAGATATAATATGAAAAAACACGATGGGGGGAATGGGTTTTAATTCCATTTTAATCAGGAAGATAAACCAAAAGAATTGGTGTTAATTTAAACAGAAACACTTCCCCCCCCCCCCCCGGGTTTCCCATCTCTTAAAGAGAATAAAATTCCCCATGTCATATAAATGGCACATTAAACACCCCATCAGCTATAAATAAATAAATAAACAAAACTGGGTATCACATATTGGAAAGCTTCTAGAGAAAAAAAAAAGGTTCTGTAATATTTCCCTCCAGTCCCTTTTCCAAAGTGATGAGGCTGCACAAAAAGAAAGCTACAAAAGCTATTGTCTCGCTTTCTAGATGTTTTCATTCAAAAGGCATGACGAGGCAAATAAAGTGTAACAGAAATACTATCAGCAGGGCATGCATGTAATTTAGGGAGTCAATGGCTTGAGAAAACAACCTCCATGGCTTCGTCCTTCAGTACATATGCAATTTAAAATGCTACCTTGCAATCGTTCCATTTCTGACCCCTACCCAACTCTCTTCTAAATTATTCAGCTTTTTTTGTGCAGCCAAGCAAGTCAGAAATCACAGGATGTGCAAAACAAGTCCCAAAAGCCCTTATAACTTGAAAATTACTCCAGGCATTGTTTCAGCATGCAAGCACTGAACAATAAATAGCTGTATCTACAAGTAACATTTTAGAAGCAGGACAGTCATAATTAATAAATATAAGAAGAAATAAATCGCATGTATGTAGGGAAGAAGAGTCATTATCTTTCACAGAGATGCTGGGGGAATTTTTTTTTTAATAATTGAGCTACTGCTCCCTAAGAAAGTAATTCAGAGCCACAACACAGCTCACCAATCGAAACCGATGCTCCTGGCACTGCCTAGGACAAAGCTCATCGCCCTGGGCAGAGTTGCATCTTCACTCACAAAGAGATATATCTTGCTGGACCAGGCCTTGTCCGCTTCTTTTGCAGCTGCTGTTGACAACCATTTCAAATTTTCCACACAAAAAGCAAAGTCCATGAAAATTGAGGGTTGTGCTGTGTTATGCAGCTCTGAAAAGTTCATCCCCCCTTACCTCCCCTCCCCTTTGAAAGAATTATTGAACTTGACATTAATCCACAATTACTAACACAAGGACCCAACCATGGGTTCATTCATTCATAATTAAACCATGTGCTGATATACCAAAAACAATATTCCCACTCCCATTCCTTCATTTCCAACTTTTAAGAATTTAGAAGGTGCAGAGGATCTTCTTCAAATTCAAAAAAGAAATGTCTTCATCAAAACCACTTCTCCACAGTTGGTTCCAATGTTTATTCAGCATTATGATGCAATAAACTAGAGAAAAACAAACAAACATTGTAAACATTTTAGTGAAACAATATGAAGTTTATATACGTGTTTGTATAAACTGTTCATTATGTGTCTTAAATATTAGCTGCTGTAACCTCACTGATCATATGTTATTCCTCTATAATGTAACTAGCAACTCTTTGGTTTAATAACATTAATAACTTGGCAGAGAGAAAGAACAATGCCTGAACATAATAAATCAATCCTGCAAATGAAGATTGTTAAGGGGAAAAATAACATAATGCAACATCTCTGTCATAAAGTTGGCTGGCATAGTAGCAGGAACAGGCATTTTGCTCATGGGCCAAATCCAAGTAAGCAAAGAAACAGAAGGAAAGGCAGCTTGTTGGAGAAAAGAATCACCGATCAATGCCTTATTAACCATGGAGAATCCTGAATAAAACTGATTCAGAATATGAAAAGCAGACATATTAATCCCCTTATTTAAAACATTTCTGCTATTCATTATGGCAGAACTCTCTTTTGTGGGGCTTTGTCCTGTAACAATGCAGTATGCTTCGTTGCCTCCCCATAGAAGCCTTTCCTATATGCCAATTATTCAGTGCAAAATATTAGCTTTGGATGCCAGTTGTTTGGCTTCTGTACTCCCACCTTCTCACTCCATTATGCTCAGAGCCGGGTTTTCAAACCAGGCACCATGCTGGTTTTCAAAGTAGCAATTAATAGTTCTGTCAGAACATATGAAGCAAAGTTTGATGGGATTTCCACAGTGCAATTGTAAAAATTTGCTGGTTAACTTGGTGAGACTGATTGGAAGGTTCATGTGCTTCATAGCTTAAAAGCACTGGGCAGGATCACAGAAGGTGTGTGTGTGTATACAATTTACAGAATACTATAGACACAATTTGCAATCTCTTGCATATTAAAAACTAAGATCACTTTCACTGAAGGACAATCAGCTACATACTCCTGAGATGAACATGAAACATATTGTATTTTACACTGTAAAGCAGCTTTATTATTTTCTTTTAACTTTTTTTCTTAACCCTAAACACAAAAAGGGTTATTTTTGTGTTTGTATGTTGCTCCTGCTGCTCTATCACTGGGAAGAAAGGGCCAGAAGAAAAATGCTTCTGATTGGGGCACAATCAGAAGCATTTTCTTCTGGTCCTTTCTTCCCACTGATAAGAGCAGCAGGAGCCACACCAAAAAAAAAAAAATTGTCACTGGGTATTGTGAAAACTACAGGTTGGTTACATTTATTCAGTTATACCAACAAATTCCCCAACAGTTTGGGAGGAGTAAGTTTACACTGAGGGTATACTATTGTTTGATTATCCTGGAAAAAATAGTATTTTATATACAGACATATTGAAAGGAATAACAAGATAATCTTTCATGATCAGATGTAAAGAAGTTTGATATTTGAAACATATAAGAAATTACAATCAGATATATAATAACTTATTTTATTTTATTTTATTTAATCCATGCACCTAGTAGAAACATCTAGGTTCTTCCAGGACAACAGATGGAAATGGTAGAATAGCTATCTTGTAAGATGTTAGATAAATAAAAGAACACACATCAAACTTTAATATATAAAACATTAAATATTAGTGCTGATGTTGGGGGGAAATTGATTTATCTAGATAAGAGTTTCAGGTACTTTGCTGTTTACTAGAAGGAAAAACTATTTCTCCGGAAATATACCTAAATCCATTCTAGACCAAAATAACTGAACAATGCCTCAATGTCTTTGGATCAAGTTTTGACTGAGGAAAAACATTTCATGAGTTTATAGAGAGTAAAAACATGCAAGGCAGCTATTTGTTAGAATTCTGCAATTATACTGATACAGGTGTTTGCATTTTGATGATTAGGAGACTGGAGGCTAAAACATACAACGAACTGTTGCAAGAACTGGGCTTGGCTAGTCTAGTAAAGAGAAGGACCAGGGGAGACATGATAGCGGTCTTCCAATATTTGAGGGGCTGCCCCAGGGAAGAAGGGGTCAAGCTATTTTCTAAAGCGCCTATAGGCCAGACAAGGAATAATGGATGGAAACTGAACAAGGAGAGATTTAACCTGGAAATAAAGATAAACTTTCTGACAGTGAGAACAATCAACCAATGGAACAGAAGTTGCCTTCGGAAGTTGTGGGAGCGCTATCACTTGAGACTTTCAAGAAGAGATTGGACTACCATTTGTCAGAAATGCTGTAAGGTCTCCCGCTTGGGCAGGGGTTGGACTAGATGACCTACAAGGTCCTTTCCAACTCTGATTATCTGTTATCTGAATCAATTTACAATATACTTTGTGGGCATTGCCATTTTCTTTACAAAAAAACCCTTCTGATTTTATTTCAAGTGCGACTTAGTTTTTTTTAATTTGACAATGTAACTTCACAAGTAAAGATTAATGCCAATCCAGTTGAAATATTTACAACTGGATTAATGAATACATTAAAAACTAAATGGTTGAATAAATTATAGGCAAGGTTTACTTAAACTGAAGTCCCTAAATATTCACACCCAAACATATATACTGCTAGTTAATATGTGGCTTGAAGTTTTTAAGTCCTTTTAAGTTTTTTTCCTCAAGCACAATTAGCAATTAATACAAATGGACTGCATACATTCTAGCAAAGCAAAATTTGCATCTGAGCCTAGCATGCTAACTCAGAAACATGCCCTGCTGAACTTCCTTTCCTTACTAAAGGCCATAAACCTCTTGCAATTCTGGAAGAATAAAAAAGGGCAGGCTTTAGCTTTAGCTGGCCACTTTTTATATTGCAAGGAGGATTTACTGGTATTTTCAAAATAAAAAATCAGAAGGCAAATCAATAATAATAATAATAATAATAGTAGTAGTAGAAATGTAGCAAAAAGAAGTAGAGCTATTTGCATGAGCTAGTTCAAATAGTTCATAAGCAGAAACCATTCCATTAAAATCACCAACACTGCACCTGCCCACATCAGGTGCACATCTGGACTACTGCACTAAACTTTCAGATTGAAATTATGGGCTTTGATACATCCCAAGTTATAAACCAATAATTACTTAAGCTAACTGGTATGTCTTCTAAACATAAGGTCAGAATGATTCACCATCACACACAATAATTCTCTTTTCTAACTCTACCCCACCCTGGGAAGCAGATTCTGATTTCTTCAGTAATTAATAGTCCCAATTCCATAAAGTCCAGAATATAATCTTATAGTATTTCATCTAAAGTGCCATTTCAAAATATAAACAGGAAGTTTACATTGTTGCCCCTATGCACATCAGAACTAGCAATGATTTTGCTTGCTCCAATCATTAATTTATTTATACACACACACAGTTTTTAGTGTTTCTGTGTGAGTGTAATCAGTTCCACTAATCACTCGTACATTAATTATACTGATCTTTTATTTCCATTTAAACAGTAAGGTGTGGATAACTCTTAAAAGAATGGGACACAATTGAACAAAAACTATAATTTTAACTAAGTAGATTTTCTCCTAGATGGCATTTTGTCAAAATAATTTGCAAATGGGGGAATATGTCTATATGAACAACCTATAATTATCTTTAAGAACAATCTTACCTAAATATGCCTATGAATTAATAATCATGCATAGATAACATAAATTACTAATAGGTATTCTTGAGCATGACCAATTTGTGCACTATTTAACTGGAGGTAATTAGGATAATTCTCATATATGAACAAAGTATCTTATGAAACAGATCTTATATTTATTCATGTACTGGTTGAATCATACCAGGTTTTTTTGCTTCATGTTTATTCAAATGAATCTCTGCAGTTTATATTTGTAAAAAAAAGTGAACCTAGCCACTTATATTTTCAATAAGCAATTTCTCACCTGTATAGGCACACATGCAGTTATTAAGAAGGGAGATGTTTCCATGTGCTCACAAATGCAGTTGGGATTAGTGAATAGGGCACTGTGGTTATGCTGTTCCACATATCAAGCGTGGGGTCGTAACAATCTAATGTTTTGCATCTCTGGATTCCAAAGTAGCCTCCCACAACATATAATTTGTTTCCAGATGCAACAGCATGGCAACTCATTCTCTTAGCTGTCACATCTCCCACTTTAGTCCACTGGTAGGTTTCACTGTTGAATTTATAAGCTGAACAAGCAGAGAATTCAGTATCTCCACCCATAATAAAAATTTGGTTACCGAGAACAGCTGCAGCTGTGTATCGCCATGGCTGAGGACAAGTGGCTGGTACAGTCCACCTGTTTTCACTCAGGTCATAACATTGTACTTTTGGAAGCTTATCGTGACTGACACTGGTACCACCAAAAGCAAAGAGTTTTAACTTTGCACTGACTACGGCAGCATTGCTTACTCCTTCTCGAAGTGGGGCAACCATTGTCCATTTGTTAGTCACAGGATCATACTGTTCTACTTGTTTTAAGGATACTGAAGGAGAGGCTGGAAGACAACCAGTGGCTGCTGTGTGACCTCCTACAACATATAGACAGTGTTTGAGTTCAGCAGAACCATGACCAAAGCGAGCCACTAGCATTGGAGCTGCTTTGGACCATTCTTCATGAAGTGTATCATATACCCAAACATCTTTCGAGACTCCATTTTCAGATCCTCGACCACCAGTAATATAGACTTTACAGCCTATTGCACATGCACTGAATTCTTTCCTTGGACTTGGGATGTCAGCTTTTGGAATGATCTCCTTTGCTTTTTGGTCAACAAGATATAATTTGTCACACATAAAAGTCTGGCCTCCCAGAAGAAATAAGGCATGCCCAGTTTTTCGAGGTCTAGCACATAAACTAGTGACTACACCATCATTCTGCAGAATCTTCAATTTGCACCTGATTGCTTCTTCTACAACCTCTTTACTTTTCCTTTGCTTGGTGATAAGCTCTTCAGTAGCCACATTTTCCATAAGATATATGGCTGGCAAAAGAGCCAGTCTCACAGTCTGCAATAATTCTGGCAGGTAACAGTGGCGTTCATTTAGATCATAGTTAATCCAGTTCATGGCAGACTCATATACTAAACGTTCATCTTCAGTCTCTAATTCTTCACTAGAAAGCAACTGAACAACCATGTCTTTTGGAAGCTGAAGAAAATCTTCACTTTTACCGATGGTCTGGAAGTTGCTAAGGCACATCCTCCAAGAGAGCTCATAAAGTTTGGTACATTGGTGAGCATCCGACAGTAGCAGCATGCCAAGACAATTAGTATGATGAAGGTTCTTCTCTAAGAATTCTGCACAAGCATCTCTAATGTCTTGGAATTCCAACATATCACCTGCTTCCAAAAGGGACTCTGCATTTTCTTCATTGATGATGACCCTTGAAGAGTACGCATAGTCCAGGAGAAGTTCTAGAACCTCTGGATGGATGGAATTGTGGAAGTTGACTTCACTGGCTTGGCTTTCTTTAAGACCGCCACTGAACATGGCTTCAAAATATCGGCTACAGGCAGCTAGAACAGCTCTATGACACGGGAATGACTTGTTCCCAGCATGGAGAAGTACATCTGTAAATAAACGCTGTTGACGAAGCAGATTCAGATGAGTGAGGACACTATCAGCATATGAAGATTTGTGAAATAAATATATGTTTATAGAGCCAGTGCTGGCTCTAGACTTCCGATTTTCGTGCATGCTGACTGACATTTTCTTCCACACCTAAATGTTAAAAAAATAAATATGATTAAGAAGTCTCAAAATACAATATAGAATGTTTTAAAAGCAAGTTATCTATACACATCTACTGTGAAATCTATCCAGTGACTACAGAGTTTATTTCCTAGATTTAAAATTGTGGAGATTTTTTAAACACAGCTGCAAAACACAAGAATATGCTAAGCAACATCAAAAAGGAGCAGGGGATATCCAATCCTCTGCCAGTTTTTCCTACTATGTATTTCTTAACTGGAATAGTCTAAAAATAATTGCTCAAGACAGCAGGATTATCTTGGCAAACCAGACCTCCCACTTTCATAACGATGTAAGTGGCAGTTTCAGAATGGGTGAAAAAAAAAGACAGGTCTGATTTTTTTCCCACACCTTTCCAGCATACAGCAGCTGATTTAATAATTATGCACTGACGCACACATTCAAAAACATGCTTCTGCCTTGACTCATAGTAGGATAAGCAACAAGGACATTACAGTAAGGAATACTTCAAGGAACACAGGCATCCACAAATTAACCTTATTAAGATTACATTCTGATAAAACCAATTCCACCCACAGCATGAAATATGTAAAAAGTTAGACACAAATAGATCATTCCCAGCATATTTTACTTTAATTACTATAATGTTACCAGTAGATTTTTACCTCAAAGCGACATATCTCTCCAGCAACAGATACTTTAAGGTGGCACACATGTGATTTAATTACATGCTGAAAGAATTTCTCAGCCTAGTATATTCCAGATTTCTTTATTCCCACCAATTTAGCAAAAGACCAAAAATTATGAAAGGAACAAGCTGACTTGAAAACATAAATCCTATTGTAAATAGAAACTTCCACCAATGCTGGGGGAGGAGATGAAAATTCCCCAAATCTCAATATGGTTAAACTATACAGGATCAAAGTTTTCTCAAAGTAAGAACATTCAGTGGAAAGCAGAATTTAAAAGTACTACAAAGGTACCAGGGTTAGAATAAGACACAATTTCTGAACTAATCATTAGGTCCTGCTAAGCCACCACTGACAGTACCTTGATTCATATTAACATATTAATACTAAATGAAAAGGAAATAACATTCTGGTTTGGAATGTTGTGTGAACCTAACCATTTTGGTGGAGCAAAATTTCAATTCTGCCAGTGAAAACAGCCCTGAGCATTTATAACACCACTCTCCTGCTGATATGGAGAGAATCTGCCAACAAGTGTTGTTTACTTTCCAGCTATGCCATCCCAAAAGAATTAAGATTCAACAAAAAATCTCCTTTCTATCCCCTTCCAGGTATGGTCACCTATCCTGCTTCAATAAAATGTCTCCAACATATTGAAGGAGCCATTGTGTGTGTTCAGAGGTTATATTGACTGCAATCCCAATGATTTGATAAGGCAATGATTCAACTTATGACAAGATTCCTGCGAATTGTAATTTTTGGTCTTATAATTACACATTCAAGAATGCTGTCCTAATTTGAAAAAAACAAGTAATGTGCAAGGAATGGCAAGATGATCAGGGAAAACAATATGCTGTTGACTCTGACGGAGAACTTTCATTCATAACAGAATCAGAAGTCCCCTGGAGATGTTCCTACCAGCTGCACAGGTCCAACCTGTTCAGGTGTCATAGAAACCACTACTGCCTATAGAAAAAGACTATCTCTATAGCTAAGGAAGGAGTGAAGAAAGACAAAAATATTATCTGACATGACCTCCATAAAGCTTTCCCACAAGACTACCTGTCACCAGACCAGAAAAAGTCAACAGAACTTAGCAAAAGGAAGCTGAACTAATCATTAAGCTACTATTTAGTTATGAGTAAGATATGACATCTGAGAGGACTTGGTCAGGACTTAGAAATGGGTAACAGACTATAAGCTCAGGACAGAAAGCATGTGCTCAATTCAATACAATGTCTCACTTCCTTCAGGGAAAAGATGAGCAAGTAGGGAAAGTGAGAATTCAGGAATGAGTGGATCCTATAAGTGGTTCAGGATCCTAATGTTGCCTGTGATTCCTCAAAATTTTCCTGTTTAGTATTACTGTAACAGCACCCTTCTTCTGTCACTTCTAAAGGTGCTGCCACTGCTAAGTATGTGTACAAATTGCTAAGAGATTGGAAGTTTTGCAGTTTGATTCTAATATTTATTCAAAACCAAGTAATACAGGTTGGGGAAATAAGTTGTACTTTTTTGTGGCCACTACTTATCATTTTCATGTTTTTAATACATCAGCTGTCGGAGAGCTACAGTTTAAGAGCTGGGCAGCTATATAAATTACATAAATGAAAAATCAAACTTTTATATGAGGTGATATCTGTAACAATTAAGCATCAATTGTTATACACACTATGATACACTTTGACAGCCAATTATTCTCATTTTTTGACTTCTTGATCACTTCATTACTACCATAAAGGATTTTTATTTTCTTTAAAAAAATTCCTTTTGAAAAATAATTTGTATTTTTGGAGGAAAACATGGTTGTTTCAATACCTGCTTGAATCTACTCAAAAGAAATGGTTAAAAGATAAATTTACCCATCACTGGGTATGTTTGTTAATTTGTTAAGGAGACCATAATTGTAACTCTACTTCACACTTATTACAACTGGAATGCAAAATGCACATGACCACTAGATAGCAGCAAAGAAGTATTGTAGCTGTTTGTTGCCAACTAATGGTTACTACGGAATTTCAACATCACAGCTATGACATGGATGTTGTATCAAATTAAAATCTTAAAATAATTTCCTATGAATTAAAAGATTTTTCTGATTAAGCTATCTATCATTAATCTACCTTCTTTATATATATGAACTGAAACACCTACAATTCTCTAACAGCATGGGAATGTATAGTCCTAGGTCATTTATAGAGAAGAACCTCAAACACATGAATTGCTTAAATTCAACTATGTTATTCCCATTTTAAAAAACAAAAGTTAAAACACTTTTAAATAACCCTCTCCCCTACACACTTTTCAAGTTTATTTGTTTGTTTTGCAAATTAGGAGTTGTAGATGCTAATCCAAACATATTTTCTGTTAGAATAAGGCTGCAAATTCAGAAATATTTATGCCTAAGTGATGTTTTCTTGTTTGCATTCTTCTAATAACACAAGATGAAAATATATTCTAACGCTAATATATCGCTAATTATGTAGTAATTTCTTCTAAGATCTATATGTTTCCTAATATTATATGTGCTTAGGCAATTTTATCTTAAATGGCTCGAAAAGACTGCTGTAATAAATATTGAAGACTTTTAACAATACAATTTATTGATTGTCTCCCATGTGGTTCTATGTTAATACATTCTTTATGTAAGCTCCCTATTATTCAAACCTTTCTGGGTCCCATAACCTATCAAATACAGTCCATTCTAAACTTTGTTCCACTTCCAGTTCTATAATTCTAAGCCATAAATAGTTCTACCAAGTTATTTACAACACCAAACAAACCATCAAGTAAAGGCAATGCCATTCAGATAATTTATCTTATAAAACTTAAATTGTATATCTAAAATATATTGAAATTAACAGTTCAGATATATACATGATTTAAATAAACCTCAAACAAGTAGATAGAATTTGTTCACCGGCAAAGCTACATTAGAAAGCAAGTTTAGTGGAGTGGTTAAGGCATCAGGTTAGAAATTGAGAGACTGTGAGTTCTAGTTCCAATTTAGGCACAAAGCCAGCTGAATTGCTTTGGGTTAGTCACTCCCTCTCAGTCCTAGGAGGGAGGCAATGGCAAACTACTCCTGAAAAATATTTCCAAGGAAACTGCAGGGTTTTCAGACAGACTCTGAAAATCAGAAAGGATGAAAGAGAAGGGGGGGAAAGGGTACATAAGGATTGAAGTGTGAATTATTGTGTATTATGAATTCTTTGGAACAATGACGGAACTGATGGATCCTGCTATTAATATGTTTTCCTCACACATCTTAGTTTAGAAGAAATGACTTTGTGAGATGAATTTTATTCTCAATCTGTGTTTTATCCTCAATCTGTTTCCAATATTAATCTATCAAAATATTTCCAGCATTAATTCTCAAACAGCACAAGGCTATTACTATCCTTCATTATTTGTTGTTCAACCTCTGGAATTACAAACTATATCTCCATTGAATTTGGAAGGTTTCCTTTGTCCCAAAACCAAATTGATAGTGTGGTCAAGTCAATGGAAATAATTAAAGAACTGACTACAGTCATTATTTCTTTGTTCAAAGAGAGACATAAAAACACATTACTGGAAAGTTATTTTCCACTATTCTGAATTTGGATAGCTCTTCTAAAAATTATTCAAGAACAGGCACGCACAGGTTAAGTAAGCACATTCAAGCTTGTAAATTTTATAGTTTTCATTATCTTAAAAATCTTTTAGCAGCTAATCCAGTATCTCTACATGGTATCTTTTAAATAATTTTCTGTTTTTCAATGCAGCAATATACCACTATGAGAAAACAGCCAAAGAAGCAAATCTTTTACTTCCTTTGTGTAATAGCTCAGACTTCAAAGGAGCTACAAGAAGGGTGGGCTCAGTTACTAAGCAAATAGTGATAAGCTTATCATATTATACCATACATATCATTAGGTAAAGAATCTGCTCTGTTGTTTATTTTGCTAATTTTGGTATGCAGCGATCTCTTTTCCTTTGCTATAATTAATGGATTTCTATTCACTAGAAACAGTTGAATGAGCAGTCAGTCCACCGGTTTAAAAAGAAAAGAAAATTAATATCTTCTGATATCACTGGTTTCTTTCATTCCATAACTTCATACAGGTGTAAACATCCTCTCCGAGTTTTATTTTTAAGCTGGTAAACTTAATCTTCCAATGTTTTGGTGTTTTTTTTTTTCTTTTTCCGATTTTAGAAGAGATGGGAATAAAATGTGTGTTTGAAGGAAGAGTTTCCCGTCATGTTTCAATACATCTTGTTTTAAATTCCGAGGACCAAATGGTGCTGGAAGCCAAAGCTAGAGGGAAACGGGCACAGCTCGGACCCCAACTCCTTCCCTACTTTTCGCGCACCTTCTGCAAATGCGCGGAAGAGCAGCGAACCACGTGCGCCCCTCTTCAGCAAAATACAAAAGCTCCCTCAACGGCTGCCTGCCGCTTCCCCCTCTTCGCTTTGAAGTGGAGCGGGGGGGGGGGGGAACAGGCAGGCAGCCCTGGGAAAGGAAGGAAGCAAGCAGCACACCCTCTGACCCTCCTCCTTCCTGTAGGGCGGAAAGGAACAAATGTGTCCTGCCTGGAGGTGCACCGACCCAGTCCTCGAAGCGCAAAGCATGAGAGAGGCTAAGGTCGACCCGAGTTCAGGAAATCAAAAGCCACCTTAGACGTTGCACCTTCTGACCCCGCACCTTTTTTTTTTTTTTTTTTTCCCCTGACAGAGAATAGTTTCGGTGCTCCCTCAGCGTTAAAACTCCTCGCAGGGTGTCCAAACCGCCTCTCTGGGACCCATGAAGGGACCCCTGGCCCGAAAACAAAACCGCTTTCGGGTCTCCCGCTGCAGCCCCTCTCCTCAGGAATACAATAAATCGCGCCGAATTCAGCAGGGGTTCCTTCCGAGGGAACCACGGCGAGCTGTGGCGAGACTCAATCTGCAGACGAGGCAGCGTCTTCTCTTCTTCCACCATCACCATCCCTCCGGCAAAGACCCCACAACCGGCGCTCACCGAGCCGGCTTAGGCTCTTTTTCCCCCCCCCTACCCCCACCACCACCACCACAACCACGGCCGCCTAGGCGCGAACCTGTTCCCGCGGCAACAGGTCGGCGCGCGAGGGTCTCACTTACAGCCGCCGCTTCCTCGGATCCTGCCTCCTGGGAGCCGCGCAAGTTCACGGCATGGGGAGCCAAGCACGTCCCAGCCGGCGCCTCTCCCTGGTAGTTCGTCTCGCGTGGAGAGACCGAGAGCGCCCACCTTCCCCTCCGGGAGACCAGAAGCGCGGCGCGGTCCTTGCTGGGCGGCTGTCCCGGCTGTCTCCACACGCTTGTACGAAGGAGAGAGACGGCGGTGGCGCTGCTGCTGCTGCTGTTGCTGCTGCTGCAAAGAAGGTGGAGAGAGGCCGAGGAGGAGGGGCGCCTTTCCTCCTGTGGCCTCGGCGAGTGCGAGGCAGAGAGTATATGGGCCTGCCGGAGGGGAGGGCCCGAAATGCAAAGAGTGAATGACACGCGGGAGGCGGGGAGGAAGCCGGGCGGGGCCTGGCTCGGCTGCTGAAAGAGTCCCTGGTCGTCGCCCGGGAATCACCCGGGGGAGAGGAAGAGAGAGAGAGAGAAAAGGTGCGGGCGGGAATGTGGATGCGGTGCTTCCTTTCATGTCGCTCGAATGTGAAGGAATATCCCGGCTAAACTTGAGTTTTTACACCGGCCCTGCACGTCCCGCACATTTCTGTGTGGGAGACGTCCGGAGAGAAGGGCCCAGGTTCTTTTTGGTGCAGAAGAGCCTGTTTTGCAGTTAAGAACGCAGGCATTGTTGGACCGCATTCCTCCACAGGGTGCCTTTCAGAGGCATTGAAGTGCATTCTGGCTGCGAAGCGATGGTAGTTGCAGTCCAACACGCAGTTGCAGAATCTTACAAAAGGATAGTGAAAAAAACTACACAGACGCCACGCTCCCCCTACTTTATGCTTCCTATTAAACGAAATGAACACACACAGCCCAGGCATTATCTTATTCTTACTTCTTCTAGTTAGGTTCCATACCAAAAGGAAAAATACAGTAAAAATAAAAAATAACTTCCTTAGTAAAGTAATTCCCAACTCTGGAATTAAGCACCCAGTGAATTCCACTGAGAATAGATAATATAGTTTCTCTGAGAATTTAACAGAATATAAAAAATAGGAATGTAGACTACAACTCCTGCCACTTCTAAGCATGCAACATACCTCAAGCTATAGGAACTGGAAATTTCCTACTCTTGTTCTTGAACAAAATGATCATTCAGTCCTCATCAGGTTCCATATTCATAAAAGAACATTAGAGTAAATTTAACATAAATAGTGCCTTGAGGGGACCCATATTATGTCAGGTTAAACTATGTTTTCTTTAACCATGTTTTAATAGGCCGTAATCAAGTTCACATAGAAGGTTACGCCACAACCATGGAGACCAATGACATGATTTTACTGGAATAGGATGTCTGATAGTTTTGTATCTGATTATTATTTTCTATAAGGTTGTGATGGAGTCTAAATGCAAAATGGATGCTTTAAACAGATACAACTGATACATAATTCAATTATTTTTCTATTGGTGGCTATAAACTGTATAAAACTGACAACTTGGCTTTATACAACATTTAAAGCTCAAACACTCATCATTATAATTACTGTTTTCATAATAAATTGTTCAATACTACTTGCTAGTATTAAATACACACACACATCCATACACATGATCATACATATATCCAATTAACAAGATTAGAGCACAGGGTGAACCCAATCTTTGGGCAAACTATGAGTTACAGCTTTGCAAGTTGTATGTGCTAGGTGTGTTTAGCATATGGCATTTATAGAGATCATGCAATCATTGATATACAAATTTAGTTTAAAGTATTACATGTTCTAGGTGCTTCTGCTTTATTCACTGACCAGTAATTATAATAACCAAGACAATTGGATGAACTCAGGCATAAAGAAGAATAAGTAAGATGATCAAGGGATAGATGTATTTTTGTGTATTTACCTTATATTATTAGCATATTGTACCACATTTCAAACTTCTAAAAGAATCATTGATTAAGGTAATTGACATCTTTTAGATGACAGATGATCCAGGACTTTAGCTAATAGGTGATTGCACTTAGTGGATTATCAGTAATCTAGATATGGTTGAATGAGATTTTATCAGTCTTTCCAACCTTCGTACCAAATTGGCACATGGGAGTTTTCAATACATCTTTCAAGCCATACTTTTCCTAAGCAGAAATCAGTCCAAATGCAGTCATGTTAGCCTATTAGCAATCTACAACCTAAATAATTTGCAAGAAAGTTGTTGCTTTATACTCCATGGTTGACCAAACACTGTTAAAGTACTTAAGATTCAGATATCTTGAATGCAGATGCTCTCTCATGTCTGCTGGGAGATGGTGATTCACCTAGAGTTTAAAAATAGCCCTAAAAGAAGCAAAATGAGACTGTCTAAATTTCTCCCAAGAGGAAGTTCATAATTTCACTTGGCTTGTTGGCAAGACTTTTCTTTCCTTACAGAGAAAAAAAAAACCCTTACAAGATCATAAAACTAGAGGAGAAAATAATATCTATGACCTCTAATTTCTCTCTTTTTTCCAGTTACAATTTAAAATACAATAAAACACCACAGCAAGGATCAGCTAGGAGATCCAGAGACTCAGTATATTTGGGGGGATAGGTGAAAGAATTATTATAATTAGTAAAATAGAATAAATAAGTTAACTGACCCAGATATTAAAACAAATGACAAAAGATGGAGAAGGAAAGAGAGACATTAAACTTTTACATAGCCTGCACACTTTTAAAAAATCATGAATATGGAAATTAATATTAATACATGCCTCCATTGATGTACTCAAATTTACTTCAGTTGCCATGGTAATAAATAATCTCAAATCAATCTCAGTTACAGATCTGGCTGCTGGGTATACTATAATAGTCGGAACCAGAATATTATCAAAACCTCTGGATGTTCCTTTGTTACATTCAACTTAAAGACCATGTTTGTGGCTTTCCAGAGAGAGTGATGAAAATCCAGTCCCTAATTTCGATAGTGCTGCTTGGTACAGATGTCTTCAGTTTAGCACCATAAATATTCCCATTTTTTTAAATGGTAGGATTTGTAAAAGAATAATCATCAGTCTTCTTTTGCATAGAACATTTGAAGGAGTGCCAAAAAAACAACCCCCTATTTAGAAGTTTTCTTTGTTTGAAGGTCTGTATAGTCTTTATTAAAGAAAAAGAGTCATAAGAATTAAGGTTGCGGGCTTCAAAACTACACATAAACAGTTGGCACTTCTACTGAGCAGGAACATACATTGCCTCTTTAATTTAGAGAAGCGTAATAAAGAATTGCACTAAAAAGCCATTTTTAAAAGCAAGATTTGTCCTTGTACATCAAAATGAACTGAAGAAAACAAACATAAATAAAACCCATATGTGTTCTTAATAGATTTTTTTTTCAAATTACTTAAGAATACTTTTATATTTGATTTCAAAATATAATGTATTAAAATCAAATTTATTTCTGTAAGATCACTCCATGGTACTACATATTGTTTGTGTCACTGCATTTATCAGCGTTACTCAAATGAAGCTGAATATTATTGGTTGTTTATTTTCATTTCCTTTTGCTTTCCAATATATCCACTGGTAATACTGCAGCTATTGAAAATCTTTAGGGAAGTTCTGAGAATATTACGTATCTTTATCTTTCAAAAATTTTCTTTAAAGCTAGACGTTTCTCATTTTCATATAGACGTAGACATGATAGATTGCAATTCTTAGGAGAAGCAAACTAATTAGTTCTTATCTCTGTAACAAAACACACCAAAGTAACACAGCATGACATAGCTCCTGTTTTCAGTACAACTGAGTAGATACATTCTCAGCTTTTTGTTAAATTCAAATATTTTAACAATGTTAAGAGGAAAAATTAAATAACTTTAATATAAAATTTACATAAATTGCAATCTCTGCCTCTTTTGGGTTTGTATGCAAGATCGGGACACACATAGAGAGTATGAGACTTACAGTAGAACCTCAGGTCACGACCATAATTTGTTCTATAACTTTGGTGATTTCTTCATCTTCTAATGATTCGTCTTTAGGAATTTCTGGGTTGGGGGTCATGCTTGATCACCACCCATGTATGTATTCATGACCAGATTCAAAAATTTTGTGAATGTTTTGGTTGGAACCCAAATTGGTCGTGGTCAGAAGCGTTCATGACCAGAGGTTCTATTGTACATTGCAATACTATAACATTCTTACATCTTTTTGACTCCTTGGTCCCCACTTCCAGGAATGCCATGAACTGCTTCCATGCCCTGGTTGTAATTGAATTTGCTTTAGATTCATTTTATTTATAGTGCAAACATTGAAAGTTTATGTAATGGATACTTCCAGCTATGCAAACATTCTAAAGCTTCTTCTACATAAACTTATAACTGATTTGAAGTCTAATCGACTCTACCTCTAGTCGGTAAAACTTATAGAGTAGAAGAATTTCTGGAAGGTTTATTGTATTTTTTGTTCATTTGTTTCACTACAAGCATTACCTAGATATGGATAAAAAATGAAAGGGAACAAAAGTTCTCCACCTGTAAATTGTGGTGTCAAATTCACAATAAGCAGGGAATCAAACCCACATAGACTTCTTGTGAGAAAGTGATGTTAGCAGTTGATTTTATTTTGCATATACTGGAGACAGACAGGTTTTTTTAGAGCTATATTTTCTGCAATATAATGGCCATCATGACTGTGCCTTCCTATTATTGCTTTGTTCCTGTGCCTAATCCTTTTCTCAAATCTTAACAATTGCCCATGTTTTCTTTGCTATTTTATGTTTCTCAGTAAATTCAATATGCTACACCAAAAAGACATTTTCTTTGGTGTCAGTCTGTGCCTTCTAGACATAATAATCTGGTAACATGTCACAGAAGACCTAAACCTCACTAGATTCACAACCAGATATTGGAATGAACATGTTATTACATTTCTCAATTACCAGAAAGAGCAAAGTGTTTTAGCCTTGCTCCTATAATCTTGGTTGAAGGGAGGAAAAGAAACAATGCAGTAGAACAACATCTTCAAAGAGATTTGTGCAGCCAAGGGTTCTGTACATCCTTGAAAACAGCTTTGCTCCCAGACCAAGAGTTTAGTTGTTGAACCTATCATTTTTTGGTTGTTTATTTATTTTGTAATGTAAGGTGCATGTTGTGCAGGTGCATATGTTCAGGTTTCAGAGTCTTTAGGAATGTACAACATATTAAAACAAATAAATAAAATTTGGCAGCAAATACCAGGTCAAGGCAATCACCACAACATAATCCCAGGTTGTCCTACCTGGATCAGATATACTTAGTAGTAAAGAAGGCCTTACAAAGAAATCATTGCGGGCATAGAGCCATTGGTTGAAAACACACTAATTGCTTATTCTCTGAAGCTAAGTTGAAATCTTCAGACATTTGTTTTTGTTTGTTTGTTTTGGCTGCACAACTGAGTTTTTTTTTTATCCTAAATATGTAAAGTACCCTGGCAAATGGACATCTGAACATATATCATAACTTTAGAGAGGGAGCAAGGTCTGATCACAGACGCAGTCGTACCAAGGTATAGTCTCTTGTAAATATGAATTTATTTTTATAATGTGTCTGAAGCTCCTTTTGCATGCTTAAATGATACTCTTCTCTCATTAAAATCAGTTTATATAGCTGTTAAAGATTTCCAAAAATTAAAAAATAATAATCAGGCAATGTTATCACAATCTGGTTCTAGATAAAGCCAATAATGACAAGTTACAGGAACTGTGGTGTAAGGCAAATGATTCAGAAGGATAATTCTACAGGCTGACAACTGTCTTGTTAAATTCAGTGGAAAGTACTTCCACTTGCTTTTTCTCTTCCTTTTTGTTTTCCTTTCTTTTTTTTCAAGCTGTTTTGTAACATTGTCCTACCAATTCAAGAATCATGTAGTGAATTTGATAATGTCATCATGCTAAATCACTAATCCAATTTGACTGAAGGCCTAAAAGATCAAGTGATACTGCAAATCTATTATCAAACAGAAAAAAAAAAGATCTGTAGTATAAATTATAGTTTCCAATATTAATGGAAGCTTGTATTTTTAAAAGCCATGTATCTCCACGTAAAATCTTGTGAGATTTCTGGTTACTATTCAAAAACAGGATTAAGAACAAACAGCATATACAGTAAGATGCTATCTCAACAAAAAGAATGTATTGATGCTGCTAAGGTATGAAAGACATGAGATAACATGCTATGTGCTAAGATGACAGGATCTATGAAAAAGTTATTAGCCATTTGAAATGACCAGATGGTAGAGACAGCTGATAAGAGATACCATGGTAATCTGAATGATTAAACCTAAGGATGATGATATTAGAACTTACAGTCCAATATAGTTTGGCATACCTTGGCTGATAGTACTAGAACCTTGGAATAATTCAGAAATTTGCAGTTCATCAAAACCTATGGCAAGACTTGTTGAACCATCTAACTATCTTCTATTACATGTGAACTTTCCAGAGAAAGTGTTTTGAAAGAAAATTCAAATTTAAACAGTCAGTAAATTTTCAAATAATTGAAAATTGTATAAAATGGAGCTAGCTTTATTCATTCCCTTTTTTAAAAAAATGCATTGTGTTTGTCATGACATTTCTATAAGGATTCTTGCCAGAAGCCAAGGATGAACTATTTATTATGCATTCCATGACAATATTACAAATGGACCAGGGACTCTGAGCAAGGAAAAAGAAGCAAAAGTGTCCCAGGTCCTTAAAAAGGTGAATATTTGCAGATGCTGATCCCTAAATGCAAGGCATGTCTAAATAATAGGTATCCTTGGGGATAAGGATTTATAAAATAAAAGCACAATGCTTTTTATTCAGCTTTAATATGACTGTCTTTTATACATGTTGTCTTCAGGAATCTAAGCAACCGTAGGAAAGTATGCATTTAAGAGCAAAAGGCATATTGCTAAATATAAAAACTTCAGTAATGTGTTTATAGTACATATATGTTACTGTCAATTAAAAATAGTACACCCACAAAAATGGATTATTACCATGTGTTAAATAGCTGGCATATTTATCATTACCCAGAAATAAGATGCAAAGTTAATCCATTTCTGAGTGATCATTTTCATACATTAGTAACAACTTGAAGCTGCTGATTCATAAGATGTATTATTGATTGTAGCTAAATAATTTTACAGTTATAACTATCATGGCTGTGTTCTAGATTTTGTACAGAGGTAGCAAATATAAGTCTCTTAATTGCTTCACACATTTAGCTACTGTGGCCTTTGAAGGACTTTGTAATATAATCAATAAAACACATCTATTGAACTGAATCAGTAAAACTGTGACCTTCATAGAACTGAAAGTTTGGTTTTGGAAACCAGATGATTGATTTTAATTAAATTAAAAATCCAATGGCTGCTAAAACAGTAAAATGTTGCTGTTTTACATTTGTGTACTTTTGGTAATATGCCGACCTTCAGAGCATGTCCAGACTTGTCCCCACCTGAAAGAAAAGATCTATAGGGAGCAAATGTGTGCATACTGCTTTAATTAAAGGGCTCAATTCAAAGCTGTTTGGGAAGTGAAAACTATAAAGGCTGCTTTTTGTAATGGGGAAGGTATTTGATCACTGAAGAAGAGATACTTAAATACAGACAAAAAGCAATGGTTACATAAGACCGTGTGAAAAACTGTGTTTAGATAGCAGTCCTATTATTGTCTCCTATTACATAAAATGATTGGTTTTGTTGCCTGGAATCAGCCATAAGCCATTTATTGAAATAGTGGATTTGCATATATAGAAAACCACAGCCTGACCTTTTCCTTAAGGCCAAATAAAGATAGATATATAAAACATATAGGATATATATATCAAACATTGATCGGGGAGGGGAGGAAGGAAAGAAGGAAGGAAGGAAGGAAAAGTCATGAATCAAAAAATTGTTCTTAAGCCGAGGAGGAAATACTAATATTTGTTTTCTTAGTTCAGCGTGTTCAGAACTGGAGTTTAGAGCTCTTTTTTTTTTTAATCAGTAAATGCATAAATATTATATCCAGTGAGAACAAAATAGCTGTGATGGTAATTTGGAATGACAGTACTAAAAGTTTTATACACTTTTGTTCCATTCTCAACAATAGCCCCACAATTATATATTTTTTATTTTTTTATTTTTAAAAAAAGCAACAATGCTACACAGACTATTCTTGCACCTTTAGCAGGCAGACTATATATCTTGTTGGAAAAATATATTCTGGGTGTGATTTCTATTTCACTGATATACAAGGGATGTTTTCTCATAAAGCATTCATTGGGTAATTGTTCTGCCTCAAATACTAAATTTTACAAGCGGCCTCTTTCTATTGCAATCCTGCCATGTTTTTCCCAATATAAAAGATAGAAAAGCTTTCTGTATTTTGATTGACACCTCAGATCAGCCATCTGCAACAGAAGTAGGGAACTATAAGATCTATTTTCTGAATGGGTAAACCCACAGCAAAATCTTGTTTGAATGGCTCTGACATGCTTTTAAACTTTCAAGTATGCCTGTAAATATTGCAACTATACTTTCTGACTAGCAGGAGTGTTTGAGGTGCAAATCAGACATTTACTATCTAAACCTTCTGCCTGCAGATTGTGAGGTTTGAGCCTTACTCTTTTACTCTTTTATCTGAATAATATGGTAGCACAAACAAAAATATGTCATTCAAAACTTATACACTATTTTCAAGCACTGGTGACTCTCACTTTATCTATTGTACAGTTTAATAGAGCAGGGATTCAAATAGTACATTAGCTGAGTAAAGTGCTGTTACCAGGCCTACAGAATACAGATAAAAATCCATACTTAATTTGCTAGTGAGTTTTAAAGAAGTATTCTTTAGGTCAAAATACCTCAAGTAAAATTAGGTTGTATAAACTGTATCACCGTGTTATTATGAGAATAAAAGAAATGTATTAGGAAAACTTTTGTACAATAAAAAACATGTTAAACGTGATGCTAAATGCTTCTCCATGAGAATATGAAGTAAAACATGTTCCGTCCGGAAAAAACGCGAGGTAGACTGGGTTCCAACAACAAAGTCTTTATTTCAAGTATAGTTGCAAAACAGAACATTGGCT
>BLBF01000010.1:33505821-33552510 GCA_015471245.1 Laticauda colubrina | reverse complement strand
GCTAACTGAATATCCCTGAATGGACTGACTACATGGTAAATGAATATAGGACTGTTTTTGACTATGCTATAAACTTATACTGGAATAAAATATATTCTTGATAGCACAAGCGTATCTGTTATTTTTACTGTATGTTAATAAACATACAAGCTTAGCTCACTCATTTATCTGTGTGCCTATCTGACTAACGCTGCACATTCTGTTTTGCTTGTCTACCTAACCCTGGTTGGGGAACCCAGGCTTAACACATCTCATCCTAGGAACCCTTTTTTTTAACTATTATCATCTGGCAGATAGTACAGAAGAATAAAAACAAGGATAAATAGGCTGAAAAACAGCTTCTACCCAGGGCAGTAACTTTTTTGAATTCAGCTGTATAATGCAGTATTGGTGCGGTGTTGGGGTTTTTTGGTTCAATGTGTGGAGGGTGAAGGATGTGTGTTTGTGTTTATTTTCATGGTCATGGTCATGATGTGCATTGAAGATGGTGCTTGATTTCGTTGTACAAGGTGCAGTGACAATAAAGTTAACTAACTAAAGTTTCTCTGTGAAGTGAGGATGATGTAATCCTGAATTCATAAGGATTCTGAATTTCAGTAGAAGGAATTCTGATCCTGTTAACATTACTTTTCCCCCCCCTAATTTATTCAGAGATGTGGGTGTCTGTAAATGTCTTGAACATTTTCTAAACTGGAGAAAATTTCATTTCCTTTTCTGAGCAACATATGTGCAAATGGACATAAATAGTGAAATACTGTACACATTTCTGTTTGTCCTTTGTCTTTGCATTTTAGCAAGAAACTTTAGTACATATGAAAGGCATTAGAGTACTATAACACCTATCAATCCCATCCATGGACAAAACTGTTGTAATCATATGCAATACTGTGAGTTTCTTAGAAATGTTTGCTGATTTCCTATCCACTGCAAAACATATGAAGTGTGAATCAGGTTCACAAACCTGTCCCCTGAGCAACTTCCTTCAGTTTGGGAAATCGCAAGTAAAATAAGACCTGATATCAAGAAATGTTTATTCCTTAGAGGCTGGTTGTGGTGGGAGAGTGATTTGCTTAGTTTCCTTTCACTAAACCTGTAGAACATCTGCTTCCATGTTTGGTTTGCACATATGTGCAGTCATTGTGCAACTGAGTGCTAATTTTCTAAGTGGTCGTTTCATGGTTTGCTTTGCTGAATAATAATTCCATGTTAAATATTTTTTCCCTTTTAAGATCATCTTCAAGTATCAAAGCCCACATCTGTGCTAAAAGCAAACAAAGTCTGGGGAATATTAAGAGGTGAGTCTCAAAATAACAGAGGATGAAAATTTTCTATTCACCCAGCATGCTCTTATCATCATGATAATTATTATTATCGTCATAATATTTAATGAGGTATCCTTCATTAATCTGAATGACTAATTATCATAATGAACTTTAGGATGGTCCAAGCATCACTTGGAAAAATCATCTCTCTGCACAGATATTCTATTTAGCAATCACGGTTAATACTGATATAAACCTATGCCCTTTCAAATGTCTACTCTGTTTTGAAAACTATCGGTTGACAGTGTCAACACAGTCTGTAGCAATGGATATTGCTGTCAGGTCGACTGTCATGTCCTGCCCTTCTGTTGGAAAGTGGGGGGAGGGGGAAATGGTTTGCTGGCATTTTTCGCATCATTTTTGTTTTTGCTGTAACTTCTTGGGAATTAGGGAGAGGGATTGCTTTCAGAGGCAGAGCAGACGCCCTCCCAGTCAGTTGCAGCCTGGTTCCAAGGCCATCATACCCTGAGAGTGAACTGTTATCTGACTAGCATCTCAATGTTCTCAAAACAACCTTGCAGCATCACACTGGCTGCTGGTGAACCAGTCAGGGGGGTTGTGTTTAGGGACATGAAATAATTGCTTTGTGTTTTGCATGGATTCTTTCAGATTCTGCCTGACTTTACTGCAGCCATATTCTCTCAGTAAAAGTTCTTTTGATTCAACTTAGTGATTCAAGAGTTTTGCTTTCCTGAGAGACCAGCTGGGGCAGGTCCTTACATTTGCAAATTATGCATTGCATTAAAAAAAAAACTCTTATTTATTTTTCCTAAATCTAAATTAGCTTTATTAGGTGACCCAAATTCCAGTTTCTTATATAATCCCAACTCTTATATTATTTTAAAACTTTTATTATATTGATTTTTCTCCCAAACAGTAAGCTATTTTTTTAAAATACGGGTCATGTTAAAAACTGATGTAGACAGTTGTAATCTATCTATGATGAGGTCCATACTATACTATAATCAGTTAGAAACATGCAAATTTAAATTAGGTTGCAAAATATTAATAGCCCATCCAGAATAGAACAGAACAGAACAGAACAGAACAGAATAGAATAGAAAAGAATTCTTTATTGGCCGAGTGTAATTAGACACACAAGGAGTTTGTCTTGGTTCATATGCTCTCAGTGTACATAAAAGAAAAGATATATTCATCAAGAGTCAAGAATCACAAGGTACAACACGTAAGGATTAATAGCCCATTACTACTGGGTTGGCTTTGCTGTTCCTGAAAATATTTAGAGGAAATGATGAGACAGAAAATATAAGTGATCTTCATCTCTCATTTCTCAACCTTTTCAAAAGAAAAGCTCATATTCCCTGCAAATATGATGTGGGCTGTGCCACAAATAAATCCCATTTGAACTCTACATTGTAGAGTTCCCAAACATCTATCCATTTTCTCTCTTAAAAAGAAAGTTTAGAAATTTAGGAACAAGACCCACTGTTTACTTAAACATCTGGCTTCAAAGCAATATTACTTGGCGGTTCAGGAGTAAAGTTCCATCTATCTATCTCTCTCTCTCCCTCCCTCCCCCCCCTCTTCCCTCCCTCTCTCTCTCTCTCTCTCTTTCCAGGTTTGGAAACTTTCAGCCAGTTATTATATGAAGATGATTGTGGAAGTGTGAGTATCTCAGATGATACATTATTTTCTTCAGGTTTGGGTTTAACACTCCCAGATGTTGTTCTGTGATTTGAGGTTATTTTGAGAGGTAATGTTATAATGTTTATTTATTGAGAACAATATTTTTAATACAATAAACCAATATGGCAGATATTGCCATATCTGTATAATACCAATATGGTATTCAGATCCCCTTCATTTTGTCAATTTTGTTATGCTGCAGCTTGATTCTACAGTTGTTGAAATTCATTTTTTTCTCATTAATCTACATTCAGTACCTCATAATGACAAGGTGAAAACAGAATTTTAGAAATGTCTGTAAATTTATTAAAAAGAAAAAAACTGAAATATCACATAGTCATAAGTATTCAGTACCCTTCATTCAGTACTTTGTTGAAACACCATTGGTGGCAATTATAGCCTTGAGTCTTTGCTGTGACAAGCTTTGCACACCTGGATTAGGAATTTTCTGTCATTCTCGCTTGCAAATCCTCTCCAGATCAGTCTGGTTGGATGGCAACCATTAATGATAGCCATTTTTTAAAAATAAAGTTTTATTTGGGTTTTCACACATACAAAATACAAGTAAAACATCTTTTTTGAAAATAGCATGGTCCCGGGTTGAACTTCTTTATACAGACACAAAACTCAATTTCATGTTCCTTTTTGTGTTCTATTCCTTATCTTATACTATTCTTCATTTTCTGTATGGTTTTTTCCCTCTTTTAATTTTCTCAATTTTATTTTGATTATCTCATCTCAATTCAAATCATTATATTTATACTTTTGTCTGGTCTGTTTCAATTTCATATAATCTTTTCTCATTAAACCAATTTTCTCCTGTAGTTACTAATTGGAGTATGACACCTTTATATCTTTTAATTACATTCAATCAACTCTTATTTAAACTTCAATATATACCTTAAGGTTATGACCTGCAATATAATACATAACTTCCAATTGAATTCTGTTTGGTACATTCTTATAATACACACTATATTCTTTTTAAAAAAAGATTATAAATATATGTAATTATAAACCCTCATTCCATTCCAATTCAGTTCTATCATTAATAATCATTAAAATCTTAACATCTTTAACACTTCTTTTCAACATCATACTTCCTTAAAGACAGCCATTTTCAGGTCTAAAATTTTGTTTCACTTTCTCATTATGGGTATTGCATGTAGATTAATAAGGAAAAAAAAGAATATTAACAACTATAGTATTAGACTGCAGCATAACAAAATTGACAAAAGTGAAGAGGATCTGAATACTTTCTGAATGCACTGTAATTTTTCTGATGAAATTCTGTTACCTCTATTTAATAACTTATCTATCATCTATAATAGATCATTTCAATCTCAAACTTCCAATATTCTCCTTATTGGTCTATTATTACTTATATTTTAGCAGGGTTAAACTGGGAGTCCTTTATTTCACTGATTGTTCAAACAACTCTCACCATTTCATAGGCAGTGACCATATCAATTCAGTTATGATGGGAGTTGATGTCCAGAAAAATTCTGGATAATAGTTTAAAGGGATAGCATCAAAAAAAAGCAGTAGGCACAATCACAAATTATTTATTTGTTTGTACTCTTTGGAACTGTATGTCAATATTTTATTGAAGTTTACACTAAGCAGTATTTATATTTGAATATAACATATACATTAATGTTTAGTTTGCAGGTAATAAAATATAGCCTTCCAAGCAGTAGGAATAGTAGTAATTTCATTTGCATAAATGCATAATTTTTCAAATTTATGTCTAAATGCATTGCAAGATACTTGATAACTTTTATATGCTGGGAAGTCAAGTTTAACACCTGAATAAATGTATCTTACCACAAAAAGTCAAATTTGATTATCTGCCACATTTTTTACATGTGTATGGCTCTTTTGTTTATTTCAACAGTATTTTGTTAACGAGTCTGTCATAAGTGACTTTCCAAGATTTGCATATCGAGGAATCTTGCTTGATACATCACGACATTTCCTGCCACTGAAAGTTATTCTAACTAATTTGGTAAGTGATCCAGATTATGTGCTGAGTCATCTTGGTATATAAAGCTGTAGTTGCCGTCCAAGTTGAGAAGATTCTAGTAGGCATTTAAAACAAATCACTATAGATGAGTAAGCTGGTTGTATTAATCTTCGCATGTGGTGGGTGAGTTTTTACTTAAAATTTCCATTAAAGTATAATAACAATAAAGTTGTTATTCCTTATTCAATTTATATCTTGTTCACCTTCCCAGAGGGCATTCAATGCATGTTATAATTTTAGAAAAACTTAAGTACTTGTAGTCTTCCATTTATGACCATTTGTTTTGTGACTATTCAAAGTTACCAGGGCACGAAATGAAGTTACAGCTGTTATTAGCACACCTATGGTCATGTGATCAAAATTTAGGCACTTGGCAGCCCACATGAACCTATGGTTTGTTTACTCATCCTCAATTCTTCAAATCGGGCACATCATTCCAAATAGTCTGCCCCATTCTTGCAATGCTTCAAAGGTCTTCTTAGAAAGCTTCTGAGTAATGGTGGTATTCAGCAGGTTCTGACCAATTCTGGAGAACTGGTAGTGGAATTTTGAGTAGTTTGGAGAACCAGCAAATGTCACCTCTGAATGGCCCCGCCCCCATCTATTCTCTGCCTCCCAAGTCCCAGCTAATTGGCTGGATCTTCTTTTATTGCCCTGCACAGGAGAACAGAGCTGGAAAGCAGGTTAGTGGGGTGGGGAGGGAATGGGGATTTTGCATAAAATTCCTCCAGGAATGGGGAGGGAATGGAGATTTTGTAGTAGCCTTCCCCTGCCACGCCCACCAAGCCACGCCCACAGAACCAGTAGTAAAAAATTTGAATCCCACCACTTCTTCTGAGGTCTTCCTCAGGTGTTATGGAACCTGCACTAACATATACACTATTTAGAGAATAGCAGATGCCCTTTTCTCACAATGCTTCAGAAAAGTCTCACAACTTTTCCAAATGATCAAGATAACGAAGCAAAAAAGTTGCCTCAGAAAAAAGTCCAACCATGGCCAACAACTTCCTCTCTTACAAGAGGGCCAGGCTGCGAGTGCCTCACCAACAGCAGGAGAAAACCAGCAAAGATCAATGAGGCATGCAGGGCGCACAGAGACTGAGGCATGCTGCACTGTGCCATTGGGATGGGCTGTGGTGGCTGAGGCTTCCCTGGCTGTGGTGTGTTGGGCCAGGCTAGGGCAGCTGAGACTTCCCAGGATGACTGCAGCTTTGAATTTTGCTGCAACTCAGGGACTTGTTGTAACTCTAGAACCATGGCACACTAAGAATCCCCTGAGCCACAGCATATTCTTTCCTGGCCTCTCTGTATTCTTACCACACCGCAGCACCCTCCCATTTGTATGTGACCTGTAGAAGGCTCCCAGGCTCTTCCCCACCCCTGAGCTCCTTACCTGGGATTCCCTCTGCTTAATAAATCCCACATCTAGAGTTATGATGGCAACCAGAAATGGTGGGATTTTGATCGCTGTGTGGTCATGTGACATCTCCCTTTATAACTGTATTACATAGCGATGGAAATTCTGGTCCCAATTGGGATTGTAAATCAAGAACTACCTCTAATTTAAATCAGATTAAAACATATTGATTAATTAAAGAAAGCAGAAAGATTGGAAACTGAGTAGAGCTTCAAGGGGAACAGGTTCCATAGCTTGATTATAACAGAGAACACACTTTTCTATATGTATAATAACAATAAGACTTGGATAACAAATTATCTTTAAGAGGGGCTTCCCTACTGACCTTAATTTAAATGGCATCGATTTAAATGTTTGAAATTCAAGCAAAACTCAGGAATCTAACGACTGGGACAGTGACTATGCAACCCATAGATTTGCCACTTATAAAATATTGTGTAGAATCAATGTTTTCTATTGCTCAAGCCTAAAATTTATGGGTTACATAAATCTCTTTTCCCAGTCAAGTTTGATTCTTAATACTTGCATGTGTATCCCAGGTCTTGCACTTTCTATTGTATAGTTGCTGAAAAAGCAAGTTCTCACAGACCAAATGAAATGGACTTGGCTGAGAAGAGAAAAACGTGCTTTCTTAAAGTTAGAGAAGAGGCTTCAACTTCCATGTTAAAAATGCTAATGTCACCCTTTTAGAATGCTATAATAATAAAGCCTAAAAATTCTGGATAACATGAACAAGATGTACCAGTAAAACTATTTTGCACATAATGATCTGAAGGCAAAATCCAAGATTCATAGACAGGTTTTCATTCAGTGAAAGGATGACCTAGAAAACTGAAGAGTGAATAGCTTGGATTTTGGCAAAGGAAAAAGGCCAATGAAATGAGGCCATGGCATGAAACAGTTGGCTCCATACTGGTATATTCAGTGTAAGAATAGATCTGACAGAATAATAAAATACAAGAAACTGCCTATGAGAAAAGGGGAAAGGGATGGGGAAATAGCAGAAGATCTTTCATTCAGAGTATAAGATGCAGAATGTGTTTAGTTACAGAAGGCAGGTTCTTTAGAATTAGGAAGAATTTCATAAAGATAAGAATTGGTAGGCTTAATTACTAAGGAAAGTGGTGAGCTCCTCTTGCTGTACATTTAAGTGTAATCTAGACAGCTACCTGTCAAGAATCTGTTAATCTAGATTTCTAGATTTCTGAGCAGGGAGAACCTGCCGGCCTAAATAACCTCTTCCCATTAACCACTTCATTGGGTCAGTTTCCATTCCTGGTCCCCAGGCCTGTTGACAAAACCATTTTTAGGGCCTCCTTACAGTAAAGCAGCAGGTTGTGGGCTAAACAGTGGTGAGATTCAATTTTTTTTACTACCTGTTCTGTGAGAGTGACTTAGTGGTCATGGCAGAGGAAGGATACTGTAAAATCTCCAGTCAGAGGTGGTAATTGCCAGTTGTACGAACTACTCAAAATTTCCGCTACTGGTTCTCCAGAACTAGTCAGAACCTGTTGAATGCCACCTCTCCACCTCTGGGATTAAGTTACTGTACCTCAGGAGAATGATTTTCATTAAGAAGGAGTTACCACTGAGAAGACCTTTTTTGGTGGTTCTATCAGATGGCATCCCAATCATTGGGACCTACAACATACAGACAAGAACTTATGTAGTTTTGAGAAACACGCATAAGGCCTAAATTTTACACTGTAAAGACATTTACATAGTCAATATATACCTATGCATTTTGGCAACATGTGGAAATACCTTCTTTGGCAGCTATCTTATTTAGATCATTATATTTGGGTTCTGTGACTGCTTCTTGAAATCAGTTACATAAAATGAAACATCTTGTAAAAATTTATAGTATATGTATATAAAGCTTTCCTCCAGAGGTGGTATTCAGCAGATTCTGACCAGTTCTGGAGAACCAGTAGTGGAAATTCTGAGTAGTTCAGAGAACCAGCAAATCCCACCTCTGACTGGAGATTTTACAATATCCTTTTCCTGCCATGCCCACCAAGCCATGCCCACAGAACCGGTAGTAAAAACAATTTGAATCCCACCATTGCGTTCCACCATTGAGTTCTCTCAGGCCTATAAATAATTTAGTAGTTATAGAAACAATGATGAGATTGTTCTCATAGAGAGCATGGTAGAAATAAGATTTTAAATTCCCACATATATAAATTAATTTTAGGATGTAGAGTGTGTCACTAAAATACCATCTTGCAGGGGTGGGATTCAAATTTTTTAACAACTGGTTCTGTGGGCATGGCTTAGTTGGTGGGCATGGTTTGGTGGTCATGTGACTGGCTGGGCATGGCCAACTCAACATCACTCACATCGAGGCACGCTTCTCCTCGCTTGGCCTCTCATGACTGTGGGGATGCTGCAACAGTCGTAAGTGTGAAAAATGGTTATTACTAATTTTTTCAGTGCCACTGTAACTTTAAATGGTCACTCCACAAAAGCAAAGTACCAGCAAAGGAGGGAAAAAGACTCCAGAGAAGTTCCAGAGACAGGAAGTCTAGTCCTGCCAAGGGTAGGACCGTAATAAGGGTTAACGGAGAGGCAGTTTCTGTAAGCAACACCAGAATGTTTCCTACCTGCCTTTCCTTACAGGATTAGGCCAGTAATTTCTTCTCACAACCGATTATCCGAACTGCTTAGAATGTTAACAAATGGTTCTAGTAAATAGGTGCGAACTGGTAGAATCCCACCCCTGCCATCTTGTCTTTGCTATCACAGGATGCCATGGCCTTTAACAAGTTCAACGTCCTGCATTGGCACATTGTAGATGACCCTTCCTTTCCTTATGAAAGTACCACTTTTCCAGAATTGAATGGCCAGGTAAGTAAGAACATATGGAATCATATGTGTATTTTTTGCACTATAAGACACACTTTTCTTCCAAAAATAGTGGCTGGATATGTTTGTGCAGCTTATAGAGTGAATATTGTGGCAGAGGAAGGGAGATCACTGTCACCTCTGCCACCGTTTGCTGTCTCCAGGGAATGCTGGAGTCTTTGCTGCCAAGCACCTGATTGGTGGCAGCAATAGACGGTGAACAGTGATAGCAAAGGCAAATAATAGCAGTGGCGGCGACCAATGGCAATAGGCAACAGCGGCAATAGGCAGCGGTGGCAGCGGTGGCAGCGATCCCCGCTACCTAGAACAGCTGATCAGCTGTATTCCCGACGATCCAACCACCAATCAGCTGCTAAGCAACAAAAGCTCCAGTATTCCTTGGTGACAGCAGCAGCGGCAGCTCAGCTCAATTCAGTTGAACAGTAGTGGACGCAATGGAGCCATGTGCTGAGGAGGAGCCATGTGCTGGGGCTGCAATAATGTGCTGAAGCTAACCAGGCTGTGTGCTGTTTGCTGCAAATACACTAGCCAGATGAATACCAGATGATTGCTAGGAGGCAGAGGCAGATTTTTTTTGTTTTCCTCCCCAAAAGCTAAGTTCCAGAGCATCTTATAGTGCAAAAAATACAGTATTTAAAAAATAAAATTCAGAGACCTATTTCTCACATACTCCAGTTATATTAGGGCCTTGCTATTAGACAGGTATCACAAAACTCCTATAACCTACCACTTGGTTCCTTGTTATAATGTGATTTTGCACTGTAAATTTTATTTGGCCTTAAGCCAGCATTTAATTTCTCCTTTTTTTTAGTAATAATGCCAAAGTGATCAAAAGATTTCTATATAGTGTTCAGTGTTCCTCTTAGCTACCATAATAAGGACCTCTGGGTGGCTTATATAATGTCACTGAATTCTGTGAATTGGCATATGATGCTTCCTGAAGACACAATTACTCCTATATTTATTGTTTGTCTTTCTTTTTGTATGTATCTGTTTGTGCTGCTTTGGTGCTGGCCTTTGGTTGTAACAGTCTTTTTTATTTGACATGGGTTATCTCAATGGTAGAGCAGATTTATTCCCATTGACACAAAGGTGTCTTATCAAGCATAAAAATAACTCTATAAAGAGTACATACAACCATCTTCTTTCCTGCTTTTTTTCAATTACCAACTAGATCTTCAGAGATACTGCAACCATGTTCTGTTTTTCATCCATCCTGAAAAACTGATGGATGATCTGTCATTTGCCAACGCCTCAAAGGTTGCATGGTCACTCAGAAAAATAACACATAGGGAACCAAGATTAATTTCTCCTAGGATTTCAAAGAGAATGATCTTGGATGGTCCATTCTTCTTAGTATTACTCAGAGTACTGATCATCAGTAAAAGGTACAAACACGGTTTGTAATTAATGAAAAAATGTTATCTCTTGTTTATTTCCACAGGGTGCTTATACTCCCAACCATGTTTATACTCCCACAGATGTCCATAATATCATAGAATATGCTCGGTTGCGAGGGATTAGAGTTATTCCAGAATTTGATACCCCAGGACATACTCAGTCTTGGAGAAAAGGTAAAATGTATATCATTCTGAAAAGCAAACTAAAAATAACTATGTGCTGACAATAGGAATCAAAAAAGAAAGAGAGAAGATTGGTAGCTAAATACAAATATATATTTATTATTAAATGTTATTTAAATTTAAGTTGTTACATAATTCTGATCTCGTTGACTACATATAATTAGGATATGTTCAGATTTTAAATGTCTTCTAATAAAGAGAGGGGGTGGGGTTTCAACGACTTTTATTTATCTTCTATGTTTTATTGATTTTATTGTACTTGAGATTTGGGCAGCATATAAATTTAATACATTGTGTTTGCATAGTCATCCAGAATGTTTAGACTGGATTTGGCACTGCAGTATTAAAGCCCATGTCACACTACACCAACGGATGGAAAGAGGATGTAAAATGGAGAGAAACACTTGCCATCCGTTGGTTAATACGATGCTTCCGTTCTGTACTCACTGCGTCTGTTTTTCATCCTCTCTATCCGTCCAGCATCCGTCGACTGAGGTTCCATCCGCTCAAAAAGTTTTGAGCCGCACAAAACTTTTTGAGTGGAAAATGTATCCAATGCGTCCGTTCTGCATCCGCAACGCATACGGGGAACATCCGTTCTACATCCGCCGTCATCCGTTACACATCCGCTATATCCACTAGGCATCCGCTGCACATCCGCGCAACTCGCATCCACTCCAGCGGAAAACGGACACAGGGAGGAAGCGAAACGGACACGGAACGGACGCGCAGCATTAGTAGCACGGACGGAAAAAGGATGAAAGCGGATGCAGCTTGCATACAAAGCATTAAAACAGAAAAAACGTTCGTATAGGGGACGTATCTCGGATATTTAGGATGTCTGCAGGATGCCTAGAGGATGCAAAAGGACACCGAGTGAAAAAACAATATTTCCTATAAAAAGGGGGAGGAACTCACCTGGATCTCACTTTCAGTCCAGTAGCCCTTCTGTGCAGACCTCTTCAGCCTTCATCTTGCTCTTCCTCTTCCACAGCTTCCAGTGATCTCCACCGTGGATCGTAACACACTCCTTTTGGTAGCCACCATTGTTCTGCAACAGCACGAAGCCATCTGCAGGCTCTTTCACCTGTTCTACAGGAAGAGAAGGAGGTGGCCGAGAAGTGTCTGGGTCCGAAGATGGATCGCGAGAAGAGCAGAGTACGGACTGTACAACAAGCTAATGGTGGAGCTGAGGAACGAAGACCCTCGTGCATTCCAGAACTTCATGAGGATGCCTCCAGCCATGTTTGACGAAGTTGTGGAGCAGCTGAGACCCAGGTTGACCAAGCAGAGCACCAACTTCCGGCCCAGCCTGGACCCTGGGCTCAAGGTGCACTGACTCTGCGCCACCTGGCCTCCGGGACCACGTACAGGAGCATGCAGTACGGCTGGAGGGTGCCACACAACACCATCAGCATTGTGGTCAGAGAAGTGGTGCAGGCCATCATCGAAGAATACCTGGAGGAGCTCCTCCAGTGCCCCTCCACTGAAGAAGACTGGAAGAAAGTTGCAGAGCAGTGGTATCAGAAGCGGAACTTCCCCCACACCGTTGGAGCCATAGATGGCAAGCACGTGGCCTGCAAAGCTCCAGCCAAGTCAGGGTCCACTTATTTCAAGTACAAGGGCTTCTTCAGCATCATCCTCTTCACCATGGTCGATGCTGACTACAAGTTCATGTACATCGATGCTTCAGGCAATGGCTCATCTTTAGATGCCCAGGTATACAATGCCAGTCACCTCAAGGAGGGGCTGGAACGCAACCTCATCATGGGCTTCCCAGATCCAGACCCCCTGCCCAACGACACGCAAGATGTGCCCTACTTCATCATGGGGGATGACACCTTCTCCCTCAGAACCTACCTCATGAAGCCCTACACTTCCAGACTCCTCACCCATGAAGAGAGGATCTTCAACTACAGGCAGTCCAGGGCAAGACGGGTGATGGAGAACGCCTTTGGCATCCTGGCCAACAGGTTCCAGGTACTTCTCACCACCATGCAACATCGCCCAGAGACCGTGAGGAGGATCGTGGAAACTTGCTGCATTCTGCACAATCTCATGCGCACCCGCTACCCAGTCTTGCAGAACAGGCTCGTGGATTTCCAACAAGGCAATGGGGACATGGAGCCTGGGGAATGGAAGGAAGGGCGAAACCTGATAGACACTCTGGATGTGCAAGGCCCCAACAGAGCCTCACATGAAGGGAAGAAGCGGCGCAACCTCCTGAGACACTGGTGCAACTCTCCAGCTGGAGCAGTGGAGTGGCAAGACAGGATGATAGATGCTTAATGGATGCTTCCTTTAACCTGTCTCATCACACTGATGAGATTGGGCCATGTATGTTGGGTGGGACTACAATGAACAGGGCATTTAATAAAGAGTTGTGTTTATGTTGACATGTGTGGATGAATGATTACATTGTTATTGATAATAAAGGGCCATAGGTGTGGCACCTGGGAGGGTGGACCATACAGTCCCACTATGCTTGCACTGGAGGTTTATCTATCTGCACAGCTATCTCAACCCATCCCACAGCTATCTCAACCCATCCCACAGCTATCTTAACCCATCCCAAAGGTATCCCTGCCCATCCCACAGCTATTACCCATTCCAAAGGTATCCCTGCCCATCTCATTGCTATCTTAACCCATCCCACAAGCATGCAAAGGCTTAAACCATTTCTAAAAGTTTCCACCAAGATTTTATTTACAAAAATAAATGAAGCAAGTGTGTGAAGCAAAGATACTCTTTATTAATAACAAGCTGTAAAAGCAAAATGACCCAAGCCAAGTGTCCAAAGCAAAAATAAAGTCAACAGGTAGCCACCCGGTCTCTGGCACTCTTTTTGGTCACTCTGAGGCATGCCCAGTCTCAGGGGTGAAGGGTCCAGGTGCTGTGGAGGTGGCTGCTGCTGGAGTGCTGGTCTGAGGCACCATTGGGGTGCCTGGCCCTGAGAGGACAACAGGGGACAGTGTGTGGAGGAAGCTCTCAGACAGCTGGCTCAGTCCCGTGATGTTGAGATCCCCTTCCTCCATGACTTGGGGTGTCAGCCCCAATACCGATGACAGATGTACTGAGGCCAGGCTTGGCTGTGGGGTGGAGGAAGGAGCAGTGTAGTGGGGATGTCTGGTCTGCAGCTGAGTGAGGTGAGGTGTCGGTGGCATCTGTGGCGTGGTTGGCATCTGTGGTGTGACTGGCATCGGTGGCGTGGCTGGCATCGGCATCAGTGGCACCAGTGGCATCTGATGTACCTGTGCCTGGACTGGGAAGGGCTGCCTGTGCTACTGGAGCTCCTGGTACCTGTAGCCTTGGTAGGTGAGGGCCTGTGGAAAGCCTTGGAAGGGCAGTGACATCACCTGGGGTGGAGGAGCAGGCCTGGACTGGGTGGGAGCAGGTTCAGCTGGGTCTGTGAAGAAGATCGGTAATCCTGTCCTTCACCATCCGGTACTGGGGTTCCGACATGTTCATGAGGGTCTGGTTGATGCAGGTGAGGAAGGGCTTGCGGTTGGAGGATGGGACGTCGTTGTGTACCAGCTGAGAGAGGAGATCTACGCTGCTCCTGGTGGTGTCCCTGATCTCCAGCAGGACAGTGTGGCTCTGCCCCTCCGGTCTGCCTCTCTGCCTTTCGGTGGAGGTGGAGCTGGATTGGATGCGGGTTGGGCTGTGGTGGAAGTGCCCTCTCCTTGTTCTCACTGCATCAGGGGGTCCTCCACGCGCTCTGCCACGGGGAGTGCAGCAGTCAGGGGGGTCTCCGTCGTGGCACGCTCCACAGATACCTGCCTGGACACAGGAGCTGACTCTTTGCCAGAAGAGGACTGGCTCTCAGCAGGCTGCCTGAGAGAGAGGGTTGTGAGAGGGGCTGCTCCTCGGTGGCGGATCTCACCCTCCAAGAAGCTGCACTTGGCCATCACGTAGGTCTCTCTGTCCGTCAGCTTGACCGTGGCCTGGCCAGATTTCTTGAGGTGCAGCTTCCTGTACCAGGTGTGCATATGCTTCCAGCCGAGGAGCACCTCCGAAGTGTAGCCCAGGCTCTCCGCCTTCTCTCTCCAAGCAGCCTGCTTCCTTTTGGTGTCTCGAAAGAGCCTGTGACCCTTCTGCCAAAGATATTCATTCTCCCTCAGCCACTCCAGCACCTCCTCCTCATGTTCCTCTTCTATGGTGTATTGCCTCCTCTCCTGTTTATGCGTCTGCCTCTTCCTCCCTCTGGCAGGGCCATATGGGCCCTCATCAGAGGGGCTTTGAGGTTGTAGGGGCTGCTCCTCCACACCACCACCAGCAGCAGCAGCAGCAACAGCAACAGTAGCAGCAAAAGCAGGACCAGCAGCAGCACCACCACCACCAGCAGCACCAGGAGCACCAGCAGCACCAGGGACACCAGCACGACCAGCAGCACCAGGAGCACCAGCAGCACCAGGAACACCAGCAGCACCAGAAGGACCAGGAGCACCAGGAACACCAGGAGCACCAGCAGGACCAAGAGCAGTGGCAGCAGAGTAAGCCCCAGCAGAAGCCCCAGCACCAGGAGCGGTGTCAGCAGAGTAAGCACCAGTAGAAGCCCCAGCACCAGGAGCAGTGCTAGCAGAGTAAGCACCAGCAGAAGCCCCAGCACCAGGAGCAGTGCCAGCAGAGTAAGCCCCAGCAGAAGCCCCAGCACCAGGAGCAGTGCCAGCAGAGTAAGCACCAGCAGAAGCCCCAGGAGCAGCACCAGCAGAAGCTCCAGCACCAGAAGAGCGAGCCCGAGCAGCAGAAACCCCAGCAGAAGCAGAGTCAGGGCCAAGGGGTGGGATGGTGGCCCTGTACCTCTTGCCAGGGCTGGCAGCAGATGGCTGAGGCTTTCTCTTCTTCCCCATGGTTGTTGGGTTGTTGGCTTGCTGGCTGGCTGGCTGGCTGGCTGGAGAGCTGTGTCTGGAAGCAGGTCTTTCCTCTGAATGGTGACCTGCTTGCGAGCTGCTTCCCTTTATATCTGCGGGGCTGACGCAATGCATCCTCCCCGCATGCGCAGTGAACGCTGTGCATCCGCTAGGCTTCCGCTAGGCTTCCGCTAGGCTTCCGCTCTGCATCCGCTTCATCCGCTAGGCATCCACTCTGCATCCGCTCTTTCTGCTGCGCGTCTGCTTCGCTGTGCTCCCCCGGAAGCCCTGCGGATGTGCCATCCGCTCCCATCTGCTTCCATCCGCTAGGCTTCCATTGAGCATCCGCTTTCCATCCTGGCTACGTCCTCCCCCCGTCCATTCCTTTCCATTGTTGTCCGCTCCGGTTATGCAAATTTGGGGCACTTTTGAGAGCGGATAACAACGGATGGAATATTTTCTCTTCCGCTGTGTCTTTTTTACAAACGTTTTGCATCCGTCGGCCAATGTGACAGGGCCTTAAGCAAGGTCAGGATAATTGCCCTGTGGTCCTGGCAGGCAGCCCAGTTCAACACAGAGTCATTTCTCGAAATTGTTAGCATGTAATGCTTCCCTGTCATTTTGAAGCAGGAACACATATAAACTGTAGCATATAAACTATTAAATAAGATTAACATAGTTTTAAAAATAAATATTCCTAATCATTCTCCCTTACCCAATAAGAACATTTAACACCCAGCCTTCTTGGTATAAGTCCCTGCACTTAAATCTGTTGCCCTGATTTACTTTGCCTTTCCCTTATCCTCCAGAAAGTATTATAATCATCCAGTCAACAAAAGGTTATTAATTCTCGAGGTTTAATAAGTTATTTCTATAATACATGTTTCTGCCAATGTCAGTGATTATCATTAAGTGGTTCAGAAAATGGAAACAAATTGAATTCAAGACAAAGTACTGAATAAATAGCTAAATCATATCATGTGAATACAAAGGTTTTATGAGTCATAATTTTCCAAATCTGATAATTAACCATCATATCCCACTTGAAAGGATTATGTCCTGGGCCATTACAAAGAAAAAAGCATTTGAGTTCTTGGAAACACTTTTAAAATGAACGTAAGAAATGCAAGTTCATGTATAACAAATAGCATACATCTTTTATTTTATTTTTGTCTTTATTTTATATACTGGGAAAAAGATATCCTCACACCCTGCTACAGTGGAAAACATCCAAGTGGCTCTTATGGACCTATAAACCCCATTTTGAATGCAACTTATGATTTTATGATGAAATTATTTGAAGAAGTTGGCAATGTATTTCCTGATGACTATATCCATTTGGGAGGAGATGAAGTGGACTTCAGTTGTTGGTATGGTGTAACACCACAACTAAAATGACCATTGTACAATTCTCCAGACTTGATTAAGAAGAGATATTGTGGAAAATATAGTAGTATAAGCACATAATTTAACTGCATTTCATTAATGTAGCCCTGTCAATATCCAGGTTTACACAGCCATTGAGGGACGACTTCTACTGCAGCCATATGACCCGAGAAATAGGCAGTAGCTTTAATGAGGTGGAAATGCTTCCCTGAATGCAGAATATTTCAAAGTATTTCTTCCTAATAGAATCCAAAATGTACAATTTTACATTACCAAAATATTTAAGTGGATATAGAAAGTCTATATACCCCAGTTAAAATGCCAGGTTTTTGAGATGTAAAAAAATCAGACTAAGATAAATCATTTCAGAATATTTTCCACCTTTATTATAACATAGAAGCTGTACAATTCAATTGAAAAACAAACTGAAATCTTTTAGAGGGAGAAATAAAAAACAAGTATATGGTTATTGTATTGTATACGACAATTGCTTATGCATTGAATATCCTGATCTTAAGATTGCCATGCCAAAAATTAATGGGACTTGCAGATGCTTTATTCTTACTAGACAGTGGTCCAAGCTGACTTATATCACAAGTCAGAGAAGGCATTCTTCACATCAGCATTATTTTGTTTAGATCCCCATTCCTGTATAATTAAAAAGAACATCAGAGTGCAAAATCCATTCTATTCTATTGCTACTTTAGTAGCGTACTACATTATAAGAAATGTAATTTGTTGCTTTCGTTTTTCTTTTTTTCCTTAGGAATTCCAATCCTGATGTAACTGAATTCATGAAAAAGGAAGGATTTGGGTACTGGTATTCAAAACTGGAATCCTATTATGTTGAAAAGTGAGTCTGTTTCTTTTTCAGAAAGATTACATCATGTATTTGCAGCTTCTTTTATTGATTGCTTTTAATTCCCTAAATTGTATTTATACTGCTGCTAGCAAAACTTCCTAAAGGGCAGTGGTAGACTGGTTTCTTGCAGCTGAGCATTGCAGCGACTGGAATGAATGTCATAACAATGTCACTGGAGTGCACATAAGTGACTTTTTGAGAGCTTGAAAGGATACCTTTGTAACTTAACAAAAGAAAACAACAAGCTACTGAAAGCCAGTAGTTTACCAACCTAATTTTAACAGTATGGTCTGGGATGCACATCATTGGCTGTGGTCTGGAACTTTATTTATTTATTTTTTATTCTCCTTGCTTCTTGTCCATTTTCTGTCCTGGAAGAGATGGAGAAGATGGGGTTGGAGTCTGCAGATGACAAAGAAGATAGTGTGGAACATTTGACTCAGTTCTATATCTAGTACATTTGAATTAATTAAATAATTGGATACTTTCAGAAGTTTTGAAGTAAAATCTGCCTTATTCATTAACCCAGTGTAGTTGCAGATTCTAGTTCATAATTTCTTCTGAAGATGCTGTATTTTGCAATATCAACAGTTGCTTCTTCTGATTAGAAAATTCAACAGGTAGACCAGCTGTTTCTTAAAAGACAAACTCTTAATATAATATGTCAGTTGCATTCAGAATTGCAGCAAAAAACAGTGCTTTTTAGCAGTTAATAATATTTTATCAGGAAGACCTCTCAATAAAACCTAAACCAGAAAAAGGTTTCTTTGTCATATTCAGGATATAGCAACATTCAAAAAACCACAAAGGAATAGTGCCCATTTGCAAATATACCAGAATTACTTCATTTTCTTTATCTAAATAATCTAAATCCCATCAAGATTGGTTATTACCTTGAGATAAGTGCCCATAAATATTTAGAAAGTTCAAATGCAGTTTTGAAGGCAATATGTACTCTTCTGTTGTATCCAGTTATTGTAAGTTGCTGGATATTCTGTTTTTTGCTGAAATTGTATGTTTGAAAGGGAAACATACAATTGAATGTGTGTCAAATACATGAGTGTTTTGTTTTGCATCTAGAATATTGGACATAGTGACTTCTCTTAACAAGAAATCCATAATCTGGCAGGAAGTATTCGATGATGGAGCAAAGGTAAGGTCTGAGAAATTATGTGAAATGTTCCATCATAATTTTGAGAATAATTCTCCACTGCAGAAATATATAAGAAAATGTATGTAGAACCGAATATCCCTTTTATTCATTTATAAAATCAAGAAAGGTTTAACAAGTGTAAAAATGAGTAAGACCAGGACAGTTGCTGCTTCTGTCCAATGTTGAGAAAAATCAGCCTTCAAAATACACTGCTCAAAAAAATAAAGGGAACACTTAAACAACACAATGTAACTCCAAGTCAATCGCACTTCTGTGAAATCAAACTGTCCACTTAGGTAGCAACACTGATTGACAATCAATTTCACATGCTGTTGTGCAAATGGAATTTCCAAACAGGTGGAAAGCATAGGCAGTTAGCAAGACATCCCCAATAAAGGAATGGTTCTGCAGGTGGTGACCACAGACCACTTCTCAGTTCCTATGCTTTCTGGCTGATGGTTTGGTCACTTCTGAATGCTGGCTGTGCTTTCACTCTAGTGGTAGCGTGAGATGGAGTCTACAATCCACACAAGTGGCTCAGGTAGTGCAGCTCATCCAGGATGGCACATCAATGCGAGCTATGGCAAGAAGGTTTGCTGTGTCTGTCAGCGTAGTGTCCAGAGCATGGAGGTGCTACCAGGAGACAGGCCATACATCAGGAGATGTGAAGGAGGCCATAGGAGGGGAACAACTCAGCATCAGGACAGCTACGTCCGCCTTTGTGCACGGAGGGACAGGAGGAGCACTGCCAGAGTCCTGCAAAATGACCTCCAGCGGGCCACAAATGTGCATGTAGCTGCTCAAACAGTCAGAAACAGACTCCATGAGGGCAGTAGGAGGGTCCAACATCCATAGGTGGGGATTGTGCTTACAGTCCAACAGCGTCCAGGACGTTTGGCATTTGCCAGAGAACATCAAGATCAGCAAATTCTCCACTGGTTCCCTGTGCTCTTCACAGATGAAAGCAGGTTTACACTGAGCACATGTGACAGACGTGACAGGGTCTGGAGACACCGTGGAGAACGTTCTGCTGCCTGCAACATCCTCCAGCATGACTGGTTTGGCAGTGGGTCAGTAATTGTGTGGGATGGCATTTCTTTAGGGGGATGCACAGTCCTCCATGTGCTCGCCAGAGGCAGCCTGACTGCCATTAAGTACCAAAATGAGATCCTCAGATCCCTTGTGAGACCATATCCTGGTGCAGTTGGTCTTTGGTTCCTCCTAATGCACAACAATGCTAGACCTCATGTGGCTGGAGTGTGTCGGCAGTTCCTGCAAGACAAAGGCATTTATGCTATAGACTGGCCCGCCCGTTCCCCAGACCTGAATCCAATTGAGCACATCTGGGACATCATGTCTCGCTCCATCCACCAACGCCACGTTGCACCACAGACTGTCCAGGAGTTGGGGGATGCTTTAGTCCAGGTGTGGGAGGCGATCCCTCAGGAGACCATCCACCACCTCATCAGGAGTATGCCCAGATGTTGTAGGGAGGTCAAACAGGCATGTGGAGGCCACACACACTACTAAGCCTCATTTTGACTTGTTTTAAGGACATTACATCAAAATCGGATCAGCCTGTAGTATTTTTTTCCACTTTAATTTTGAGTGTAACTCCAGATCCAGACCTCCATGGGTTGCTAAATTTGATTTTCATTGATAATTTTTGTGTGATTTTGTTGTCAGCACATTCAACTATGTAATGAACAAAGTATTTCATTAGAATATTTCATTCATTCAGATCTAGGATATCTTATTTTTGTGTTCCCTTTATTTTTTTGAGCAGTGTATTATAATCCAGACTTTTTCAATCGGTACCCTCCAAATTAATTAGGACTACAATTCCTGAATTATTGAATAATCATTCTGTATGTTATTGTGCATCAGGCATATCATGATGGTGAAGGCTTCAAACACATTCCGGGAAAATTTAAATCTGTCTCTCAACATCCTTTCCATGTGATTTTTGAATATTAGAAAATGATATAGAGTCAGTAGGATTGGTGTGATATGAGACATAAAGATAACCCTATCTTTGGCAGTTTTGATGTGATATTTTTCTGCATGTATTTAGAAAAGTTCAGAAAGACAAACCATCACAGCATAGTAGCTAGACTGACAGATTCAGATTGGTAAGATTCCTTCTGCAAACTCATTGGGCAACTGATTATTTAGATTCCTTCTGCAAACTCATTGGTTAGCTATGAGATAATCATTCTCTCAGTCCGATGTACTTCTCATAGATAAAAATACTGTAAAATAAAATTAAGGGGTAATTATTATGGGTTCTGAGGAAAAGATAGGCTATAAATACAGTACGTTGTCCTGAATTTGTAGAATTGCTCAAACACCATACCATGCTGGGATGAATTATATGCATGCTGTTCCCCCCCCCCCCCCAAAAAAAAAAAACCTATACTTTTGTCTTTTCAGCTGCAGCCAGACACAATAGTTGAAGTATGGAAGAAATATTTGTATCAACTTGAACTAGCAAGAGTAACAAAACAAGGGTATCAGGCAATCCTTGCTGCACCTTGGTACCTAGACCTCATCAGTTATGGCGAGGATTGGAAGAGCTACTACGGTGTTGAACCTCTGGACTTTACTGGTTTGTCAATAGGTTGCATCTGCCGTTTTTCTGTGGGAGTTGGGCATTTTTAAATACCTTTGGATTCCAGTGTGTGAGGGCCATATTCCTATTTAAATAAACTAGTTGTGCTCGGATTCATGTATTTTGTTATGCTGGATTACAGGAAAGTTTCCTTTTTTATAGTTTGTGTGAAAGTTATTTTTGTAGCCTTAAAAAAAAAGAGTACAGATAGTTCTTGACTTACAACCATAACTGAGCCCAAAATTTTTGTGCTAACTGAAAGAGTTAAGTGAATTTTGCCCATTTACGACCTTTCTTGCCCCAATTAAGTGAATCATTGCAGTTGTTAATAACATGTTTGTTAAATGAATCTAGCTTCCCCATTGACTGTGATGAACCAGGGCGTGGCACAAAAATAACAAAGTCACAAAAATAGGTAAAATCCCTTTAATACATCCAACTTGGCTCCCAATGTCCAGTTATCCTTGACTGGAGATCAAACTCTTCCAAAAACAGTCTACAAAGGGAGGAAATGCAATCGGAACTCAAAGTACAGATAAAGTAGAAATAAAAAACAACACAAAAACATGCTGAAGTAATTAACATGACAGGCCAGGATAATAAATTGCAGACTTCCAAAAGACGACAAAACACACACCTTTGGGAAGGCGCCAAAACCCAGATAAGCCTCGACAATGCATGCTTTGCTTCCAGCAAGGTGCTGTCTGCAAACGCCCTTCTTATATCCTGTTCTCCCAGCTGCAACTAATGAATGGGATCAGGCCTTTTTCTCTCCTGTAAGCCACATTGCTTTCTTCTCCGTTCCTCCCTGTGTGCCCTAGGATGAAGAGGGGGTGGCCCTGGGTCTTCCTCTGAATGCCCAGCCGGACTGTGCCTTTCTCCCCGTTTCTTCCAAGTAACCGGAGCCACACTCCCACTCCCTGCCAGCTGCTCAATCTCCTCAGAATTAGACTCCAAAAAGGGCATGACACTGACTTTGCTTGTCAGAAGGTCACAAAAGAGGATCACGTGATCCCAGATACTGCAACCATCATAAATGTGAGTCAGTTGCCAAGCATCTGAATTTTGATTATGCCAACATGGAAGTTCTGCAATGGTTGTGTGAAAAATGGTCATGGGTCACTTTTTCAGTGAGGCAACTTTGAATAGTCACTAAATGAAATGTTATAAGTTGAGGTCTACCTGTATATGAACGCATCCCATTCCATGATTTGTGTAAGCATATACTTCATTTAAAGTTATTATCAACACTGCTTTAACTTATGTTAAGGTTGAATTTTAAACACTCTTTTCAATGACAAATAGGAAACAAACAAATGCTTTTTTTAATCCCTTTAAAACACAGGAAGCAAATCACAGAAGGAGCTGGTGCTTGGTGGAGAGGCTTGTCTTTGGGGAGAATATGTGGACGCAACTAATCTTACACCAAGACTCTGGTATACCTCATTTACCTAGCTTGTTTCTTCTTTCATAAATTTAAACATCCAATCTTTTTCTTTCTGCTTTAATAATGGAGATTAAAATGTATGCATATATACTTTCCTTGCATCAGAGGATTGCAGATCTCTATTTTCCATTTGTTTTTTCTCCTCTTCCTTATAAATAGGTGGGTTCTCTACTTACAATCATTTGTTTTTCAATCATTCAAAAGTTACAAAAGTAGCTTAAAGCTCTCCTCACACTACTCTAGTAGCATCCCCACACACGTGTTCAGATTTTGGCTGCTTGGCAATCAGCATATACCGTATTTATGATAGTCACCATGTTCCTTTGTAATTCTAGGCCATGGATGAGTGCTGTTGAAGTTTGGAGCAGTGAAAATATAACCAAAGTTTCAGATGCTCATAAAAGACTTTCTCAACATCATTGCACACGTGATCACATTTGCAAGCTTCCAACAGGAAAAGTCAATAGGGAAAGCCTATACTTAATGACTGTCTGACTCTTTTAACAACTTGCAGTGATTCTCTTAGCTGTAGCAAAAAAAGGACATAAACCTTACTTTCCTTGTTTTGGAATGTATCTTAATTTCCAGACTTGGATCCTCACACTTGCAGACAAAAAAGGTTGTAACAGCTGTCTTGCTTAGTAACATAAATTTTGATCATGAGGATTACCTGTATTCACCCTTACAGGAAGCACTAATGAATTCAGTATAAGAAATTGCCATCACAGATGGGCGACAATGCAGAATAGAGGCAAATCTGCCTGATTTCTTTTTTACAGAAAAGCATAGTTATAATCAGTTTATGGATTACATGCTGAATTTTCCAGCATCATCCAGAATGTTCAGTCAGCTTCATGGTACTATTCTAACTCTGGGGAACATTTAACTCCTATTTGATTTAATTGTAAGGTTCTCTCTGTTTGCTCATTCATAACAAAATATGTACAGAATCTAAAACTTTTATTCTACCAATGCACACTTTCCTAACTGAAATCTGACTTGTATAAAAGAACTTAGGCATGTTTAAGGCACATTTCCATTTGCACACAGAAATATTCGTGTTAGTCTGACTATATTTTGAAAGTGATATTGAACTTTCATTCAATTTTCTTTGAACCCCTAAGCCAGAGTGACATTTTTTGTAATGCTATATCTGAAATCTTGTAATTCAGAATTGGCTAAGCAAAAAAGTATATATTCCATTTTGAAAGCAAGTGGATAAAAGTTTTTAAATGCTTCAGGTAATGTACTATTATTTTTAAATAAATACTAATCATTTGATTTTTTAAAAAGGTTTAAATAAAATTGCATTGGTCTTGTAATTCCAGGCCACGGGCAAGTGCTGTTGGTGAGAGACTTTGGAGCAGTGAAAATGTAACCGATATTTCAGATGCTTCTAAAAGACTTACTCAACATCGTTGTCACATGCTTAGGTAAGATACAGATATTCTAATATTATATTATAGTTTAATAAGGAAGTAAAGTGCTAGCAAAGTTCCTTATAAATTTCTTGTATCTCTTCTGTTACTAAATGAGTATATTGTAGCAATCTCTCTTCTTCACGGAGCAAAAAGATAAGATTTTAGCTTAATGTAGGTAGCTTGAAGGCTACACAATATTTGCAAGGATATGGAAATGTATAAATGAACATGAAATGTGTTACATTGTGTTAAATTTAATTCAGCCAAATTCAAGGTTTGCTATGGCCCCACACATATGCCTTTGGCTTAAATATCTTTTAAATGCCATGTTCAAATGGATAGGTAATATCCATTGATATTTACATTTTCCTGAGAAAACAATCTGTGGAGCTTCAAATGCATATTTGCATTCTTTGCGTTTGTGGAAGTACAAGAGTATAATTTGGTGCATATAAACCTCACAACTTTAAAACTGACACATGTATCTTTCACCAAGCTTCTAACTTTTTTGTATTTTACAGCTATATTTTGTATTAATTGAGGCATGCAGAAAGACAGGATACAAACTGAATTATATTTTTCTGATCTTGCATTTTTTCTTAATGCTGGAAAAAAATATTTAAAAACCTGATTGTCCTTCTTCAGCTATTTGCCTTTTAAAAAAAAAAAAAAAAACAGTATTAGACCCTGCCATGAAATTGAAGTTATATAAATGATAAGAATTTTTGTTAATGTTAAAAAACAGATTTTAGTCTTGGAATCATCAACTCTCCTTTTTCAGTATTTATTGGCCACAGATTAATTCCCTTTCCTCTTCTCCATAGGCGTGGAATTGCAGCACAGCCTTTGTTTGTTGGACATTGCAATCATGACTTCCTCTGATCAGGGATCGTAGCAAAAGTGCCTATTCTTCATTTTAATGTGAGACATATATATCAGTGTGAACTAAATAGGAAAAGAGATATGTACAACAGCAGAACTCTACAAAACATAACCACTTGGACCAGAAATAAATATACTAGTGCGTATTTTGTATATAACAATATAACAGTTCAGGAAAAGGCAGTTGTAGCTCTTCAGTGGAATAACTTACAACAGTCACAAAACGTCAATTTTTCTGAAGATGAATTATAATTTATATCTTATAGTTTCTATTGACATATAAACAGGCTTTAGCAGCAAGATTTACTTTTGATCACTGTAATTTCAATATAAACTGCTTCCTAACAAAGGATTGAAACAAGTCCATAGTCCTCCATGACATCACGCCAAACCGGTCTTCTTATTAAGCAAAGCATTTTGCTCATAAAGGCTCATTGGATGGTAGTTTGCCAATTCCAGTGTAAATGTAGCAGTCCCAGATGTCAAAGAACGTAAAACTGTTGAGTAGCCCTGGGGGGAGGAAATATGTAATCACAAGAGATTATAAGATGAAGCTATTTCAAAGACAGAAAAATAAATTTTACATTCAATTGAAATTCTTTTTAAATTTATTTAACTGTGCAAAAATTTTCATCAAATGTATCTGCAGGTGAAATTGATATGAAATGAGGCTCCTCTATATACTAGGGAAGTGTGATTTAACTGTATTTCTTGCAGATTTTTGATCATACTCAATATTGTTAGCTCAGTAGAGAAAAGACAGCGCTGAGTGAACTATCTGATACGACAGCATACAAGATGGGCCAGACAGTATAATGCTCTAGCACACGGGTGTCAAATCCGTGCCATCACATAGCCATCACATGATGTATCGCGGCATTTTTCTTCTTCAAGGAGCTGGGTGGGTGTAACCTGTGGGGTGATACCTCCGGCCACCAGTTTGACGCCCCTGCTCTATCATGTGAGCTATGTAGCCCAAGAAGGATGCCTGTCTAGATGAACTTAATCTGAGACAAACTGTTCTAAGGTAAAGTTCTTCCATTTAAAAAAAAAACCTTGCTGACATTTATCTTTCCACTCAAGAATCACTATAAAGTAGAACTGCTCTTTTTAAGATTAAATTTTATGCCAGAGAAGCTTCCACTGTTTCCTCAAAATGTTCCAATAACAAATACATGGAATAAGATGAAGTTTCATTTCTATAAAGGAGTTAAAGAAAAAGCCGGGTTTGCTGAAATGCCCTGACTTGTCATGATTTCTTATGACTGAAAGGATGATGTTCAAAACAGCCAATTCTGGAGCAAAAGAGAATGCTTTGTTCTGACTTTGAGACCTAGCAATTACTATTTCAAAGTAAAAATATGCTTATTTATTTACTTGGTAATTTTATATATCAGAATGCATGACCACCCCATGCTTCACCAGTTGCGCTAGAGTGAAATGGAAACAGGGAAAAGACCTTGAGGTCATCTACACAAGCACTACAAAGATACTGTGAAGGGAATACCACTGTATCTCTGCCACTGTGACATCCAGCCAAGGAAACTCGAAACTGTGCTTGCTGCCAGAATCAGCTGGCAAGCCCTGTGCTATAAAGCCTACATCAGCTTTGAAGACAGGCACTGCCAAAAACAGTGAATGGCATCACAGTTCAATACTGACAGATATTGTAGCAATAAACTTCCAATTGTGCTAGACTCTGCACTTCTGGACTGGGTCTGCAGAGTCCCCTCTGTGCTCACAAATGAATTGCACAACAGCATGTATTCTTGGAATGCAAAATGCTATCTGTATAGCCCACTTGTTTCATGTGTCTCTGAGCAACATACAAAGTTTAAAAAAATTAAAAGAATCCAGCAAAATAACCAAAACCAACAGCAAAAATTGTTGAAAATACTAAAAACATGTGGGACAGGTAAATGGGATTGGGAAAGGCAGTCCCTCAAATATGACTCCAGGCTATGTAGAGCTTTATGAGTCATTACCAGCACTTTAAACTGAACCCAGAAGCAAACTGGTAACCAATGCAACTCACGGAGCAGAGGTGTAATATGTCATAATCTAACAGCAAATAACTCCCTACACCATCACATTTTGCACCAGCTGAAGTTTCTGGATGGTCTTCAAGAGCAGTCCCAGACACAATGTCTTACAGTAATTCATGCAGGAGGTGGTCAGGGTATGAGTAATTGAGCATAGGACCTTCCGGTCTAGGAATGGATGCAACTGGCACACAACCTAAATTGTGCTAAGACCCATGATCACCACCTGCTCATCGAACAACAGTCATGAGTCTAGAAAGACCCCCAGTTGGCATATCAGGTCAGTCTGGGGCAGCACCAGCCCATCCAGAACTAAAGGTAGCCCCTAACCCAAAACCACTCAGTCTTGCCATGGTTGAGCTGAAGCGTCTTGTCCCCCACCCAAACCACCACAGCCTCCAGGCACCAACACACATTGCCATCTATACAGGTACACTTATAATTCATGTAGTGACAGTTCAAAGTTACATCAGTAAAAAACAGTGACTTATGACCATTTTTCACACTTATGATCATTGTAGCATCCCCATGGACACAATTTACATTCAGATGCTTGATAACTGACTCAACTTTGTGACGGTTGCAGTGTCCCGGAGTCATGTGATCATCTTTTGTGACCTGTCAATGGGGAAACCAGATTCACCTAATAACCCTGTTACTAATTGAACAACTGCAGTGATTCACTTAACAAATGAGGCAAGAAAAATCATAAAATGGGGCAAAACTCACTTAACAAATGTCTTGCTTAATAACATAAAGTTTGGGCTTAATTGTGGCCATAAATTGTACTCAATTTTTCAGGTTTGTTGTAAAGTATTCCACAATATTCACAGTATCCAGAACATGCAACTTTAGTTTCCTGCCAATTACAGCACATACCATCATTTCTGCGAGGGGGACAGCTGCAATCACAACCTGGTTATCTAGGCGACCTTGAATGTCATTTATGTTGCCTCTCCTCTGTGCAAGATCAGCAAGTACTACACCAACATAATTTCCAGGCACGGTCACTTCCAACTTCATGACAGGCTCCAGGAGTTGTTTATCAGCATTCTTTAAAGCCTAAGAAACAAAATTACAAGACAAATCTTCAATCCAAATATCAATCTGCTTAATACATTATTAATTTGCATCAGGAAAATCAGGCTGAAATAAAGTCTATACTTATTCCGTATGAGTTCAAAAATCAGAAAATTTCATATAAACAAATTATGAACAACAGCAGAATTAAAACATGATTAATGAAATGCCATTTTCCAAAACATAAGTATTCCCAATGCAGCTTCCAAAATAATTTAAAACAGCAACTTAAAACAGAAAATACGCATCTTCATCATGATCTCAGTCTCACCATTTCTGAACGTAGGAAAATAAATATCGTCAACAACTTTGTTATGCCAATTCAAAGAGAACTGCAGAGGTCAAAAAATGTACCACTTGGCCTGGATAAGATTATTTGATTCGTACCTTTTGCAGGCAACGAGAAGCACATGCAGAAACCATAGTTAGTGATGTATCCGCATTTGTAGCTACTGCCCGGACAGTGATTGCCACATCTTGAACTGGATAGCCCATAAGTGGTCCTACAAGATGAAGTATCAGTAAATTAAATATTTATATTGAAATCAACCATGCAGATGACAATTCAATCTGTTCAGATGGCATCGTCCTGTTTCTTTTCAAAGATATTTTGCAGACTGCAGATTAAACATCTCCAGCCAAGTCACTATGAATAAAAACAGAGAAAAGCTGCAACTATTCTTTCTAGCAGTTCCATTCATTTGCATCTTCAGTTAAAAAAGAGAAAGGAGGACAGATGCTGATTTCTGCCTGACAGTCTTTCTCTTTTGTAGGCACACTTAACAACGAAGTCTCTATTTCTTCAAACAATTCAAAACATTTACTGAAATAACACTTTACCTTGAAGGTATGAGGTTGATATTCCATTTTCTATAGCTTCACGAAGATCAGGGTGAAGTAAGTCATTGATACTTTCAACATATTCAATGACTGGTGCTGTTGCTGGCATCTCTCCCTCCCACGGCTTAACTCCCAACTCAACCGTTACTTGATGTCGCTTTTCTCCTATTGTCCTGTCCAGTGTATCTGTAACAAAATCAAGTAACATATCAAGCACAAAGTTCAAGTCATAAAATTAGCACAGTATTTACTAGCCACCAGTTTTAAGTCCTTCATTTGCAGGTCTATGACATTTAATGTACCTGCAGCTTCAACCGAGTTTTGGATTGTTTCTCGATAAGCAACTTGAAGAGGTCCAAGGTAAGTCTCCAGTTTGTATTCGCGTTTGATTCGGTCATGAATGATGTCAATGTGTAGTTCTCCCATGCCACAAAGAATTGTCTAGCAAAAATATTCATAAAAGTAGTATCATCAAAGCATGGTGCATACTGTTCATTTTTCAAAGTGATTTTAAAGCCAGGCAGATGAGAGAGGAGTGCAATACAGGCAGCAAAATGCATTTTGAGGAAAAGCAGGGGTTTCAAACTTAAGGCCTGGATCCAGCCTGCAGGGTGCTTAGATCTGGCCCATGGGGCTGCCCTGGAAATAGCAAAGAACTAGACCGCAGTGCCTCTGCTAGTGAAAACAGAGCTTGGGAAGACTGCCCGCAGCCCTCCTGAGCTCCATTTTTGGTGGCAGAGGGTTGCAGAAGGCCATCACAGCCAAAAATGGAGATCAGGAGCCTGTTTTCACTGGCAGAGCTCTCTGGCCACCCCAGGTGCCCCCAACATGAGTAACATCAAGTTGACCACACCCACCCCAACCCCCTGAGGTCAAACATAACCCTAATGCTGTCCTCAATGAAACTGAGTTTGATATTCCGCAGCTAAATGGTCTCTATCCATTTTTCAAAGATCCTTGCTTTATAGCAGATTTGCTGGGAATAATTGTAGCTGAAAAGAGAAGGCAAGCTGGGAACCTCCTTCTTCCAATTCAGTTGCATATGCCAATATGTATGCTAGGATAAACACGAACAATGAATTAAAAATGTTAGAATGGGCGGGTAAACTCTACAGCTAGAGATGAAACTTTTGCTCCTTCCAAAGCTGTAAGAAATGCAAATGATACATGGCAATGACACTAGGAGCTCTAGGTCCTATTTTGGGATGGTGGTAGGTGGGGTATAAAATAGTTACAGAAAAGCAGCACAAAGTGATCTCATTGGTTCATTTGATTATTCATATTTCCACATTGCCCATCTCACTTAAGTGATTCTGGGCAGTTTACAATAAAAAGATGCTTTGTATTTCAGAAAGCCTTCCCAAAAGTAATTCTGTTGATTTCAGCAGTGTCATCTGAAAGGTAGGAGTACCATAAAAAAGGAGAGAGGGCCTACATCGGGCTCATCCTTCACTGTCTTAGAGTACAGCAAGAAGTTTAAGCATTGTAAACCTTACCTGCCCTGTATTGGCATCGATCTTAACTTTCAGACTTGGATCCTCACGCTGCAGACAAATCAATGCATGATCTAGGTCTGGAGCAAATAATTGATTAGAATAGGTACAGAGAACATAACCATGGTCCTCTTCCCTTCTTCTGTACTACAGTTTCCCAAGGCCTCAGCAAGGATCACTGGTGAGGAATCCTGGCAAGCAGTTCTATTGTAGTGAAACTGACTCTTGTGCCCTCGGGGAGAATAACTGCAGTTAAGAAAACACAGCACTGAAGAAAAGATGTGATATTACCCATAAGTTATTCAACTCTTCCAAAATTGTGTAGCAGCATGCTAGACTGGGGTTTCCTAGCCAAAGCAATAACTAATCACCTTAATTCTATTCTTTTAAAATATTCTGATTGCCAAACTACAGACTAAAATCTACATGGAAGAGAAGATAATGTTTCAAAATTTAAGAGACTGAAAAGTGGGCCAGGGAGAAAAGATTACATTAGGCTTATCTCTTCCATTGTTTCCCTCTCTTTTCTTTTTAAAAACCAGAAAGCTGTTCTGTCAATCATCACTTACAAAACTGTGTCTAGGATTTTTTTTCCTTCTTGCTCCCTTTTCTTCTTCATCGGTACAAAATCAGTACAAAATCATCTCACACTCCTGATCTTCAAAATCTCCTTTTCCTCTTCTGAAAAGTTTTTTGACCAGCAGAGATAATTGCTGATTTTGATTCCCTCAGGTGTGCAATGCAAGTAGTTACTTTTGGATATTTATCCTAAAATAATTATCTGCTAAGCTAGAGAACCATAACAGGATTGCATGCCATCTCAAATCATCTCACAACAGGAGACATGGTCTAGAGCAAGGGTGTAAAACTTGCGTCATCACAGTGTCATCATGTGACGTATCGGGACTTTTCCCCCTTCACTAAACTGGGTGGGGGTGGGACCAGCTTGTGATGCATTAGGTCCACGGGCCGTGAGTTTGACACTCCTGGTCTAGAGAATAATAGTCATCTGTAATATATTTTTGTGCCTATTAATAAACAACAAATCCCATTGCTTTATCGCCATGCATAGATTACAAGCACAACTCTCCTGTTTCAGAAACTGAATTGCACCTGGTTGTTTGGCCATGGAAGGTGGCTCTATTGTACAAAAGAAGACTGGTTCTGGAACCTCAATGCCAGCTAACAGGAGGTTCTGTACTTCTTTAGCTTGACCACGTGCTGATTCCACATTTCTTCCAGCTCGACGAGCTGCAGCCACTGCAGACGCTTTTGAAGTAACAACGGTGTCACCAGTGGCACTCTAATGCAAGCCAAATAACAATATATGATGAATGGCCAGCATACAATTGGTTTCCATCATTAAAAAGCATTGAACGTTAATTGGCTAGCCAACATTGTTTTTCCCCCAATTGAAGGACAAGCACATCTGAACCTGTTTTGTACTACCAGCAGCTATAATTATGTTTTGGACAATAAAAGCACTTTTTAAAAATAGAAGAAAATTTTTATGAAAATTTCCACATGTTATTCCTCTCTATAAAAATAAATCAAATGCTATTCCATGTATGATTAGACATTTTCCATAGCCTCAAAGAATATATATGCCAAAGTTTTTGGGAGCTGCAGTTTCCATACATTTGAAGGGCACCACATCCAGGAAATCTTGGCTAGATCACCTTGCAAGTTTACTCATGAGAAAACTTATACCAGCAAATTGATCAGAAAGTCCAGTTGCCTCTTGAAAAAACACCTTTGAGGCAACCATGGCCTGGATGACTGAGACTCTCCAGACATTTAAATCAGCAAAATGATTTTGATTCCATAAACTAATCCTGATGCAGGCTTTTTTTTTTCTTTTTTTTACAAAATACAAAGTTTGAAAGACCACCAAGTTTTTTTTTACCTGTTTCAACCCCACAGTCAGGGCAATGTTACCAGCGGTTAGTGAAGAGATTTCTATTTGTTGATCAGCAAAAGGCAGGAGCAAGCGGCTCATTCTCTCTCTGCAACAATTGACTCAGGTTAGGCTTCAGTCCCCTTAAGAGATGCCCTTTTATTTAAGGTAATTCGCCTTTTCTCACCAGCAACCCATTTTTTAAAAAAAAACTCACGTGCAATTTTTGTTAATATTATAAACTGCCGATTGAGGCTTCATTGTGCCAGAGTAAATGCGCAGAAAAACCAAGGGTCCACGCTGTTTGTCATGAAGAACTTTAAATGCCAGAGCACAAAGATCATCTTTATACCATGGCCTGGAGAAATCAATCAAATCAATCAATCAATAAACCAACCAGCCCACCTATTCAACTTAGGAATCATGATATAAAAAATACTTAGCATTCAACAGCAGATACGTTCACTGAAAGCACCATAATTACTAATAATGGTGGGGTTTCTGCTGCATTTGTAGAAATATTATTTGTATTTCCTTTATCAGGCTGAAATACTAAGTGGAGAGAAAAACCCTAAAGACATGATTTATCTTTGAATAGATCAGGCTTCCTGGACTACTCCGCTGTGTGTGTGTCTGCAGTACATTGTGTTTGTAGCATTCCTTCCATATTCCTGATTCTCTAAAATTCAGTTTACTTGCCCACCCTGTAAGATATTAATTTTTTTTGCCATACAATTTTTGCTTACTTTTGATCAAATGAAATGACATCTCCACTCCTTACTCACAAGAAATCATAGCTGCGTTCATCTGGTGCAGGCAAATACTTGGTGATTGCATCTAACAAGGGCTGAACACCCTTATTTTTCAATGCACTTCCACAAAAGACAGGCACTGCTTTATGAGCCAGGGTTACTCTTCGTATTGCAGCCTGTAGCTACAGAAAATAGAGAAGACACAATTATTTTAAACAAATGCATACTTACAATTCAGTACAATATGAAAAACATGTGGCTGGCTACACTGATTGATTTGAAAAGTTAACAACAAATCAGAGTAGGTGCAATTGCAAGTGGGCATCTGCCTATTCCACCTCTTAGTTACATTAATTGGTTTTTGCTTGGATTATTGTTTGTTATTGTTATTGATTATTGTTTATTATTGTTATTAATCACTGAACACTTCTTCCAGACCAGGAGTGTCAAACCTGCGGCCCATGGGCCAGATGCATCATGCGCTTGCCACACCCACGCACCCCCCGGTTTCAGCGAAGGGGAGGAAATTTGCAATATGTCATGTAATGTGACGCTGCAAGTTTGGCATCATCCTCTTCCACATTCAAACATATATAGGGTCACTGCATCTCTCCTTCCAAATCTTCCCCTTGTGCATGAAGAAGCAAACCATTGAGCGCTTCATGAAATGTGAAAAATTTCCCAGGAGGATAACAGCAAATACATTTTACAATGAAGGCCACCACACAATGAATCAAATTCAAGAAAAGACCCTTTTTTATGAATTCAGATAGAAGTGCTTTATACTTAATATCACACACCCTTTACACCAGGGGTCAAACTAGCGGCCTGCAGGCCAAATGCATCAAGTGCAGCCCATGGCTGGATGCTCTGTGGAGAAAACGTTCCAATACATTATGTGATGGCAACATGATGAGGAGAATTTGATACCTGTGCTTTACACTATTATACCCGTAACTTGCTCCTTTAAGGATGCTCACATGCCTTAAAATAACTGACTAATTGTCAACAAACTTTGTATCACTCCTCTAGCAAGGCTAACCAGCTCCCAAACTGCTTGCGAATCTCTCCTTCTGTTCAAATGACATGGGCTGTTTGACATATTGCAAATCCAAGCTTTCCACGAACCATTTTGTGTTGTTTGAATTTAATTTTTTAACAAGACTGAAATACTGATAACAATTGGTCAATTGGAAAGAAGAGTGGGTAGTATGTTTTTTCTTTTGTAATAATTCTAAAATATTTGCTACATTTCATATTCCAGCTAGTTTAATTTAATAGCCACTTCAGGTGATTTGATCCAGAAAGGTGGCTTAAGCATTTAATTGACACAGAAAATGTAATTTAGATTTCCTTTTGCCATAGGATATTCTGCAATCCAATCTGATTAAATTCCCTGTTATTTCTCACTAATCATGGTTATCTCAAACTTGAGCAATATTTTTCAAAGAAAATATTTTATTTTAATCTATGATCAATTCTACTGGAAAAGAGGGCAGTGGCTTCTTTTTTCAACACAAGTATATATTCATATATAAAATCCAGTTTACATGATGAATGAGTCAAGGCACAGACCTCATCAGCTGGTAATGAATCAAAACTTTCACTGAATTCTCCAAGGACCAATTCAGCAAACTCATCATCCAGGTCTGCAACCTTTAAAATATAATGCATTTCCAAATGGTTAACATTTCATATTATTTAAGTTAGGTCTGCTTGCTTCTCAATGAAATTAAGAAATAAAGGTCATGTAATTAATCTAACAATATGAAAATATGAATTCCCATAATTGCTAGCCTAAAAATATCTTATTTAAGCTTATGCGGTTACACATCACTTACACCAGAGGTCAGCACCAACGCACCTAAATGGGAATCTATTATGCCTCAAAGACACACAGAGCAGCCAAAAATGATTCAATTAAAATAAATAAATAAAATGATCAAAATAATAACATATCTCAGGATTAGTTTCACAAGGGGTCAGGGGGCATTTTTTATTGGAAACATCACTGAACAGCATCACTGTCTTTGTCTGATGCGGGCTAAAAACAATGTGAAGGAAAAAAAATTGGATCACTGCAGCCACCCTGAAAATGATACCTACTTCCAGGACAAAGCCATGCGGCCTGGAGATGTCAGGGGTTGGAGCAGTTTGCTCTTCTTCCCCAACACAATCTCCAGAATTTCCAGAAGATCTGCAGAAGGCGAGTGGTGATGAGGAGGCAAAGAGGAGGATGTAGGATGCAATGCAGAGATGGTATTCAGCAGGTTCTGACCAGTTCTAGAGAATCGGTAGTGGAAATTTTGAGTAGTTAGGAGAACCAGCAAATACCACCTCTGACTGGAAATTTTACAGTATCCTTCCCCTGCCACGCCCACCAAGCCGCGCCCACAGAACCGGTAGTAAAAAAAATGGAATCCCACCACTGGTCCAATGGGGTAGGAAACAGCCCCAAGGCCTCCAGAGACCCAGTGGGGTGGGAAATCAGGCCCAAGGCCTGTGAGGACGCAGTAGGGCAAGAAAGAGTCCAAGGCCTGCAGGCACCCTAAGGAGTGGGAAGCCTCTGGAGACGGAAAAAGAAGGCCCAAATCTGCACTAGACCTCTCAGGGCCTCCGCAACCCCGAGGTACTCCATGCTCCCTTCATGACCAAATCTGGCAGAGCAGGGATGGGGATTGTTAGGCAAGGAAATCATACGGCTGCCTCATTTAACCACCATCACAACTTGCAACCATAATGGACAGGAACATTACAGTCATGTCAAGGACTACCGAAGCAGCACATATCATATTAAAGCTAATGTTTACACTGAATAATAAATGAAACACGTATATTATTGTATATTATATTATAAACTGTTAGTGATGTTGGACAACTCACAACAATCAATTTAGATTAAAATAATGCTGGAGAGTCAATATGATACAAGAATTAATTATGGACCAGGACTAGAGGAATTGAGATTGAAACCTCTTCAATCATTAGGTGTAGCATTCATCTTGCTGAACAAGGATGAAAAGTCCTTTTATGCCATTCAGAACAACTTGTGCTAATTCAATGTTAATTTGCATTAAAGGCATTGCAAGAGCTTGCCACCATCATAGAATTAAGAATTTAACAATACACATCCCAGAAATCTCTCATCACAAATGAGAACACATCCTTTTTCATTATTTGACTGCAGCAAATGTATGTAGTTCTCAGTGTTCTGATTATCACAACTATCCATATTAATTTTCTCAAACAGCTGTACATCTGACATTGTACAGCAAGCTCAATTAAACTTAGCCCATCCTCTCTGTCTTGTATTTCATTATTTCCAGGTCAGTTTTTCCTGATTTATTTATTCACCAAATGTGTGCACCAATTTCCCAAATCCCCTAATCAACAAGGCTTTTGCTGAGAATTCTCGGAGCTAAAATCCACACATCTGAAGTGTATCCAGTACTTTTAAATTAAATTCTCACATGTTTTATGTATTTACTTTAGAACTTTACTTGTTCTATTAAGGTATGTCTTGCATCATTGGCATTTTTTAATAAGTTAAGATTGCCAGCTTCTTCCAAGGATTTCTGCTTAAAGGTCTTTCCATCATCCAATCCAGTGACAGCATTCCAGATAACTTGGTCCTTGGTCACCACATCAATGATTCCTCTAAAAGACTTTGCTTCTCCAATTGGCAACTACAAAAAAAAGTATTAAAAACTACCAGTGTCAATAAGGTAAGGCACAGTAGCACCAAAGTAACACTAAATATTATTTATAAGTATCTGAAGTCAACAGACAATGTCTGCTTTAATGTCCTATTAAAAAAACAGAATTAGGCCTCCACATTTCTCCATCAATTACATTTTTAAAGAGGTATATGGTTCTCTGCAGAAACACCATTCCCAAAGTCAGGCACAGCATCCGAGAAGGAATGTTTCCTGAGTCTATAGATGGCATTGTTTAACTGAAAGGACCCAAAACACGTCAATTGCCTGATCCTAACAGACACGCAGAAACCATGGAAGGCAAGTGGTCCCCCAAATACAGAGGCATGTCCACACAGTCATGCCACTACATTCTGGACCAACGGTAGCTTCCACATAAGTTTTAAGGGCAGCCCCATGTAAACAGAACTCTGAGGTAAACAGAGCCTGATTGTTTGAAGTAACTGTTCCTTGAGCAGGAGCTGTCAATCCAAGGCAATCCCCAAACTGCATACCAACTCTAAATGGGAAAGTAAACCTCATCCAAATATCAAGCGGAATTCCCACATTTAAAGGACCCAAAAATGCACAGACATTCAATCTTGGCAGAAGCCCATAAAGACCCAGAGAATCTCCCAACATTTGGACAGTATATTGATGGCATCACTCAGTTAGCATAGTGTTGAGATGTACAATTGGGTATCACCCCACAAACTTTATAATCCAGCAGTATGCAAACTATCAAGCAGTAATTAGTAGACCTCATTTAGTATTACAACTGGGATTGGCAACTCACTTAAGTGAAGTGGTCGCTTAATGTAACCATGACTGTACTTATGATTTTATTCAGCTTTCCTTTGGACCAACAAAGGTCATAAACATTAGGATCAGTCACCAAGTTACTTTTCCATCATTGTATAACTGCAAATAGTAATTAAACAAGGCAGTTGCTAAACTAGGTCTACCTATATATAATTAATAAATATTAATCACTTTCTAAAATTACCTGTAGAAGTAAAGGCTTCACTTTCAACTTTTGCTTGATACTCTCAACTGAATGGATGAAACTAAAGAGAAAACATTACTGTTTTAGAGAGAACAGTTACATTTCTTTAACCATTAAATTATTCTCTTCTCCATAAACTTCCAAAGTAATACAACAGCTACAAAAATAAGAAACTGTTATTTGGCCATAATACTTGCACAAGATTTTCCCCAAATGTGTTTTTTTCCAAAAGACAATCGGAATGCCATGTTTTTCCCTTTAAAAATGTTTCACTTCTCATCCAAGAAGCTTCAGCTTGGTTCAGAAGTGAAATATATTGTAACAATATGGCTGTGGGCAGAGTTACTCTGCAATACTGCATTCTAACCACTGCACCACCAAGGCTCTTTAATTATTGATTATAAGACTAAGTTATTAAGTTATAAAACTCAGTAATAGCCTATCATTCCACATTGTTGTAGTCCTTCTTTGTTTCTCTGCCCTGAAAAATAATAGGTATTTTGTACCTTGCTCCAAGTTTGTCCATCTTGTTTAAAAAGCAAATTCTGGGTATATGGTGTTTGTCTGCTTGCCTCCAGACTGTCACAGATTGTGCCTGATCAAAAATGTACATTTCTGTTCAGTAGCAATTTTCTGTCCATTACAAACATGTAAATAATTATTTCCATGAGATACAAATGGAAAAAAAAACTGTTACCCATGAAATTTGCAATAAGATGAATTTAATAGACAATCTATAAAACATAAGGAAAGCAGGAAATAGACTGCAGTAGACAAGTAGATGCAAAGAATTAAAAATGAATAACTGCAAAGTTAAAGAATCTCAACTTTGAGAAAAGGCTGCAAAATACTTTTTAAGGGAACAGGCAATACAATACAAAACTTAAGCATAAATGAGATAGAAAGAAGGAATATTTTTCATCATATTAGAAGTTAAGTCAGCAAAGATAAATTGGAACAAATTAGGTTACTGGTAGGACTAAAGCTGATGTCACACTGCACCAACGGATGCAAAGAGGATGTAAAACGGACAAAAAAGCTTGCCATTCGTTGGAAAACACGATGCATCCGTTGTGTACTCACTGCATACGTTTTTCATACTCTCTATCCGTCCAGCATCCATCTACTGTGATTTCATCCGCTCAAAATGTTTTGAGCTGCACAAAACTTTTTGAGCGGATGAAGTATCCAATGCGTCCGTTCTACATCCGCTACGCATACAGGGAACATCCGTTATACGTCCGTCGTCATCCATTACGCGTCTGCTATATCCACTAGGAATCCGCTGCGCATCTGTGCAACTCAAATCCGCTCCAGCGGAAAACGGACACAGGGAGGAAGTGAAACGGACAGACACACAGCATTAGTAGCATGGACGTAGAAAGGATGAAAGCGGATGCAGCTCGGATATAAAGCATTAAAACGGAAAAAAACGTTCATAAAGGGGACGTGTCTCGGATATTTCGGATGTCTGGAGGATGTCTGGAGTATGTGGAAGGACACCTAGTGGAAAACCGATATTTCTATAAAAAGGGGGAGGAAATCACCTGGATCTCACTTTCAGTCCAGCAGCCCTGGTGTGCAGACCTTTTCAGCCTTGCTCTTGCTCTTCAACATCATCCACTGATCGCCACCATGGATCATTGCACACTCCTTTTGGTAGCTGCCATCATTCAACACCAGAACCAAGCCCTCTTCAGGCTCTTTCACCTTTTCTACGGGAAGAAAAGGAGGAGGCCAAGAAGTGTCTGGGTCCGATGATGGATCGGGAGAAGAGCGGAGTTTGGACTGTATGACAAGCTGATGGTGGAGCTGAGGAACGAAGACACTCGTGCATTCCAGAATTTCATGAGGATGCCGCCAGCCATGTTTGATGAAATTGTGGAGCGTCTGTGATGAAATTGTGGAGCAGCTGAGACCCAGGTTGACCAAGCAGAGCACCAACTTCCGGCCCAGCCTGGACCCTGGGCTGAAGGTGGCATTGACTGCGCCACCTGGCCTCCGGGACCACATACAGAAACATGCAGTACGCCTGGAGGGTGCCACACAACACCATCAGCATTGTGGTCAGAGAAGTGGTGCAGGCCATCATCGAAGAATACAAGGAGGAGCTCCTCCAGTGTCGCACCACTGAAGAAGGCTGGAGGAAAGTTGCAGAACAGTGGTATCAGAGGTGGAACTTCCCCCACACCGTTGGAGCCATAGATGGGAAGCACATGGCCTGCAAAGCTCCAGTCAAGTCGGGGTCCACTTATTTCAACTACAAGGGCTTCTTCAGCCCTTGACTACAAGTTCATGTACATCAATGCTTCAGGCAACGGGTCAGCTTCAGATACCCAGGTATACAATGCCAGTAAACTCAAGGAGGGGATGGAACGCAACCTCTTCATGGGCTTCCCAGATCCAGAACCCCTACCCAACGACACATAAGATGGTGCCCTACTTCATCGTGGGCGATGACGCCTTCTCCCTCAGAACCTTCCTCATGAAGTCCTACAGTTCTAGATACGTCATCCGTGAAGAGAGGATCTTCAACTACAGGCTGTCCAGGGCAAGACAGGTGGCGGAGAACGCCTTTGGCATCCTGGCCAACAGGTTCCAGATACTTCTCACCACCATGCAGCATCACCCACAGACCGTGAGGAGCATCGTAGAAGCTTGCTGCATCCTGCACAATCTCATGCGCACCCGCTACCAACCTCCTGAAACACTGGTGCAACTCCCCAGCTGGAGCAGTGGAGTGGCAAGACAGGATGATAGATGCTTACTGGATGCTTCGTTCAGCCTGTCTCATCACACTGATGAGATTCTGCCATGTATGTTGAGTGGCCCTACAATGAATAGGTCATTAATAAAGAGTTTTGTTTATGTTGAAATGTGCGGATCAATGATTAAATTGTTTTTGATAATAAAGGGCCATAGGTGTGGCACCTGGGAGGGTGGACCATACAGTCCCACTATGCTTGCACTGGAGGCTTATCTATCCCACAGCTATTACCTATCCCACAGCTATTACCCATCTCACAGGTATCCCTGCCCATCCCACAGCTATTACCCATCCCACAGGTAACCCTGCCCATCCCACAAGCATGCAAAGGCTTTACCATTTTCTAAAAGTTTCCACCAACACTTTATTAAGTAAAATAAATGACCCAAGGGTGTGAAGCAAAGATAACCTTTGCTTTATTAATAACAGTTTATTAATAACAGTAATAACCTTTATTAATAACAGTTAACTAAAGTGTAGGACTTTATTTAAAAAGCAAAAGGAATGAAGAAAAGTGTCCCAAGCAATGATAAAGTCAACAGGTAACAGCTCAGTCTCTGGCAATGTTCTCAGTCACTCTGAGGCATGTCCATGACCTCAGGTGTAAAGGGGACAGGGACTGTGGAGGTGGCAGTGGCTGGAGTGCTGGTCTGAGGCGCCATTGGGGTGCCTGGTCCCGAGAGGACAACAGGAGATGGTGTGTTCAGGAAGCTCTCAGAAAGCTGGCTCAGCCCAGTGAGGTTGAGAGGCCCTTCATCCAGGACCTGGGATGTCAGGCACAGGACCGATTAAAGATGTTCTGAGGCCGGGCTTGGCTGTGGGGTGGAGGAAGGAGTGTAGTGGGGATGTCTGGTGTGCAGCTGGGCGAGGTGAGGCGTCTGTGGCGCGCGAGGAAACATCTGTGGCGTCGGTGGCGTCGGTGGCATCGATGGTGTTGGTGGCATCAGTGGCACCTGTGGCGTGCGATGTACCTGTGCCTGGACTGGGAAGGGCTGCCTGTGCTGCTGGAAGTCCTGGTATCCGTAGCCTTGGTAGGTGAGGGGCTGTTGAAAGCCTTGGAAGGGCTGTGACATCACCTGGGGTGGTGGAGCAGACCTGGACTGGGTGGGAGCAGGTTCAGCTGGGCCTGGAGGGTGGTGCAGCAAGCACCGTGATCCTCTCCTTCATCACCTGGTACTGGGGCTCAGGCATTTCCATGAGGGTCCAGGTCACGTAGGTGAGTAAGGGCTTGCGGTTTGAGGATGGAATCTCGAAGTGTACCAGCTGAGAGAGGAGATCTGCGCTGGTCTTGATCATGTCCCTGATCTCCAGCAGGACAGTGTGGCTCTGTCCCTCCGGTCTGCCTCTCTGCCTGCTTTCTGTGGAGCTGGGGGTGGGTGTGGGTTGATCCCTGGTGGTCGCTGCTTCTTCTTGTTCCATGTGTGTGAGAGAATCCTCCACGTCCTCCGGCATAGGGTATGCAGCTGTCGGGGGGGTCTCTGTCGCGGGGCGCTCTGTGGACACCTACCCGGACACGGTCGCTGTCTCCTGGCCAGAAGAGGACTGGCTGTCTGTGGGTTGCCTGAGAGTGAGGGTAGACAGAGGGGCTGCTCCTCGGTGGCCGACCTCACCCTCCAGGAAGCTGCACTTTGCCATGACGTAGCTCTCCCGGTCTGTAAGCTTGATCGCAGCCTGGCCAGACTTCTTCAGGTGCAGCTTCCCGTACCAGGTGTGCATATGCTTCCACCACCCGAGGAGGACATCAGCAGTGTAGCCCAGGCAGCAGCAGCAGCAGCAGCAGCAGCAGCAGAGTCAGCGCCAGGGGGTGGGATGGTGGATCTATCCCTCTTGCCAGGGCTGGCAGAAGATGGCACAGGTTTCCTCTTCTTCCCCATGGTCTCTGATGAAGATGTGTCTGGCAGCAGGTCTTTCCTCTGAATGCTGGCCTCGTGCGAGCTGCCTCCTTTTCTTCCGTAGGGTTGATGCAATGCATCCTCCCCGCATGCGCAGTTAACGCTCTGTATCCGCTCTGCATCCATGTCATCCGCTACGCATCCACTCTGCATCCGTTACGCATCTGCCTCATCCGCTACGTATCCGCTTTCCGCTACACGTCCGCTTTGCTATGCTCCCCCAGAAGCCCTGCGGACGTGCCATCCGCTTCCATCCACTTCCATCCGCTAGGCTTCCGTTGAGCATCCGTTTTATATCTGCGATACGTCCTCCCCCCGTCCGTTCTTTTTCATTCTGTTTATGCAAATTTTTGCCCCTTTTGAGAGCGGATAAGAACAGATGGAGCCACCCGGGATTTTTGGCCATCCGCTGTGTCCTTTTACATACGTTTTGCTTCTTTCGGGTGATGTGACCTAGCCTTTAACTAAAGCTTAGGAATTTGTCACTTTTTTAAAAAAGCATGCCTTATCAATAGTACTGCTTATCTAAATACAACATTCAGAGATGTAGTTTCCAAATACTGTGGAAACACACAAAGACAGATTATGTCCTGCTGGCAAATTCCAAGAGGAGTCTTAAAATTATAGCTATTACTGGACTTAAAAGGCTGCGATTAAATCCAGGAAAGTGTTTCTTCTGCTGTCAAATAGATAATGCCCTCTTAGATCTGATTATAAATTACCCATTCTGTGAAGCTTACAGCACAGTTGTCTGCAGACATTGGAACTGCTTAGGCATGCTAGTTAAGCCTCATAACAGTTCCAAAAAGATACTGTTCAGTACAAGGGAAAGTTTTGTCAGTAACTGAGGGAAGTGGATGATGTGTAAGTTGTTTCACCTAACTCTCTATTGCTGCATGGTCTTTGTGCATGTGTACATGTGTATCATCTCTGCCACAAAAAAAGAAAAAGAAAAATCCAGCCTGAACACTCATTTTGAACTGGAGAGAAAGTTAAAAGTAACACAAGTTGGTCTCCATGAAAGCTGAATCTCTCCATAGAAAGCGAATACTTAGAATACTTGAAATTCCAGAGGTGTGGCCACACTGTGCTTTTTCCTTGTTTTTTAATATATTTTTATTAAATCTTAAAACATGAATATAAAGTAAACAAGCAAAAGGAAGGAATTGAAAAGAAAGAAAAGTCTAACAGAAAGCAAGATATAGCTACAATAAGGAAGAGCAAAGGAAAAGTAAAGAAAAACAGAATAGCCTTACTTTCCTCAGTAGATATAAAAATACATGTAACTCTTATTTTAAACTTAGCAATAGTCTATATTTTAAACTTAGCAATAGTCTATATTATTACTATAATCACATATAATTCTAATCATAAAATCCCAAAATCAAGATTTCACCATTCAGTTTTTCCCAAAAAGTCCAAAAGTGGCTTCCAAGCAGAAAATTGGTCAAAGGTCTTTTCTTTAATAAAAGCTGTCAATTTCACCATTTCTGCCAATTACATGCTGCACTTCTTCCAACCCTTGAACTATATTTTCTTTTTGTTTTTTAATGTTAATTTTTGGACACAGGCTGTACACACACCATGTATCCAGCCATTAGGATGTGTTACTACTCATATTTGTGTGTATATTTAGGATGACAATGGCAGGAATCAGGTAGGAACCAAAGATCCAGTAAACCAAATTGTTTATATTCACTGACCATACCTCAAGAGATAATATAGCTGCCATGCTGACCTGAGAATGGATAAATAATAAGGCCGTCCAGATGGGTTTATCAAAAACAATTCATTATACTGCAGTTTACATTATGTTTACCTTTTCTTTTGTCTTGTCTTAAAATGTAACAGACCAAAGGTAAATAAGCTATGGATCTACTTTTGCTTAGGACTGCCAAACTACCTGGCAATGCTTTGCTCAGTATACATTATTTATTGTTTACGATTTAATAATTTCATGTTATATCTTCAAAGGGATTTGGTTGTTTTAGGTAAGCCAAATTTTGGCCAGAACATTTTTCTCTCCAACATATATATCTTGCAGAGATGCAAGCTATAGGGAAGGAAGCCATTTGCTCGTGGGAATAAGTCTTAAATTCTCGTCCTTAAGCATACCCAAGACATGAAGCAAAGCCACCAAAGAGTCATTTTTACCTCCACACCAGCTGAAGCATCAAAAACAGCCACTGCTCCATCCAACACTCGCAAGGAACGTTCCACCTCCACAGTAAAGTCCACATGACCTAAAGTTTAGTCCACACAGCAAGGTAAAGTGTTTTGTTCTGTAATATTATCTTTTACTATTGTAAAACTATTTAATAAAAATATTTTTTTTTAAAAGCACATTATTTAAGGATGTACATAGCCCTTGGGAGGTGGCAAGGCCAAAAAAATAATAAAGATGTGCTGAGCTGACTGCTCTCCTCCTGAAGAATCATCTATGCTGTTCGTTACCATCTGGAATCACTTTGGCATGATACTTCCTGTGAGCCTAATGCCAAACTGATATTCCTCTAAAAAGAGAGGAGTGAGGAACACACTGTAGTTGACAAAGTGCCCAATTGCAGGAATCTCTCTGAAGTCAAATGAAATTGTCAAATCACCCTTATGTGCTCCATGTAATCACTTTTCATAGAAAGCAAGAACTTTTGTGGTGGAATTGAATTTTGATTATTTAAAGAGAGGGAATCAGTTGTTGTTTGGGAAAACATGGAACTGGACTAGATATATAACATGCAATGCTTATGCTGTTATTTCTAATGTCCTACTGCACTTTTGCTGTTTAATAAAGAGTAATGAGATTTTAAAGATAGGTTTATAGAAACTGGTAAAAATATGGAACGAAGAAATGGTTTTATTGTAAGAAATAGTGATAAATTCTTAATGTTGATTATACATGCTGGCAATGAAAGAGGTAGAGTTTTTTTCCTATCTTTTTCTTTTCTTCCTTTTTTCCTTTTAAGCCCCTTTTATTTTTTTAATGTATCTTTTTTGTAGCTGTATACATTTTATTTGCATAATAAAAACCCCAATAAAATAATTGAAGAAAATGATATCACTTTGCCGTTGTTTCTTAAACTTGTCATGCTCTTAACATTAAGACGACATGGTACCTGGTGTATCTATCAGGTTGATTCGATGGCCTTTCCAATCAAATGTGACAGCAGCCGATTGAATGGTAATGCCACGTTCTCTTTCCTGTGCCATGAAATCTGTTACTGTATCACCATCATCAACATCTGTTTAAAAGAAAGAACATGTTTTTAATCAAATAACTTGAGCCCTTGGTAATGTAGTAAATGTTATAGAATATAATACCTGGTGATCAATTGATTACTTAGTTGGACAGGAAACCTATAATATGGTTTTTATTTACAAAACAATGACATAAGCCTCACTAATACCTATCTCTTGGACTAGTGCAAGAAATGTAGGGTGACTATAACTACAACTATAAATAAATAAATATTGAAAGGTCCTTTTTAATTGTTATGGGGCTGGGGGGGGAAGGCTGGGAAGGTTGAAAAAGTCATTACAGCGGTAATATTTATCAGTATCTCATATTTTAAAAGCATGATAATTACAAGCTAAAAAACACAACCCAGAGGGGAAGAAAACAAGGAAAGATGACAGAAAGTCAAGTAAAATTTTCATTTTCGTTTGCAAAAAGCAAACAAAAATGAGTTCACAGATCATGCTAACTCATAATGCTATTTGCTCAAGTCAGATACTTGTCTTAGCAAATCTCCA
>BLBF01000010.1:33470535-33496814 GCA_015471245.1 Laticauda colubrina | reverse complement strand
GCTGGCTGGAGAATTCTGGGAGTTGAAGTCCACGAGTCTTAAAGTTGCCAAGTTTGGAAGCCTCTGCTGCAGCAGATCTCTATTGATCTCCGACATCTGGGTCGTCTTGCGTTCTGCATTGCATTGTAGTTCACTGTTACATCAACAAACGTCATTCTGCATTGCATTGTACTTCCCTGTTAACAACAACTGACGTCATTTTGCAGCACAAGTTGCCTGCTTGCTCTCGGACTAATTCAAAAGCAGAAAGAAATTAAAGCAGAACAAGGCAGTCAGGGATTTTTTAGCTGTTGATGAACTATCTTTTCCAGCAACGCAGGCTGCCAGAAATGGGGTACAATGAAGGATAACGGGAGCTGTTCAGTAGATCGCAGACTCCTACATTTTTGACTAGAAATAATCTATTCTTTCTTTTTTGTATGTGTGTATCTCTCCTGGGCTGCATTTCGTATTTGTGCAGCATTGTATGCTTTCATGAGTTAAAGTTCGTGTCTTTAATTGCATAATGCATTACAAAATGTAATAAATATATGTGGAACGTAATGCAAAATAATACTGCACACAAATTTAAGAGTCTTCAGCCAAATACAGGCAACTGCTATTCGTAAGCTAATTAACACTTGCAATAGCATACACTATTTTTCACTTATCCCGTGATAGTCAAATGTTTCGTACTAGAGTTTCACTTTGAAATATTTTTGCAACTGTTTGCCAGAATGAAAACTGTGGAAATAAAATGGATGCACAGCTGAGGGTATTTTAAAGTGGCTTTTTAAAATAGATTTACATTTGTTACTTAGAGACTAAATATGAATGGCAAGATGTAGTGATCCGTATAATTTTAACAGTTTAATTTCTAAACTTTTATCTAATTCACAGCCACAAAACGAATATATAGAGTTACATCGGAAGCGATATGGCTACCGCTTGGATTACCATGAGAAGAAAAGGAAGAAAGAAGGGCGTGAGGCTCATGAGCGTTCAAAGAAAGCCAAGAAAATGATAGGATTAAAAGCTAAACTGTATCATAAACAGCGCCATGCAGAGAAAATACAGATAAAAAAGACGTGAGACAACTTTTATGATAAAGGCTTTGATATAATATTGGACTGCTGCGATCTAGACTTATCAGAATGTATGCTGATTATTTTTGTCTATATCAATTGCTCAGACATTAGATACAATGACATTAATAGTTTTTTTAAGGTACTTATTAGGAAATGTGTTTCATGTTATAGTTCACAGTAATGTTGCATATTTTGCCTATAAGTAGTAGGATTCCATATTATATTGTATCTATTGAAAAGGCTTTGGAAGCAATTTAAGATCTCTGTTACTGAAGCTATTTTCATTTGGCAGTGTTGCTGATTTAATGCTAGATTAATTTTGAAAAAAAATATGAAAAGCACCTTGTTGTATCTATCTCCCTAGTATTAAAATGCACGAAAAGAGAAATACCAAACAGAAGAATGAAGACAAAACCCCAGATGGCGCTGTACCAGCATATTTGCTGGATAGGGAGAGCCAGTCTAGAGCAAAAGTTCTTTCCAACATGATCAAACAAAAACGAAAAGAAAAAGCTGTAAGTCATGCATATGCTTAAATTAATATAATTTGCCAGAAAATTTGCTGTTGCTTTAAAATACTGATTTGCAAAATAATGGTTCTAGTATCCATTCTAGTTTGCACATATGATGGGGAGTTACTGGATTTGTCCAAAAATCTGAGGAAATGTTTTAATTTGCTTAGTATTGTACTTTTAAATCTCCAACTTTGAAATATGAGTATATCTTTTTAAAACACCTGATTACTTGTATTTAGAAAAATTAAATTGGTACACAGGAAATGGCTAGAAAATAAGGAATTAGCTTTTGCTGGGAAGAAATACTAATGTATTTTTTGTATTGTTCCCCTTCGTGGGAAGAATAACCATTTCTGGCTTTTTCAAAAATGCAGAACAATATTTAATATAAATTCCTATTGCTCCACTCTCCAGTATAAATGACAGGAATTTTATGTCATTCTGAGTATTGGAAGATTTCCTCTGCCTGTTGCAAAACCTATTTGGACACAATTTTCCAGTCTACTAACATTCTCTTGATAGGAAGAATAAATAACAGTTATCTACGCTATCAAACCAAACCACACTTTACAGATCTCCCACACAGATAAAATCCAACTTGAGTAGTAGTAGATTATTAATTGATAATCCTTTCAAAGAAAATAAAATAGAAGTTCTAATTCCAGGGTAAAATAGATAAAAGAAAATACAATAATAAAATATGTGGTAAATACAATGAATCAGATAAATACATTTTCATGATACCCCAATCTGTTCAGTATATGGTTCTTAGCTGGATTACCCTGACTCTAAGCTTAGTATTTCTGCTTCCAGTGTATATTTTACAGCCCAGAAGGAAATAGGACAATCTGTGATTCAATTCCCAGTGAGCTGTTCTTTCAAGTAGGACTGTTAAATAAACCTGAAAGGGACATACAGTTTATAATCAAACAAACCATTAAGAAAAACCTCAATGTTTGGGATGCTGTCTACATTTCCTCAATGGCTTGTGATACAGAACCAATCATTATTGTGTCAGACAAACTAGTATGTTACAAAATTATTGAAGCTATGTGTGTCCATATGTCCTTTCCGATCTTTTGCTCCCTAACATTAAAAAATTACTTATTTTTAGGGGAAATGGGAGGTTCCTGTGCCCAAAGTCCGGGCCCAGGGAGAAACGGAAGTGCTCAAAGTGATTCGCACAGGAAAACGAAAGAAGAAGGCTTGGAAAAGAATGGTTACCAAAGTGTGTTTTGTAGGGGACGGCTTTACCAGAAAACCTCCAAAATACGAGCGCTTCATTCGACCAATGGTAAGTATTTTTTTGTGATAGGTTAATAGTTAATTTGCTTTTTCATGTTCAGTCTTCAGTAAAGATGCTCTGCCCATAGCAGCAAAAGAAGCATGTTGCAGGTTCCATTGGCCAGGGTGTTCTGGCTGGCGGGGTCCAGAATAGCAGCCTTCTCTGCCATTGCACCTGCTCTTTGGAACGTCTTGCCACCCAGATTGAAGTCTGCTCCAACCTACCTGGAACTGGTCACAATTGCAGTCCACCAACCTCGTGGGAATCAGTCATGAAAGCTCATATCAATGCCCACGTTGCAGTCCTGGTCAAAAGGGCCCAGCAGAGATTATACTACCTGAGACCTCTCAGGAAACAACAACTGAATGAAAAACTGCTGGTGACCTTCTACCGCCGCACCATAGAGAGCATTTTAACATACTGCACCTCTGATTTGCCAATTGCACAGTAGCAGATAGGAAAGCACTCCAGAGGGTTAATGTCATTGCCCAGAAGATCATTCGTTGCCCTCTCCCCTCTTTGGAAGAGCTTTATAGCTCCTGCTGCCCAAAGAAAGTTCAAAACATTCGCAAAGATCCATCTCATCCCGGGAATCCTTTTTTTGAACTATTACCATTTGGCAGACGGTACAGAAGAATAAAAACAAGGACAAATAGGCTGAAAAACAGCTTCTATCCCAGGGTAGTAGCTCTTTTGAATTCTGCTGTATAGTGCAGTGTTGGTGTGGTATTGGGGTTTCCGGTTCAATGTGTGAAGGGTGAAGGATGTGTGTTTGTGTTTATTTTCATGGTCATGGTCATGATATGCACTGAAGATGGTGGTTGATTTCGTTGTATGAAGTGCAATGACAATAAAGTAAAGGAAACTAAATAAACAGCTGTTAACTTTTTGGGGTTTAAAACTGAGCCCTTTTATGTGGGATTGGGATTAAAAATAAATGCATGTGTTAGTTTTAATTCTCTTTTTTCTGTGGTTACTTATGAAGAATTGTATTTATTTTGTTGAATAACAGGGTTTGCGATTTAAGAAAGCCCATGTAACACATCCAGAACTTAAAGCTACATTTTGCCTACCTATTCTTGGTGTAAAAAAGAATCCGTCTTCCCCCCTTTATACTTCTTTGGGAGTAATCACAAGAGGTACAGTAATCGAGGTAAACGTGAGTGAGCTTGGTCTCGTCACCCAAGGGGGAAAAGTTATCTGGGGTAAGTAACCAAATACTTTTATTAATAAGAATGAATAGCAATAGCAATAAGGCTTATATACCACCCCGTAGTGCTTTATGGCATTCTCTGGGCAATTTATAATGTAAACATTATTTGAATATTGTCCCCAACAGTCTGGGTCTTTGTTTTACTGACCTCAGAAGGATGAAAGGCTGAGTAAACCTTGAGTTGATCTGAATTGGAAATTGGCACAATGGGTAGAGTTAGCCTCCGTACTGCATTCTAACCATTGTACCACGAAGGCTCCCACTAATGCTAATGAATAATAATGCTGATGAAAGAAGCATTTAAGCAATTAGATATGTCAGGATTGTATGAAATTGCAGGTTTTCAGGGTGAAAACTACAGGATATCTAGCTACCTCTAAATGAGATGGGTGGCACACAAATCTAATAAGTAAATTAGTATTTCTTGCTTAGCAAGATTTTTTTAAAAATCACAATTTGCTTGGATCTTGATAATCAGATGACGTTTGTCTAAATTTGCCCAGCAGCAGTTCCAAGTGTATCTTATGATTTAAAAAATCTCATTAATTTGTTATATGTAATGCTTCCTCCCTGCTCCAGTAATACATTTGATTCCTCGTCAACAGCCATATATATTTAATATGTCTCATATACCAGCACTCTCTCTTGATGTTCTGTTCTGATTTTTCTCCATTTCATGAGCAAAATTAATAGTCTCCATCTAATCAACATCAGAGAAAATTATGCAGTTCATTCAAAAGTTACCTTATGCAACTTTATTGTAAGAAATGTTAATGTTGGTTTGTCCAGTCCCACAGAAGTAACTTTTCAGTTGAGAAAATAAAGGCCCATTATTCTCTGTTCCTCTGACTAGTAGTTGTTTTGTCATGATGTATTTAAATGCCAGCTATGGAGGGATGCTTTTTTTAAAAAAGTACTGCAGTAGTAGACTGAATCATTAAGAATCTGCCATTATAAATATTGTTTCAATAAAACTTGTTTTCTTTTCAGGAAAATATGCACAAGTAACCAATAATCCAGAAAATGATGGGTGCATTAATGCAGTTCTACTTGTATAGTGACATTTGCCGCTATGGGTATGGAAGCTTTTTACAAACATGCCTCTGCAGACTTCAGATAAAAGAATTTGTTTCAAAACAGCCATCTCTGAAGACAAAGGACGATGCAGAACTGGCTTTTCTCCAAATATTACCAACAATAAAATATTATTTCTTAATCAAATTTCTTGATAAGCATCATAAATACTTACAAAACACAAACTTACGTTAGAAAACATAGTATCTGTATTCTTTGTTTCTTGCATACAGTAACATTCTTTACTGTCAAGTTTTTCCAGTATTAAGAAAGTAGGGTACGTATGGACAAGTAATAGCTGAAACTAACTTTTTGCACCAAATTTCACATACATGGAACACAAGTTGAAATATAAGAATATTCCAACTTAGCAAATATCAAGGAGCATCTTTGTAGTGAGAAAGCATATTCATAGTATATTGCAGGTCATTGGTTTTATTAGAAAATTATCGATACATACAAAATATTCTTAACCTAGGAATGTGTAGGTGACTGAACCTCATTTTACATGTTAAAATATTTTCTGTATTAGCCTAGTGCATACTTTCACTTTCTAAGAGTTTGAATTAAAATGTTTTTTTCTTTGCATATAGTGTTAATTAAATGCTGAAGTTACTATGTTTGCTGCTATCAATGCAGAATCAGAATTCCGTCTGAGAGGAAGTGTGGTTAGAATCTTACACCTTCCTCTGTAATCTGGGATTAATGTCAATCCTTTTATCATTGCAGAGTTCCCCAAATCTTCAGAATACAAGGAGGGTTGACCTACTCAAGATTGGATAGGTTAGGTAAGATCAAAAGCCTGGAATATTAATAATATAGATTAGTAGTACAATTATTGAACTGCATGTCTACCAGTAATGCTTCTGCAACAAATCTTAACATTCTTTTTCATGTCCAGTATGCATAACATGTTACATTGTATTAATTTCATTTTGTGATCAAGAGACTAGGATTCGCTTTTCTGCTTTCCACATATTTCTGATGGTTTATAGAAACGGCATTCAAATCTATTATTCCCAGTGACTATGGGAAGACTTGCTGCATATAATATCTCAGTCATTCAAGAATTGGAGCAAAGTTTTTATTGAACCTAAGGGATAGGTTTTCCTAGCTACAAGGTAAACATCACTGATCCCTTGTTCTATTGGCCTACTATGTCCAGTAAGGTTCCATCGTTGTATTGGGCCATGGGCGTCTGGATAAATGCTCAACCATTCTGACTAGGAAGAAAGGAATTTTTCAAGCTAATAAGTACTATAAGAAAATTACAAATGTAAGTTTAACCAATTAGAATTACACACCATAAGGGAGAAACAAGACAGAATTGTATTAAAACATTTTATCAACAATGCACAACTCATGAATGAAGGCAAATACATGTGTCCCAGGTTAATGTTGCAAGATCCAATGTAGGTCGGTCACCAGGACCAGAGGTTTTGTCTTTCAAGCTTTCGGGCTCATGCTGGAACCCATTTCAAGAAAAGCTCAGAAGACAAATCCTCTGGTTCCAGTCACCAACCCAGATTGGATTCTCCAACAATACAACTCTTCAGATAATTTCTTTAAAAGCATAGGCTGTAATGATGATGAAAAATTAATGTTCTATTGCTAGTTTACACTGCATTACAATTTCATGACTAAGTGATGTGAATAAACAAAAATAAACCACAACATTTCTATTGAACTAAAAGGTAAACATTTTATTAAATTTGTGTAGAAGGGATTCTACATACTTCATGCAATAGGTACAGTAAAACAGTTCATGAAATCATACTTGAAAATGATAAGGTGCATGAAATGTAAAATACACCTTGACACTGAATAAATGAGATCCTAGAAAACTATATTGTTAAAAACAAAGCTGAGTTCACATGCTTTATTTATAAACTAAAAACATGAATGATAATACTGCTTTTTAATTTTGTTTTGTACAGTATCTTTTTCACTTCCGCGATGAACTTTTATCAAAAACTGGTCTATTTTGTTCTTTGCAGATCCAACAATCATTTTCACTTATTTAAGCTAAACAAGATAATCCTTTTGAAAACATGTTCCTTTGTGAAGCTGCACAAAACTGCACATTTTAACTTGGCTTTACAAATATGTTTTTAACTAATTTCTCAGCATAATTTTAAGTGTTTTACTTCAATAACTTCTGCAATGTAAAAAATGTTACAAGATGATAATTGATTGATACCAATAGCACATTGCTGAAACAAGGTTATCTAATTCCAATGAGGGGAAAAAAAGAAGTTTTAGTTACATGATACATATAAATATTTGCTATCATAACAAATCAGTATTTAATTAAAATTTTTAGTCCTTGCTACATGCATCATACATTTTTATGAATAATATGTGCTCCAAGAGATTTTTTTTGAATAATTTCAGTTATTAGGTTGCTTTCTGTAGAATGTTTTTCTTGTGCATACAAGGGAAAATATCCTTCTGGTTTATAGACAAAACAATGAAAAAGTTATCTAGGGTGACCACAAATGTCAAAATTACATTTCCTTTATATTTTATAACAATATCCTAGAAAAGTTAAGCTCAGCTCTCATGTAAGAAGTAACTTTGCAATTAAATGTTATATAGACCAATTTAATTTACAGATGGAGAATAATTTTTTTATTTAAATGTACAAGTCAAATTTATGATTTGGGAAAAACACTGATTTAAAAGACATTTAGTATAATAAATCACAACCAATCGAGAAGCCATAATAGAAATACACACTTAACCACTTCACAAAATATTGTTTTGTTTTACAGAATGAGAATTATCAAGCCCCTTGCCATGTTTATCTAGCTCTGTACATTTAACATTCATACCTATGGTTCCTTTCAAAAACTTATCTGACCTTGTCCATCTCGAAAGCTTTAGCACTAAGTAGCAAAAAACCTGACCTAATCTTAAAATGGTCAAAATGTCTTATTTTACCAAAAAAAAAGGGGGAGTACAATATACAAGCTGCTTTATGTACTTCATGGAAAGTGTTTATATTAGAACCAAGATTTCTGCACAAATTCTAATGCACAATATACAAAATGTATACTGGTAGAAAAATGTGTATCGTGCTGAAAATCCAAATAACTTGGCAACTCCATAAACCTCAAAGCCACTCTTAAAAAAAAAACACCAGCATCTCTATGCCAAGAGGAGTTATTTTTTTAAAAAGCAATCAAGTTATTACTGAGAAGCCTGAGAGCTTGTACAACCAGAACAGACCAATTCTGAAAAGAATAAAATGAACACTTTCACGCATTTGCAAATGAATATTTATACTAGCATATACTCAAATTGAAGACTGAATATGCTTCAAACCAAAGACTGAATCTGTTCAACTGGTAATACTGAGAAAATGACAACCGTACGTTCTTACGAAGGTCTAATCTATAATTACTCTGAAGGAGTTCACTTTACTATGTATATATTAGCAGCTTTACTCACTGGCAAAATAATCAGAATACTTCAACACAGATTAAAGATTCAGGTTTAGCTAGGATCATATAATCTTGGGTTTTTTTTAACATGGGTATATAGTATCCATAGAAAATTTGAAGGGTATTTTAAACTAAGCACAAATAATATCAAGTATTTTATATTGCTGTTTAAAACAGGCTTGTAAATTTACTACAAAATAACAGTAAAAGGATTGGGGGGGGAACTATAATTATATATACCTATCCCTGCTAAGCATGAAAAAACATCAAGGTGTGCAATTAACTATTATGGGATGAAGAAAATGCCTGACACTTCACAGATTATGTGTTATTGTACACAAGGGATTACAAATAACCACTTGAGGCAGCTTAACAATACAATTGTTAAGGTGGCATCTGTTTGGACCTTCAACATCTCTAAAATAATTTACTGTCCCCACTTTAACTTCTGGTGTCTTTATGATTATTGTTTAGCAAAAGTAGACATTTACTTCCATATCAGTTCAATTCCTTTTATGTCGTGGTTAAACAACAAAATAAGTAACATAAAGTAACTATAAAAAAACTGGGAATGATTCCAGTATTTAAATACATGTGTATCCTAAAGTGGTTTGTAATTTTGCAGCTTTCTGTGAAGAAAGAAACACAATGAAAATGGCAATCATTCCCACTCAGGTTGACTACAATTCTGTTCAAATTAGTTTTCCTTTTTTCTTAGGTGGGCCTTTGTATCCTTTAGCCTTTCTTCGTAAGGTCCGCCTGTCTACTACAGGCACCTCAATTTCTGCTTCTTCTGAACTGCTGTCAGCAGCTCTCTCAGACACTGGCTCAGCTGACTCTTCAGACTGTTCATCCATTTGGTTCTTTTGTCCCTCAGAATGTTGTTGGTAAGAGATGTCCTCCAATTCGACCATCATCAGAGCCCCCTGACCCAGAGTAATGGGGGCTTCTGGTGAATCAGATCCGCCCTCTTCACTTTGCTCTTCCAAGGAAGAGGATGTGTTGGGAGACACATTTTCAGAAATGGCATCTTCTGGAGCGTCCCCTGCTACTGAGTTTGAAAGACCATTATTAGAATATTCTTTTTCTGTTCCTGAAACAGGATCGGCATTTCCTCTTTTCCTTTGTGTAACCTGCTCCTCTTCTGCAGGCAACTCAGAATCTGCCAAATTCTCAACCTAAGGAAGAAAAAAAACACCGCTGTAAGTCAAATATATATAGAACACTACAAAACTCGTAGGAAATGAAATATCATAGATGTTGCTTTTAATCCAAAGACTACTTCTTCACTTCATTCTCACAATGCTTCTGCCATAGATTTCTATTATTAGGTATATTAGCTTAAAGCTTAAATATGTTATCTAAAATGTTCAATTTAAGGCTCAACCAGAGAAAAATCAGGTCAATAATAAAGATGCAAGTCTGAAGTCTCTATATAAAAACCAGCATGGATGAAGAGGCAGAGATGGACGGAAGCAATCATTTTCAAATGGGATTGTTTAATGTTGGGTAAACTGAAATGCAAACACTGTTTCATTTGTTAAAGCAGGACATTTCCCAAATGAACTTCCATTCAACATACTGCAATGTTTAAAATGAGTACATAAGAAGAAAAGCAGATGAACAAGAAAAGTGAGGAGAGACAAGGAAAATGGTGATAAAGATAACTGGAAGATCACACTGCAACCTAAATAAGAACGTAAAATTCAAAGTATTGGAAGAAAAAGAAAATCCACTGCCTGGTTTTAAAAGCTATTAAATTAGGAGGCAAGTGTAAAATAGCATGAAAACATTGTTTTAACATTCCCTCACCTTATCTGAAATATTGTCATCACTGTCTTCAGTGGATTTTCCTGAAGAATCAAGGATTAGTGGGACGAGTAAAGTTAAAGTTGTTTCTTCTGAACTGTCTGATTGTAACTTTGACTCTCCATCCAGAACTTCATTTGTTGTTGATCCTTCAGTCACTATTGATACCTTGATAGCATTTTCCATTATTTCTCCATTAATTGGCTCCATATCTGTTTCCTAAAAAAAATAAAAATAACATGAGCACATTGAAGTGATGCATCCATACAGAATCAACCAGAAGAATTCACATTGTAGTACTGAATAATTATTTTCTTAATGTACTCTCTTATTTCCACGATATCCAAAATGAGAGAGGTGAAAACAATTTCAGGGATGCAGCTCTACCTAAGCCCTTTTTGAATCTTAAGATTTTTGTAAAGTCTTCTCAACTATTACTTTCTGTATAGGCAGCCAATGCCAATGTTAAATAAAAGCTACCATAATACTTTATTTCTAATAATGGATAGAAATAGGTTTATTAATCAATCTGGCTTCTGCCACGAGCCAGAGAAAGACTATATCCTGTGACTGTTAGGAACATCATCCAAGTGAATGAGAGATAATCATAAACTAAAGAAAGAGTACAATATATGACCTATTTCTATGCCAGGAATAATTATCAGTTTCTCCAACAGTTTGTTGACTTGATCCTAGGTATCACTCATTTTAACTGAGTTCTTACATTTTTGTTCCTAGGGCACTGGAAAAATTTAAAATTAAAAAACAAAATATAATTAGTGAAAATAATTAACTTCAAGTGAAAAAACATGGCTAAAGAAAAATGGCTTGATTCCTTTTCTTAATTTGGAAGTGGGGGGATAAACAGAACTTCTGATGGAGTATATCTTCTGGTTGGATAGCAATCCAGGCAAAGACTTTTCCGGTGTACCCAACTGACTCAAACATTTTTAAGTGGGACTCTCCTGCTGATTGGTGTAACTATTGGTGTAGTTACTTGTACTTTAACCACTATTCAAAAAAGGATGTCAACAAAGAAAGATCACACTTGGCAAAACTGAGTATTATTATTTGTATCTTTCTTCCAATTTTCTTTGTAAGTCAGTCCCCTCTTCCCCCGCCTCCTCTCCATCCTGTATCTTTATACTCCTAGTTGCTAAACTTTACGACAAGGAATGTCACTTTTTAAAAATGGTGTGTGGTTTTATGGAAGACAACTGTCATAGAGGCAGGATTAAAAATATTAGTAATAAATAATCTGTACTTTTAAAGATGTACCTCTCTATCATCTTGCTTCTCTGATGGAATACACTGCTGGAGTGTTTCTTGGGCTGATTGTTTTGAATTCTCCACTAACTTTTCCTGCTCGCTGTCCATTACTTTTTCTTCCATCTCGTCTATCAATTCTTCAGAATGTTCAGATACATGAGCAATAGGATCCAATCTATGCAACAGGAGAAACAACAAAAATAAATGTAAAACAGCCAATAGCAACTGAATGATACTGAAATGCACACATTTCTAATTTATTGATTTTTAATACTGTATTAAGTTAGATACATTATTTACTGGCAAAGAACAATTGTTGGCACCTTCAGATCTACTGGGTTATTCAAGCATTATTCAGGAAAAATATTGGGAACAAATTATTTGGAGATCAGGAAATCCAAGAATGCTATTTGTAAAACAACACTGAGAATACCTACCTAATACAGATACAGATAATAATACAGATAATCACAGTTGGAAGGGACCTTGTAAGTCATCTAATCCAACCCCCCGCCCAAGCGGGAGACCCTACACCATTTCTATCAAATGGCAGTCCAATCTCTTCTCGAAGGTCTCCAGTGATGGCGCTCCTACAACTACCAAGGTCAAGGTTTTCCATTGGTTGATTGTTCTCACTGTCAGAAAGTTTCTCCTTATTTCCAGGTGAATTCTCTCCTTATTCAGTTTCCATCCATTATTTCTTGTCTGGCCTACAGACGCTTTAGAAAATAGCTTGACTCCTTCCTCCCTGTGGCAGCCCCTCAAATATTGGAAGACCTCTATCATGTCTCCCCGGTCCTTCTCTTTACTAGACTACCCAGTTCCTGCAACCGTTCATTGTATGTTTTAGCCTCCAGTCCCCTAATCATCCTGGTTGCTCTTCTCTGTACTTTTTCTAGAATCTCAACATATTTTTTTATAATGTGTCCAAAACTGGATACAGTACTCTAGGTGTGGTCTTACTAAAGCTTTATAGAGTGGTATTAGTACTTCCCTTGATATTGACTGTATCCCTCGGTTAATACAACTTAGGATTGCATTCACTTTTTTGGCGGCTGCTGCACACTGCTGGCTCATATTTAGCTGGTTGTCCACTAAGACTCCAAGATCCCTCTCACAGTTACTGCTATTGAGCCTGGTTTCACCCAGTCTATATGCATACTCTTCTTGCCTAAGTGTAGGACTTTACTTTTCTCTACATTGAATTTCATTTTTTTAGATATGGCCCAGTGTTCTAGTCAGTCAAGATCCATCTGATCTTGAGCCTATCTTCTTGGGTGTTAGCTATTCCTGCCAGCTTAGTATCATCTGCAAATTTGGTAAGTTCCCCTTCTATTCCTTCATCTAAATAGTTAATAAAAATATTGAAGAGTACTGGGCTAAGACAGAACCATGTGGCACCCCACTGCTTACTTCCCTCCATGTAGACTTAGACCCATTAAGGATTACTCACTGAGTACGGTTTATCTGCCAGTTGCTAGTCCATCTCGTGGTGGTGCTATCTATTCCACTTTTTCCTATCTTAACTAAGAAGTAGGTTGTGGTCTACTTTGTCAAATGTCTTGCTGAAATCTAAATATATTATGTCCACAGTATTTTGCTGGTCTACTAATTTAGTCACTGTGTTGAAGAATGAAATGAGATTGGTTTGGCATGATCTGTTCTTAACAAACCCGTGCTGACTGCTAGTTATTACTTTACTTGTTTCTAGATGTTGGCAGATCTGTTTTTTTATTATCTTTTCCAGATAGTGTCTTCCATTCTCAACATGGGATGGATTATGACTTACAGTCATCACAAGTGAAATATCTAGTCTAATTTTAAACTCTTTTTGTTTTTCTTCCCAATCTGGAACTTTTTGTAACATCTTTCCTGGTGAAGAGTTCTGAAGAACTTTAAAATTTGCAAGACTGCTTTTTACTACTTTGATTGAACTTGATAAAAGGTATCACCCTACTTCTGATGCTATGTTTTATGCAGCTTTACATTCATTTGCTGAATTTCAGTTTAACAATAATAAATATGTATTATTCAGTTGTGAAATCACATACAGTCTTTCTGTATAAATATGTGCAAGGCTTCTTCAGAGATTTTTCATTTGTAATTTTACTGAATCACATACTGTACCTGTTTCCCGATGTTTGAGAAGTATTTACATCTTCAGTTTCAGAAATCCCAGGTTCTTGCATTCTTTTCCCCAATTTTGGACGTTTCAGATGATTGCCTCGTGATCGAGTAGGAATTGGTAAAGCAGTAAGTTCTGGAGAAGTAAAAAACACTTCAAAACGTAACTTTATATACGAATAATACCAAGATATATGACAAATTCAAAATATATAATTGTTTTAACAATGATGTCTAGGATGTCTAGGAGGTATTTTTACCACACTCTGTAAACACTTAAACATCTGATGTGCCAATTTTGAAGTATTTCAATCCAATGTCTGGAGGCTGTTTGGTCCTGGATGGAGTGGAACAGATTTTGATTCAAAACTAAGTTGATGTGCCTGTTTGGCCCTCAGTTTCAGGGATGTTATATTCCTTGGTCTTGAATAGGACTGTACTTTCCCATGCACAACTTTGGGGTCCTTGCCCATGCACAACTTTGCTAAAAAATAAGTGGCAGCTGTGGCTGGGAGGACCTTTGCACAAGTACAAATTTTACGCCAGTTTTGCCCCTTAATTTTTGCTGAAGAAGCAAAAAATACTGAGAAAAAAACATGTTTATTGCAACAACTGGATGCTTACTTTAGAAGAAAGTATAATGAAAAATGAATTTTTTGAATGGAAATTGAGGATTGAGAGGGAGGAAATTTTAGGGATATGATTTGCTGGCCAGTTTGGGGAAGCTAAGCAGGTCCTTTTTCCTGTTACCAGGACTATTTCTATTATTAGGCAAAGTGGCTCTTGGAGAGGGCAAAACTGGGAAAGTCCTTTGTCAAAGGAATGTTTAGATCATCAGCTGATAAAGGATGGAATGTTCGGATTTCTCTAGCTTGCAATTCTCTGTAAGGACTGCCCTTGGGCTGGGCTGGAGCTGATGGGAAGACTTCTAGTATAGGTCTAGATGGAATTGCAGTGATTGAGGTTATCTGGGATAGGGAGGTCAATCTGGATCTAATGGGATTAAGCAAAGAAAGGAGTTGGGTTTGACTTTGATCATATGTATGAGCCAAAAAGACGGCTGTGAAAATATTTACAGACCCCTCACATCCTGGACATAAACTGTTTCAACTCCTACCCTCAAAACGACACTATGGCGCACTGCACACCAGAACTAGACACAAGAACAGTTTTTTCCCAAATGCCATCACTCTGCTAAACAAATAATTCCCTCCACACTGTCCAACTTTTTACTAAGTCTGCATTACTATTACTATTAATCCTCCCATCCTTCCTTTCACCCATCTCCCGCCACTTACGACTGTACGACTGTAATCTTGTTGCTTGTATCCTAACAATTTTTATTGAGTCTTTCCTAGTATGAGTTGATTGCTTATTGTACCCTATACCTATTATTAAGTGTTGTACTTTATGATTCTTGACTCTTGATGAATGTATCTTTTCTTTTATGTACAGAGAGCATACACAACAAGACAAATTCCTTGTGTGTCCAATCACACTTGGCCAATAAAGAATTATATTCTATTCGGAGAAGGCGGAGCTTCGTCTCGGTGCCACAGCTGAGATCTCGGGGCTCTGAGATCTCAGCTGATATTTTCACCCCTGGTCGTTCCTAACGGACCTAAACCGTCCCGTAGAGACGGGGATTGTGAAGGGCACAGTCCCAGGATCCCAGAGATATCGCAAATCTCTGGTTTGATCCGGGAGAAGCCCTTTTGCTGGCGGTGGAAAGGCAGCCTCCAAAGCTGCTGAAGTCGGGACAGCTCCGAAAAGAAAGTGGCTGGAGAGAGGGTGTGTCGGCTGGGTGAGAAACTTCTTTTGTATTGCAAATTGGCTGAGACCTGAAAGGATATCCTGAACAAAGAAGAAACCTGTGGCTTTATTTTTGTCTGACTGGAATCTGGTTGAGCGGCGTTTTTTAAGTGATGTCAAATTGAGGCTTGGATTCTTTCCTTACTATTTTTTTTTCTCTTTTCTGAGGACTTTAATGTGACTTTGTAGGTAACCAGATTGAATTTTTTCTTATATATATTTTTATGCTTCTTTTGATTTTTTAATTTTCTTTAGAATAGAGGCCCCCTTTGTTTCTTCTGAGTTTTGTATACATTACTCTTTTTTCTGGCTGAGGGGGGAAAAAGTATTAAGAGACCTTGCAACACTGCCAACTAGAGGCTTGAAAGTACTTTATTTGAATTGGGGAGAAATGTATAAACACTCCTTCTCAAGGACATTTTAATGTGATAAGATGGAGGGAGAGCACAGAAAAATATTATTACAGGTGTTTTCCTGGACTCTTATCAATATTTCAACACTTGAGGCTTGGCTTTGAAGCTGCTGGAGAAGAGAGTCATAATAAGAGCCTTGGATCGCCAGCCTTTTTGTATATTTCAATTTTAGTAATATTTTTATTTTTGCTTTTTATTTGATCCTTTTTCTTCTTTGGTTTTTTGGGCCTTTTTATTATTGGATTTTTCCATTTTGGATCATAATTGACTACTCTATCAGATGGATTGAAGGTCAAAAAGAATTTGAAGTTCTTTGAAGCATTAAAATGAAAAAAAAAGTGAGAAAAAGAAGAAAGTGTTAAATGAAATAGACTGTGTGTATTTGGATTGCTTGGTGACTTTGGGACTTTTGGAAATTCTTATTTGAATGATTAAAATCATTTGGGTCGTTTAAATTTTTTCTTTTTTTTACAATGGCATTACTTATGGATGAACTGAAAATGGAATTTATAAAATATAATCAAGAGAAACAAGAAGGGAAGGATTCTTTTGGCTCTATTTTTCATTTTTTAGAAATGGCAATTTCTACATATGAGAAACTACAAGAACAAGAAGATTGGGATGAAGAAGAAACCATCCTTAATGAACAAGCAACTTTATTTGGGGAAGAAAGGGGAAAGAGGAGAAAGAGAATGGAGAATTTAAGACTTAAAAAAACAACCAAAAAAGGGAAAAACAAGGTGAAAAGTGGACACAATATCAGAAAGCAACAGAAAAGAGGAATACACAACAGGGTGGAGATTAAGAGACAAGGGGGTAAAAAGGGTAGAGGGGAGAAACAAGGGAGGAAAGAAGGGAAGAGAAGCTACAAAGGTTTGAAACTAGATGTAAAGAAACAGATTTTATTTAGAGATAATGGGTAAACATATAACTGAAAAAGAGATTCTGCAAAGGTACATAAGATTGTGTTGTTGTATCTGTATTTGAAATAATGTTAGAAAATTGGAATAATATATGATTATAAAATGGGACAAAATATTTAATGTAACTTAGCGAAATTTTTTTAAAAAAAAATAAAATAAATGAAATTAAATATGAGAGAATTGAATTAAAGAAAGTAACTAAGCAAAATCTATAAGTGTTCCCATAGAAGTATGATATTTATTTAGAAAGGATTGTGTAAAATGTTTAAGACTTAAATGAATATTAATTTTAATGATATAATTTCAATTGCTATGGATTGTTGTTTTAATTATATTATATATAAAAAAAAAACTTTTTTCTTTCTGTTTTAAAATATTGAGTTTATTTTTAGAATGTATTACGCAGAATCCGAATGAAAATTATGTGTTATGTTAAGCTTTAAAATTAGGGGAAGGATAAGTATGACAAGGCATTATACTCCAATCAGTCATTACAGAAGAAATTTTGTGTTAATGAGAAAAAATAATAGACAGCTGAAACAGGACAGACTAAAGATATAAGTATAATGATTTAAATTGAGATGAAATAAATATAATAGAATTAAGAGAGTGAAAAGAGGGGAGAAGCTATATAGAAAATGTAAAATAGTAAATAAGAAATGGAATTGCTATATAAAAGTAAGCATGAACTTGAATTTATGTCTGTACAAAAAGATGTAACTCGGGATCAAACTGCCGTCCAAAAAGATATTTTATGTTTTCTATGTTTTGTGTTTTGTTAGTATATGTTTGTTTGTTAAAAAATTAATAAAAAATTTTTCAAAAAAAAAAAAAAGAAGAATTATATTCTATTCAAAAGATTGGGAAGGCAATTTCTATTTTGTTGATTAGGTTATTATTTTTTCATTATATGTTGTGTTTCATTTCCTGTGAATTTGACTGGCTTTATCATTTCTACTAACATTTGTTTCTGAAGTCCACTGCATTTATGTAAAATAAATCAGTTCTTATATTTTTGTTCCATCTTTGAACTGCAAATCTGTGCTACCTGTTAACAGCATTTTATAGAAGACTGATTTTTAAGAAGCGATTTGTGATTTTATCAACCGTATGGTCCTTACTTCATCCACCGGAATGCATGTGACTACCAAAATATATAATTTTACATTTTCTTTTTTCTTATTTTTAACACAGTTGATTTTTAAATTATGTTGTTTTTGTTCCAACCCATCCAAAGGAGGGGGAGTAATGTTTTATCTGACCACATGCTTCAAATGTGTAAGGGTCAAAAGGCAGACTTGCAGATGTGTTTTCATCATCATCATCATCATCATCAATGTTCTCCAGAAGACAAGATGCAGGCTGTAATAGTCCTATCACTACTTATACAGGGCTGGAAGAAAGGGAAGAAGCCAGGTAATAGAATCTCCCAAGGAGATAGGACAGCCAAATAACTTATCTATCAACAGTACTATACCAGGAAGGAAGAGAACTCTGGAGTGCAGAGACAATGTGGCTTCCTTTCATCTCATGCTCAATCAGCCAGTCCAGCTATCTCCAGCCTTACAGACATGACATGAATCTTACTATTTGGTTTGAAGTTTTCCATCCATATACTGAAGCTTTCTGCAGTTGTAGTATCAAAATAAAGTGTGTGTATGTAAGTATGTGTGTGTGTAAGTGCGTGTGTTTTGTGTGTGTGTGTGTTTTGTGTGTGTTTTGTGTGTGTGTGTGTGTGTGTGTGTGTGTGTATAAAATCCCAAACTGAGGGAGACAATAAATGAATATTTTACAAAACACACACACATAATTGAGGGCTCCTCTATTAATAAGTTTCCTTTTGAAGTACCTCCTCTGATCATATGCATTCATGAATAAAGTGAACAACAGAAGAAAAATCTTTTCCCAAAAATATGCATAATGCATTTTTTACCTTCAGAGGTACCTTCATATACATCAAAGCCATCTTTATTTTTATGGACATCAACCTAAAAACAGGAAGACTTAAGTTTATAAATCCATAACATAAAACCAAAATTCTTTAAAGTAAACCACTGCTAATAGATTTCTTCCATTCATTCAGTTACATATCCATACTGAGTTTTAGTTTATTAAACAAAACATCAATATGAAAAGTTAAAATAAATACAGAATTTAAAGGGAAAAGAAAAAGGCAAAAAAGACCAGGAAATTTAACATATATGAGAGAACTGAAGGAGAAATACAAAATGTTAAAACTATATGCCACCAGAATCCTCATCTGTACAAGCTGAGATAATCTATTAGAAATTGTTACCATAGCTAAATGAGGTTCAATTCCTTTTCCACTATGGTTTTTATAGACTTGAATGGTGGGGAGGATTAAAGTCTTTGAGCCCATTTTTACTGTTGCAAATGGAAAAACCACACCTATAAAATTGCAATTTGCTGATGATTTCCAACAGTGTAATTTGGAGAAATGTCATACACTGTTGAAACTGAATTAAAGTCGGGATATACCTGCAGTTGTCTTCTGCCTTTTTATGCCTGCTTACCACAGTGCTACACAATCTGAGGCCTTCTTTGCAGCCTGTAAAGAGAAGCAGCCTTAAACATGACTGCTTCAAGTCTAATTCCAAATGTATACTTTATTTACTCAAAAATGTTATAAACTCTGGGGAGCGGACAAAGCAATGCAAATTAAATTGGATATTGTAAGAAGTTTCCCATTTTTCCACTTCAGCAAAAACCTTGAGGATTTTGAAAAGACAAATTTAACAAAATCTTATGTGTACTTATAAAACACAGAGCAGGTACTAAATAATTCAAAAGAAGCTATTTTATACTTACACTTAAGTGTGTTTCACTGGGGTCAACTGCCTGTTCACGTGATGGGCTATTATCCGTTGAAGAGTGCAGAAAACGTTCCTCATTCTGGGAAGTGTTAGCTTCTATTTGCAAGGCTTCTTGTTCATAGGGGAAAAAATTAAAAATGCAACCATTTCAAAATATTATCCCCTACTATCTGTTAATAATAAAATTATTTTCTGCCTTTTTCTGTGAGCATATTTAAGCTACCTAAAAGAGCAGGCTCGGTTTTCTTTTCCGCTACAATCATTACAGAAACCCCCATTTGGTCAACTGTACAAAGGTGTACAATAGTCCTTACAGGCACAGAACTCTGAGCCCATCTGATGGGCCGGAATGGGACAACTCGCTGTGGCCCTCTTGCCACGGGACAACTCTTTACAGGATAACTCACTGTAGGACACCTCATCAAAGGTTCCTGTGGCAAGTAGTCCTATGGTGAGTTAACCATAGCAGGTTATCCGAGACCTAGAAGCTGGGATTTTTTACGGCAGCACAATAATCTTCCACCTACAAATCTGCTCTAGTTCCCTTACCCCAAACAATATTCCTTCAGTTCCACAACTTGGTTAGCAAGGTAGGGTTTTTTTGTTTTTGTTTTGATGTTCTTAAAAAACATTTTTTTCTAGAACCTCAAGAAAACACTCACAAGCCAGTAAAAAATCTCAGTCTCTATTTTTGCCCAACTGTCAATACCTCCTACCTTTGAGTTTTAAACTTTCTCTCTGCAAAACAGTAGCTATAGGTGTTCTCTGGTGCCAGTGGCCTATGCCTTCAACTTCCCACAGAAGGTCACGATCCCCTGGATACCTTTCGAAGTACTTCTGGCAAGCTGAGCAAGAGAAATAGAACTCATTCAGTAAACCATCCAGATTTGTTTTTATTTCATTTTACAAGCTTCCCACTCTCTTCCCCATAATATGGCAACACTTTTATTTTAGCATTTGTTTTAAAGGGAGCATTAGAAACCTAACTGTGTCACAAACAGAAGCACAAGAACACTCTTCAATTTGTAGAGAACAGGTACATACAGTACACCTATCTTAGTTGTGTAGAACTGCTTTAAAAGCCACACATAGCTCTTGGACTGCTAAATGTTTGACTTGCATAATATACCAATGAAAGCAGTGTTGAATCTAAGCAATTCAATATCTAGGATGTTAAAACTCAGGGAATCCTTTGAAAACGTTCTTAAAAGATTACAGGCCTTACCTACATTTCTCAGATATTTGTTTCTTGTGGTGTATAAGGATGGACTTGAAGTTAAAATAAGTGATAGTAGCAAGAATGCAAAAAAAAATGTTCTAATAACTGAAATTCAATGTCCTTTCAGAATATCAAACTCTAGTCTATTCCTAAATTGCAAACAGTGAACATTCTGAAGTATCTTACAGGTCTTACCAGTACGCATGAAAGATGTCAGAGGGAAACGCAAACCAAGGGCATCTTCTGTGAAAGAATCCACAAAATCTTCCAGCATCAGAAGCCCAAAGTCTTTGCTCTGATGCTTCTTCCTCACAAACATTGTGTCCAGAACAGGAAGCTGGTAGCTCTGAGTAAGAAAGGCACTACAAATGCTCCCTGAAAACACAACAGTCAATTCTAATTAGTACTTCAAAAGGAGTAATCTTTACATACAGGAGGCATCTTATTTCCCTAAGTTTTCAAATATACATACCAAGGACCCTGGGTAACAATAATAAAATACATAAAATCTATAAAAGCTTCAAACTCTAAAAGACTTATGAAAATATGTTTTTGAACTTTAATAACAATAGTTGGCTCCATGCAATCAATCACCCTGCTCTAAAGTCCATCACATTCTTTTAGATCTTTTGTCTTTTCCATTGGACCTGTCCTGATTATTGTGCATGTAACTCAAGCAAAATCCAAATAACAGTTTGTAGGCCTATTATTTTTTAACTGGCTCTTCACATTTTTCAAATTTGAATAAGCTAATAGGTCTGGTTATACATTATGAAATCATACAGTCTGGGTTTTTTTTAATCTCCTTTTATACCCAGGAACAAAATCTTAGTCTTCCCTAAACTTTGTCAAGAATCAGGGTGGGTTTATCTTCTTTTTGCTACCTTAGCTACTACAGACCAGGCATAATCAAAGTGATGACATGAATACAGATGACAATCCTAGATGCAATCAGGGTTGGCAAACTAGGAGCAAGTAGTATGAAAGCAACCTACACTATGGAATTTGATCCTCACTGCTCCAGCCTGCAAGTAACAATGGAGCAGGTTAGGCAAAACTGTTCTCTACTAATAGGAATGTACAATTCCAAAAATAGGCAACCCGCCCTCTAACCAGTCTAAAAACTCTGCACGAAATTATTCAAGAAGGTCCAAATATCAGCAACAAAAACAAAAGAATCCCTTGCCATCTGCTTTTTACCCTCCCCCAAGGTTTGGCAAGTCATGGCAGAAAGGAGGACCATCTGGCCAAATATCAAGTTTCTAAGAGCTGTCAAGGCCATATAATTTGTTGCACTTGGCAACTTATTTCCTTGGAAATTAAGAGAGAGGGAGGGAGGGGAGAGAGACAGAGGACAAGCAATCATTACTAATCCACCAAGGTTCTTTAGACATTCATTACATGGCCTTTTTAAAACTATTGCAATTTTAAACTGAACAAAGGAGGATTGTTTTTTGCTTACAATAAGAAAGAAGAAAAGGAAGTCTGCATTGAGGCCCTCAATTAAAATAGATTAGTTTAAAGTCCATGTGAGAATAATAAAGGAACAAAAACACTGGTGATCTGTCCTATCTCTTAGTAATCTGCAAAGATAGGCAAACGAGCCTTTAACTTTAAATCAGATTTAATTTTTAAGATGTCAAGAAGTAGCAAAAGAGTTTGGTGACATCAATGTCACTCAACTGCATTTAAATCTGGGTTAAGTAGATTTGAGAACTGAGGTGGTAACGCTTAATCTGTAAGAATTTAATTTACTTTTCTAATTTCCTTTTTTCATTGATTTCCAACTTTGAGTATCTATATTTGGCACTGAGAATGGAAATAAATGTATAAATATAAACTTATATCCTAATATATAAGCTTATATTATATTATAATGTGCATAATGCTACCAGTATATCTCAGTCTGAACCAACAAGATACAATGCTGAGAAGCTTGACATACATGCTGAGACTGCTCTGAAAATGTAGAATCATGAATGGGAGCCCAAAAACTTCCATAAACTTCTGTCAGGTTGTATGACAAATGCCGTAACAATGCACAGCTGCAGCAAAAGCTTGGTTTGGGGCCAATAAAATGAAACTCAAGATAGGTATAAACATTTTTTCTGAACTAGAAAACTTTAAGGATCACCTCTTTCTATAAATTTATTTTGTTATAAAGCCATTCCCTAGGTTCCTAGAACTACAGTATGTGATTTCTATAAAGACAAATTTACTTTTCTGTATTCTACTGGTAAAAGTGTAAAAGTATTCCTTGCCATTTCCAAAATAAAAATGCAAGGAAATTGCGGACATAGACTCATTTTTTGCAAGTGAAGTTAAAAGATGGGCTTGTTGTTGTTTTTCCTCACATTAAATTACTTTTTCTATTTGAAAGAATAGTCTTACCTGGCAGTTTAATAGAATAAAAACCAATAGCCATTCCTTTCTTCCACAGAATTTTTGCATAATCGTGGCTACCATGACAAAGGAATGGGATCTCATTTTTCTCAATTTCTTGTTTACGATAAATTATTCTGTTTAGCACATAAAGAACCACTCTCTCCCCAATTGATTTTGCCTACAAAAACACATATGAATTAGAAAACATAGCCAGAAGTCTCAAGTAACTAAAATCCATATTTATACTTCTAAAAGAATGAAAGCAGAATGGGGTTTTATTTTTGGTTATGGTTTTAACTATTAGTTAATTTGCTTACATTTCTAAAGCACCTGAAAACAGTTTAGGAGAAAGTAGATATACATGTCTATTAATAAAATCAAAATGAGGAATGGATAAAATCCCAGTAGGGCAATCCTATATTATGAACTTGATTTAAAGTGGCTCAAAAGTGAGGAAACAGTAACTAGAAAGAAAACCTTATAAATCCTATAATGTTGGGATAAGACTGCTAATACTTCAGCACTTGAAATTCATTGAAATAAAATAATTTGAGAGAAGTTATCTTGGATTATACAGTAAAACAATAAGAAACCCATAGCTGAACTGCAAATCCCAGCAGCCCTAGCCAGCCTGACCAATTATGAGAGATGCTAGAAATAACAATTGCAGTCATAAATCCTTATTCAAAGCATTGTCCATGTTATAAACTACTCATCACTACAATTCAAAATGCTTGACACAATGTAACTGTATAGACAGGCAATTCTATTCCAAGTAAATCAGACTGCACACCTGAATAAGCCAGAAATTTATTTTATTTATATTAAGCTTTAGATTGCATTGTCAAACACTTTACTAGAGGTACAACTTACCCGTAGAAGACCTTCTCTAGAAGGAGATGATGTTCTCAAAATATCATTGATAGTCCACCATTGATCAGCCAGAAACAAGGCAACAGCTCAAAAAGGAAAAGAATTTAAAGTAAGAATGTGTTCAGTGTTTCAATTCTAATTATTTCTATTAAATATCATTGGTTGTAGAGATATATAATTATTAGTTTTGTTCTTAATTATAATACTAAATGCATGTTCAGTAAATGTGTTTCTTAAAAAGCTGAGATCAGTTCCAGTTTAGAAGCAGTCACTTCCAGCTAGGTTATCCCATCATATGTTCATTTTCAAAAGATCTGACATGCAAAAGATCTGACATTTCAAAAGGTTTGACATGCAAGAGACTTCTTCTGAACATAATGGATGCTGAAATATTGTGTTCCACCTCAACTCTAAATTATCAACTTAAAGAAACTCCTTATTTGAATAAGTAATCACTGTACTTACTTGAAAAGAAGCCCTCATCAACTATTGCTCTCTAACTAAAATTAAGGAAAGGAATATACACCAGTAAAAAGTGTAATACTATGATAGCAACAAAATGGCAAAAAATGACAGTCTGTTCTTGTAAGAACAAGAAACCTTGGATTAATACAATTTACTTTTTTCATGTATGAGAACCATCAGAACCCTGAATCTTCAATTCCAGGCTTATTTTCACCTGTTCATCAAAGGTTGAGAAAGTGATTGAATCAAGTCTTTCAAACATTATAAAACTGGAAGGGAGAAGTTATTCACACCAAACTGGCTTTTTGCCCAGTTTCAATTGCATCCCCATTTTATCATGATTTCTACAGTATTTCTAAATCTTTCATATCAAAAACAACATACCACATGGGAAACGAAAAAGGAATAACTCAGATCAGAATACTACAATGTTTCAATTCAAAAGGTAAGAGAAACCTGCAAGTGAATCCTCCGGTGCAAATAAAGCAAGGACTTTGTGTCTTTCTTCTCCACCATAAAGGGGGATGAAGCCTACAGTTGACAAACAAATTGGAACCTAAGAAAAAGAGAGAAAAAGTTCATCATTGTTACTTCTATTCATTTGGATCTATAAATTGCTGACACAGTACATTCTTGAACCAAGAGACATTGAAGACAGAGACTCATGCCCTGGTTATCACACTAATGTAATTCTTTATATGTGGAGTTGTCCTTGAAGGAAGTGGTAGCATAGTACAGTAGCTTGCTTTTGGAATGGCATTAGTAAATTTAAAAGAATATTACCTATGTTGGCTGCCAGTAGGCTTCTATGCTGAACTGGTCATCATATGTATGATCCACTTTTACTCAGATCCCCTTCTTGCCCCACAGTAACAGCGGGCGGTAACAATATATGTCAGCATGGCATCAGCTAGCCATGATGCAACACCCAGCTGATTGCATCATAACGATGGATCCAAGCTGACTGAAGATCACTGATACGGAGAGCAGGCAGTGTGTTAACTTGGTGGAGGGAGTCAGAGGTCCACTTATTGTAGCACAGCCTGATGATGGCACATGACATCATGTAACACGATGGCACATTGTGGTGTGGGACAGTAGAGTTAGCTGTCACCAATTAGGAGCGGGATGCTGGCGACCTGTGGGGCGGGGCTGCCGGAAGTGGGGATGCGATTACCAGGTGGGATAAATAGAACACTCGGATCGATGAACATATTTACATAAGCTCACTGCTTCTTCCTACCGCTACAGCTGTGATGGAATAAACCACTGTTATTTCTTTGGATTCTGTGATTATTGCTTCATCTGTGTGGCTGGCCATACACCCTGGTAATGTGAGAGGGGGAGATATGAAATGACAGGGGACCAGATTAGTGGGGGCTCTGCTTTTCTTCCATTTGAGGGAGAACCAGTTCCTTCCCAGCCTCCAGGCACCATGTGGTTTCTTTTGAATCCCAGCAGTAAGGATGAGAGAGGTCCTTTCTTTCCCTTTGCTCTGCCCCACAGTTTTGGGTGCTATGGCATAATTGAATCCTTTGGATAGGACATCTGTT
>BLBF01000010.1:33422120-33470135 GCA_015471245.1 Laticauda colubrina | reverse complement strand
TATTGTTAAATAAGCATATATATGCTATACATACATATATAAATTAATTTTTAAATATTAAATTTATAAATATTAAATTTATAAAAATATTTTATGTTAAATATATTATCTTTTTTCAAAAAATTGTATTAAACCAGGTAACCCCTGGTTTAGGAAACTACTCAGTTTCTTAATTACATCATTTATTTATTTATTTAGCCTAGAGTTGATCCCTGCTCATCAAGATATTGGCTGCTGGAGAGGATGTGTTCTAGCCTTTTTACTTCCTTCTTAGTTTTCTTTTGAATGGCATGTAAAAATGGTTAAAGACCTCCTCACCAACACCAGCAGGGCAAGCTACTGCATATAAATGGGGCAAACCACATATTCAATAGCACTGATAATGTTATCAGGTAAGGTAATGAAATGTCTGCAAGCAAACAACCAAGCTCAGAGTTCACCAAGGATTTCACAATTCAGTGCTATACTTTCTTTTACTGGAGATTATTTGTTGAGTTTTTTCTTCCTAGTCTAAATGGTGACTAGCGAGCCTGCAGTTAGTGCTCATTTCTGCAGTTTCAGGAATCTGGAAGGGAATTTTGAAAACCATCTTAAATTATAGAAATAAAGAGGATCTGTAAACATTAAAATGAAATAACAATGATTCCAACCTTACCTTGATATTATCAACAAGAGAGAGATATTCTGGATTTTCTGGATCTCCGCATCTAAGTTCAGATAGATAATCCTCTCCAGAATTCTCAAGATCTTCATGACTGTATTTATCCAGGAGATCCACAGGGAAGGCCATCCCTTTGGGAGAGTTCACAAACACATACAGGATTATTGCTGTAATCATTATATCTTGGGAATCCAAATTGAATTTTTAAAATGTATATGTATATCAGGAGAGCCCTCTCCAAACTGATAGACTCCAGATATCTAGGAACTGCAACACATTTAGCAATTATAGGTTAGGTTTTGCAACTTAGTTCTAACATATCCTCAAGTTGTGAAATTGGAGAAAACTACTTAGAAATTTAAAAAAAAAACTGCATACTATCCCACTCACTTTTTGTACCCACTTAGAACATGTTATCTAAAGCAGGGGTCCCCAACCACCAGTCCCTGGACCGGTACCGGTCCATGGATCATTTTGTACCGGGCCGCAAAGAATGAATAATCGTGATTAAAATATGTATTTTATATTAGCTAAAGCTAAGAAGCCCTTTACTATTGGGGAAGAATTGATTTTGCCAGTCCTTGAAGAAGTGTTTCTGCGTGAAACTGGTCCTTGGTACAAAAAAGGTTGGGGACCACTGATCTAAAGTATACATGCAGCAACTCAGAATTCCCATGTGGATATACATGTAGTCCTCAGTTTACAAAAGCAATTGGAACTGGAATGGCCATTGCTAAGTAACATGATCATAAAACACATCACATTATCATACCACTTAGGGACAGGAGTTTCAGCAGTGCTAATTACTATCATTAAGCAAGGACCTCACATGACCAACATCCAACTTCCTGCCAGCTTCCCCATTGACTTTAATTGTGGAAAGCCAGCAAGGAATGTCAGAAATTGCAATCATACAACTATGGGAATACTATGATAGCCCGGAACTCCAAGGACTATAAGTCTGCTCATTCAGCATGACTGCCTTTTTGAACAGTCACTGAATGAATGGGCATAAGTCGAGGACTAGCTATGGTAGAATTGTATCTTGATAAAGACTAAGCAATTAACTACATCAGTAACTCCATGCTTGATCCTATTACTCTGAACCACATATTCCATCTTTACTTCATTTTCATTTAACCTGCATTTATGAAATGGGAAAACACTTAAAATAAATTCTCAACTCTTTAATTCTCCTTGCGCAAGGAATTAAATATATCTTCAAATCTTATTATTAGAATGTATTTCTATATCAGGCAGAGAAAGCATTTAACTCACATTATCCAACCAAATTTTCAACCAACATGTGTCTATGACAAGGACAATAAGATCAAAATTACCAACCGAAGCCAATGAAAAATGCAAATATTGAGCTGAAAATATTATGCTAAGTTTCATTAATACAAGAGAAATAAAATATCCTCTATATAAAAATGCATTTGTTGCCTTTAAACAAATTAGTAACATAATTTAAGTTTGGGGAAAAGTCAGTTCTTTTGTTATTGTGCAATTGATAATAATCTTTATTTAAATCTATATTCTCCCTACTTCCATTTCATGACTTGGAAAGAAAAATCAAATGTTTCCCTTAATGTCCAAGAATTATATTGCAAAATTAGTTACTGTATTTATTTAATTTGCAAGCTCTGAAAGAGGGCATTAAAAAAAAAAACTCTGCCCTGTTTTAAGATATTGCAGCCAGATTTACATGTTCTCAGTTAATCCACTCCATCTTTTCTGGAGCTCTCTTAGATCCTGCCTTTCCTCTAAGGAGCTCATAGCAACTTATATGAAATTGTCTTTCACTTTAACCTCACCACCACCAACAATGCCAGCTGACAATGGTTTGCAAAAAGCTTTCCAATGAGTTCCACAATTAATTGGATATATTTTTCAGGGTCTTTCCAGTCCAAGTACAACATTTTAATTACTGCACCATATTTTATTATTCTGTATATAAATTTGGTTATAACAATCTATACCTATGGAAATTGGGGGTGGTATCCATGAAAAATCAAAGTAACACACCCTATTTTGCAATTTTTCATCTAGATATTTTCTTAAAATAATTTCCTGAAATTTGATAATTTAACAAAAAATGGATTAAGGCTCAAATTTCCTAGCAAAGTAATTATGTTTTTCAAAATTACAGCAAGAGATACATGTTAGTAAGTTTGCTCTTCACCCTGACACTTATTGTATATTTTACAACAAAATAACACAACATTGTTTCAGGTGAAGAAGTAACATCCATATTTTCTTTCTCTCCATCATTGCTTATTTAAAATACATTACAATATTTTATGTACTTTGTTTTCTTAGAAACAAAACAAAATAACAAAAAACAAATAGAATGTGCAACAACACAATAGCAAACCAGCAAACCAGCAAAAGATACCAGCAAACGCACAAAAGATAAAAATGCCTGCATAAAGGGTGAACCCTAAAAAATTAAGAGCCGTGGTGGCGCTGTGCTTAGAATGCAGTATTGCTGCAGGCGAGCTCTGCGCACACTGTCAGGAGTTCAATTCCTTTTATCCTGACCAGCTCAAAGTTGACTCAGCCTTCCATCCTTCTGAAGTCGGTAAAAAGAAGACCAAGATTGTTGAGGGCAATATGCTGAGTTTGTAAACTGGTTTGAGAGGCTTTCAAGCACTATGAAGTGGTGTATAGGTCTAAGTGCTATTGCTGTTAAGAAATGCAATCTAAGGCAGGGACCTCCAAAATCAGAGTTTGAAAAAGTCCACCATAAGGGAAAAGGCACACCTGTTGGATTAACTGCATGAGCCTTGAACTAACACCTAAAGGACTTCAGTAGAGATACAAAAGGCTGGGTTCACAGATACCAGGACAGCATTTCAAACAATGAGCCAGTTAATCTAGAGACAGAAAATACAATGGGACTTTTTGCTATAATAATAATTTAAAAAAAAAACAAATGCAAAATGTGCCAAGTGTTCCAGAGGATATGCACATCATTTCTAAAAAAGTTACTAAGCTAGAATTAAAGAGTAAACTGGATGAATTTTCACACACATAGACAAAGACACACGTGCCCACACACAAATATGTGGGTCTACTCCCAAACAGCTTACAGCTAAAGTACAATTCACAAGTATCTTTTCATTTAGCCATCATATATTTTAAAGGTATTCTCTATTAATTAAAGTTCCCTAAAATAGTTAACAACTTCAGGAACAGAAACCAATTTAAAGATAAAACATGTTTACACATTTTGTGATTAAAACACAAGAAATAAAAATTAGCATTTTAACAAAAAGGAGAACATCACAGCTGAAGTTTCTATGGTGATGTCTGACTGCCTCAAAAAAGAGCAATCATCTGTCACTACATAAAGTTTCTAGTCATTCTTATTTTAATAAAACAGAAAACAGAATATGGGAGGGGGGAGGGAGGGAGGGAGGGGGAGAGACGCGGAGAGAGAGAGAACATGATTGAGAATGATTTACATTCATTTTCAATTACTGAAATGTTCAGGAAGAAGAAATAAAATAGAAGTTACCCATCTATATTCCAGGAGCTCAGTTTAAAGATCTTCCTCTTTGCTGTTTCTTTCATGGACCACCCCCTCAAAAAAAGGCAAAAATACAATTTCCAAAAACAAAATTATCCATTGGACTATTGCGATGGTTCTTTGTCAAAAGAGAACATCGGTATCTCCCTGTTAATAGCCCTGGAGGCAAAGCTAGAAAAATGTGCTGTTTTCATACAGTGGAGCCAGGAAATTCTATAGTGGGACATACCAAAGCTATTCCAAAGGGTGGAATCTTACAATCATAAGGCCTCTAATCCCCACTGGGAACTATTTTCTGTAATATTCTCCCTGGCTAAATGGAATTTGCAGCCAAACAATGAAAGTTAAATTTATATGCTTTATAAAGGAGAATATGGAGAACTAACGTAGTTGCTATCTACCAGAGGTATTTAAGTGGGGGATATCGAACGTGGTTGTCCTAGTCTAAAGTGAAGAGTTTTTGCTGGGGTGGACTTATTTGGAGTATCATATGTTAGTTTGATGCAAACCCTGATCCATTTGGAGATTATGATTGGTAAGACTTTAAGCCTAAGTAGGGATATCAGAGGGCAGAAGGGTAGATTCCTGGTGAAAAACTTCACTTTAGTGATGAAGGTTGGGTCTAACACAGAATGACGGTGTCCAGCTGAATGATGCTGAACACTTTCTTTGCTGAGAGCGCCCATGATTTCTGACATCCACTTGACAGGGTTCTGGTTACCAGAAACAGTACTTTGTAGGTCAGATGCTCTAAGAGGGGGATGTCAAACTCAAGGCCTGGGACTGGATCCAGCCTGTGGGGTACTGCTCTGACCCGCTGGGCTGCTCTGGAAACAGTGAAGGATGGCTTGCAGTGCTTCTGCCAGCGAAAATGGGTTCCCAAGCTCCGTTTTCACCTACCACAGCCTCCTGCAACCCTCTGCCAGTGGCACAGGATTACAGGAGGCCGTGGCAGCCCAAAATGGAGCTTGGGAGCCTGTTTTCACTGGCAGAGCACTCGAGCCGCCACAAGCGCCCCCGACAGGAGTGATGTTGAGCTGATCATACCCACCCTGGCCACCCCCAGCTCCCGAGGTCTAACACAATGGTGATGCGACACTCAATGATATCGAATTTGACATCCCCGCTGTAAGATTAACCTGTCTAAAATTTCAAACAAGTCTTAAGTTAGAGTTTGAAGTACTAGCTGAAGTTCCCATAACAGATACCAGTAGATACTGGGTCATCGAATAAGGAGATCACTGCTCAGGAAGATCCTGACAGAAGATAACCGCCTTGATTCCCACCACTGAAGTCTAGGAGAGGGCTGAGACTTGTCTATTGAGGGTGCTTGATTGGAGTCCCTTGCTGAGACTTTTCTATAGGAGTAAAGCTGAGGTGAAATTTGTTTTCCTTGGCCCATCTGCAGAAACTCACATTGTTGACGATTTCTCCCTTTTGAACCAGGTGAATTCTTATTCTCTGAATTGAAGTCTTGAGGAAGCTATAATAGCAATATGATTTAGACTTATATACAGACTCACATACAGTGATTTATAGCCCTCTCTAAGCAGTTTACAGATTGTTGATTGCCCCCAATAATCTGGGTCCTCATTTTACCCACCTCAGAAGGATGGAAGGCTGAGTCAACCTTGAGTCTGGTAAGATTTGAACAGCCAAACTGCAGGCAGCTGGCAGGCAGAAGTAGCAGCCTGCAATATTGCACTCTAATCACTGCACCACTGTGGCTCATGGTCTGTATGGTTTGGCTACAGCATCTTTGGCTGAAAAGATAGCCCTGCTCAATCTCCAAATGTATGCAGGTAGTCCTCGGCTTACAACAGTTCCCTTAGTGACCATTTGAAGTTTCAACAGCACAGAAAAGAGTGACTTCTGACCATTTTTCACACTTATGACCATTGCAGCATCCCCATGGGCATGTGATTTACATTTGAATGCTTGACAACTGACTCACATTTATGCCAGTTGCAGAGTCCCAAGGTCATGTGATCACCTTTTGCCACCTTCTGACAAGCAAAGTCAACAGGGAAGCCAGATTCTCTCAACAACTGTGTTACTAGTTTTAACAACTGCAGTGATTCGTGTAACAAATGTGGCAAGAAAAGTCCTAAAATGGGGCAAGATTCACTTAACAAATGTCTTACTTAGCAACAGAAAATTTGAGCTCAATAGTGATCGTAAGCTGAGGATTACCTGTATTTATAACTGTTTGGATGGAATATGGATGGTTTAACTTCCCTCTAGCCCTGCAGGTCTGATGATACCAGGAATTTTCAAGGACAGAATCTCCCGGACCAACTGAATGCTACTAGACTCAGATTCAGGCTCTACTTCAGGAATCGCTGGAACGACGTGAAAGAGGTCTAGATGCATTGTGCCGTTTCTCAGAGTTCTCATGCACGAGATTAATCACATAGCCTTGTTCCTGGTAGGGAACTTTCTGGTCCTCCAAATGTCAACGTAATCTGCTCAAACACACTGGAGTTGATGTTCCAGTTAAGGAACCAGTTAAGGTAGTATGACACTTTCTAGACTCCCTGGAAATGATTTGCTGTGACAAGTTTTTCTGGACTGACCTTCAGAGGAGTCTGAGATATTTGAGGTCTTTGCCTCTTTCCAGGCCAGTCGGTGCTCCGGGGTCACAGAGTCTACTTTGTACGCAGCTGGAAATGAGAAGGGACAGCCTGGTGTTCTGCTGCCTTTGTCTTAATGTTTTGTTGTTGCTGTTAGAGAGAGGCTTTCTATGGACCTAGATCTCATCTAGGCACTTTCCCTAGAGTTTGCTAGATTCAGATTTAGGATCTATATTCATTTCTTGAAGTATGACTGCCTCCTGGTGTCCACACCAGCCACCAAGGCCTCTGGCTGATAATTGAGCATTCTCCAGATTAGTATTTGCCAGGAAGGCAGTGATCTGGCCTAGGCTCTCTTTACTCTGGAGGGAGCGATTCAGTTAAATGTTTGGCACAGCAATGGTGCCCTTCATTGCAGAGAGGAAGGGACAGGCGGGTGGACTAATTCAATCATCCAGACAAGGAAATAAGAGTTTGGGTGGATTGAAATAATCCAGAGAAGCAAATTAATAAGAGATGATAGCCCCCGCTGTCCCGGAACTGTTCAGAACTTCCAAAAATTATGAAAGACTTCAGGCAAGATTGTTGGCTACGGAGAACACCTTTATTGCTCACAAGTCCTTTAAGTTAGGGATTACCCACCTTTTGGACCTCAGGGACCACCAAACTCATAATTTTAAATCCTGCAGACCAGAGACCCTGGGAAAATCCCCCAAAAGGTCTGCAGAAAAATTCCCCACCCCGTTTTCCTACCAATCGATCATTCTTTATTTGGGATTGCAGGATACCATCTCCAGCTCCGTTCTTGGGGCCTGGAGGGAGAGAGAGAGAGATGGCTAACCTTTTTGTTGCTGTGTGCCAAAACTGTGTGTATGCCTACCCCCATAATGCAATGTGTGTGTGACCCACTCCCACTTCTCCCCCTGTGCATGCATGTGCAACTCCCCCCCACTCTCCCTGTGCATGTATGCGTGATCCCCCGTGCCCCGTTTTGGGCCTAATCAGCCTCCTTGCAGTACTCCCCTCTGCGCTCTCCCCCCCATGCATGCACATGTGACCTTCCCCATGCTTTTCTCACCGCATGCGCACACATCTCCTACAAGCCCCCTGCCCCCTGCTCATGCATGGCAGAGACCTGAAAATCCGTTGGCTGGCGGGAGGTGAGCACGCATGTGTGGTGGAGCTGACTTAGGGCAATGGCTCATGTGCCCACAGAGAGGGCTCTGCATGTCACCTGTGGCACACGTGCCATAGGTTCACCATCACAGACCTAGGATCTCAAAGGCTTTCCTAAGGAACGAGCATCTCCAAAGCAAAGAGCCTGCTCAATCTGTAAGTCTTCCTCTTCATCCAAGGACAGTGAACATTCCTCCTTACTCAGACTTTTCTTAAAAGGAAGATACTGCAAGTTGGGGGCAACAGAGGATGGCGACTGGGTGTGTCTCCCTCATTTGGAGCTCTACCCCTTTTGCAATTCAGACTATGTGATTAAAATCTGGAAGAGAGAGGGTAATGAGAACAGGGGAAACAAGAAGCATCATCATCAACACATCAATTGCACATTTTGCTGTATCAGCTTTCCCCCCCCCCCCCCTATCCTCAATATGGTGTTCTCAGTCTTTTCTCCTTCATTTTTTTTTCGTTAGGTAAAGCTTTTTTTAAAAAAAGACCCTTGGACTTTAAACTCATCATGGAGTGGGTGGTGACTATGCAGGCTTGATCTGAGGAAGTCAGAATCTAATTTAGTTTAACATGGTCTTTCCTGGGGAATAGGAGGAGGAGGAGGAAGTAAAAGAAGATAATTACTAAAGAGAAGCCAAATGAAGAAATTGGAAGAAGACTGTGTTAGCATGCCACTCAAAACCAGTCTTCTGGCTTATCCCCAGTCATTGGAGATGCAATCTGACATATTTCAGGAAAATTCATTTGGTGGCTCTGGCAGGGATGATCCTGCTGGGCAGAATAAAAAGAAAGGAAAAGGGGAAGAAAATAAAGAAAAAAATGAAGAAGAACTGAAAAAAATGAAAGAACTGCTGAGAGTAATTTGAGCCAAGCTAGTGGAACACAAAGAGGGAGGGGGAGAGAGAGAGAGAGAGAGAGACAGAGAGAAGCATCAATAATGGATCCCACTTTGCTCTGCAGAAAATCATCAATTTGGTCTAAAGAATGCCTGTTATGTATTCAGGCTAAATTACTTTTGTAATCTGCTTAAAGAATGGTAGTATACACTTATGAGAAGTCATTTTGAAAAAGGGCTTTTCTTGCAAGATATAAAGCAACTATGTTAGTTCAGTACCTTCTACAGAAGCACAGGTTTTGGCAAACAGGGCTGGCTACAAACTATAGAAGAGGATGGAGAGGATTAGAACCACTTGGAAAAAGCAGTCAAAAACATATCAAGATAAATAGCAATTTAGAAACACATGTTGGAAATGGGAAAATATTCTAGGACTTTCCATGTGACCAGACAAGGACTGACTTTTGTAAAGGAGCCAATCAGAAAACAGCATGTTGGCAATCTGGAGTCTTTTGAGTATGGCAGCCTAGAATTTGGGGCTCGGTTCAGCAGGTCCCCATCATTGGTTTCCACTGATGAGCCACTTCTTGTGATTGTCTGCATCTCTGCTATATTCACTTGAATCTTTAGTTGAATAAGATATTCAGTTTAAATATGTAACATTTGGGGAAAAATTATAGTCAATTTTATTGAACTAATAAGCATTTCATCTTGAGTTATTACTTGCTTAAATAAAGAGGAAATTAATTTTTCCTGGGTTATTGCATGCTCTTTTCTGCACAAGGCATCTGATATAGTCAATATAAATTGGAAGATTTTGCCTAGCCTGTTTAGAAGTTGACAGTAAGAGGCTGATAGATATGTCTTTGGCTGGACATTAAAAAAGCCTGAAGAGACTTGAGGCTAGATGAGGTGTTAAAATGTATACCCACCTAAACCAAAGAAGTTTCAATGGAAGTCTTAATATTCAGGAGTTTAAGTTAGCTTTTATAGACAGTACTTTTAAACTAATTAGGGTTAATAAACCAAAGTTTGGTTCAAACCCCTGAATCTTCTTTATGGTAATAAGTTTGGTATGTTCATCCTGGGTTCGTGGGGACAAATTCTCAAGGTAATTAACTAAATGGTTAGGATGCTATTTCCTGTAAATAGTTAAAACATGATATAATAGACTGATGCAAGTCTATCAGGCCACCTCAACTGGAAGAACTCTTTTAGAGTGGTGGTCAGAATCTGGGTGCTTCCCCTGAATCCATACATATTTAGCATTTAATCCATATCGGCCTAGATAGACCTAATCAACCATTCTTTCACTTTCTGTTAGAAACAGTGCAACATTCAAGACAGGAGCAGCTGTTTGTGTGGTATATTCCTTGTGTATTCAAAGCTTTGCAGGAGAAGAAACCAGCAACAAGATTTCTTCTTTGGTTCCTCTTCCAAAGGTGAAAAGGAAAGCATCTTTCTTCTTTTCCTTTTAAGCTTCCACACATTACCCAATAAAATGTCAAGTCAAATCCTCATCATATCACGCTCAGGGTTATGCACTGTTTATAAGATAACCATCTGATTACTCAGTTAATATTCTGGCTCACTGAATAATGCAGTGTAGCATTAAAGATCCTGCCACTGTTATTGTGGCTACCTATGCAAAACAGTAAACAAAAATGCAATGTAGGAAGATAGAAGTGGGTTTTTTTAATCTTTTAAAATTAGTAAACACATTATACTTGTCACTGAAGCAAGGCTGCATTCTCAGTTAATCATAAAAGGGTGGAGGGAGGGAGAGATCACAAAACAGAAGGTTATATAATAGTTCCTTTGTACTAAGATTCAGAAGACAGGGCTACTTCCCTCTGTGACAGCAACTGAATTGTAATCCTCTCTACCAACTATCCAAATTGCCTATGCGACAAAAAGCATGTCCAATGGTCAGTGAATAAGCTACTGTTGTCTGTTCCAATACAGAACCAAAATGTATGATAAGATAAATGAGCATCATTAGCTTAAATTATTTTATTAGTTTAGATGTCAGTACAGTTGATAATAAAAACTATTTTTTCTAATTATGTACATGTTCTACAGTGATGCCAAATGATTGTAGTAGCCTTTTGGTTGCTTCCAAGATGTTTTTTCATGTACGGTAGTGTTATTATGCAGGTAACAGACTATCTAATACAACATATTCTAACAAAATGGATAGCAACACAACTTTTATCAAAAAATGCCTTAATTGCTCAAGACAAGCTATGAAAAGGACAATATGGCCAAATATCAAAATATCACAGAAACAACCAACAGTCTATTACAACCACATAGCATCACTGTAGCACACAAACCAACTCAATTCCTCCAAAGTATCTTACATAAACCAAAAGACCAAGTAGCCCCCCAAAAACAAAGTCATCTACAATATGAAATGTAAAGGCCACAGTGTAGGACAGAAATGCAGAAGATTAACAGAGTGCATCCACAAATACCAACTAGCAGTCAGATGACACACACACAAAAATTCCTTGATCTCATAAAAGATGGACAGACCCAAATATAATTTTAACTGGTAGAGTGTGAGCATCCTAGACCAAGCTAAATCTAAAATTCCTAGGGAATTCCTGGAAGCTTAGTATTCAAAAAAATCACCATCTATAGGCACACAGAGATAAAGTAAATTTAAAAGCTATTCATAAGAGGCAATAAAAAAAATCTACAAAGGAAACAAAAATATCAGAAAACATCTTCTCCAGCAACCGACAAAGATAAGCAGGGATTAACATCAGACAAATAACCAAGCAAAAAGCAATGCCCTAATCAAGAAACTTCCAGGAAGAAAACCACACTCCCACCAATATTTATTCCATAATCATCTGTCTATAACCTGGTGTACCAAGCATGAGATAGTTATGATAAAAGTATTTAGCATGACAGGGAGATTCTTATATGATTCCCTAGCTCCAGAATTAATATAGGAATTTAACTTAGCTTCGGCACGAAAGACTGAATATAAATATCAGAAGTTCCTAGGAACAACTTAGAATACTTACAAAAAGAATCATAAATCTGAGGAAAAATTTCATCAAATCTTATCACTAGCTGAGTAGGCCTAATGGGAATGTGGATTCAACAGCATCTGTAGAACTAAACTACACACTACAGATGTAACTACACACTACAGATTGTTCAGGGAGCATATCTTTTCGTAAAACAGCTTTTTAAATTAAAAATAAAAACAGACTATGTAGTCTAACAATTGTATAAAACCTATTGTTATACAAATGAATGTCCTCCCTACATTTCAAAATTCCCAGTTAGCGTGGTCAACCACTTTTTAGGCTAAGAACTGTAATCTAACATATTTAGAAGGTACAAGGTTGCTAAACATTCTCTAACTGGTAGACAAGGTTTTTTCCCCCCCAACAATTTTCTGTATATGTTGAGCAGAACAGAAATGATTTAAAATATTTTCTGGTCCTCAATGTAGCCAGCCAAATGCTACAAAAGGAGTAAAATCTTGGTTGCCTGGTATAAAAATAGATTGTAAGCATCAACCAAGCAGCTCAGATTAACATACCTGCCATATTTTGGGTAATCTTCCAGAAGAAGCTAATGCTTTTGTAGATTAGCAAGAGACACAATTCAGAGCTTTCAATCTGAATGCAAAAAGTAGCTGTCAGGCAGCCAATGTTTTTTCTCACTGTGTTAGTAGTTCTAACATATTTTAAATTATTGCCAAAATAGTATTTTAAAATTTTACTTTCTTGACCATTTGTGCTTACTGGGAAATTATACAATCCTAGCACATTCATAGTACTGAGAAAGGTTTTTACAATTAAGGTTTACAAACATACAGTGCAGTTTGTAGCTGGTAAACAGGTATAGAAAACATAGTAATACACAATGCCAATGCTAGGGAATACTCAAACTACTAAGCAATTGTATTTATTTCAAATGCTAGCAAGACAGCACTTAAGGTTTTGCAATTCTTCAACAACACATGGAATAAGAACAGTGAGATGTATACGGTGGTTTCACAGATACCTGTTAAAAATGTGAGTACATGAGGTCATCTCATTGGACCATTGAAGAATTTGTGTGATATAGAGAAACTAAATGGTGAAACATTAGGAAAAGAGTACCACCAAGAATGTCCCATTATTTAACTTCTATGCAAAATATATAATAAGTACTGGTGGAAATGGAAATTCGAATAACAATTGCTCAAAGAACACTAGGATATTAAATATACATGTATTTCTTTTATTCCAGAAGAGATTAGATTGGAAACATACATTATACTAGCAACAAAGTTATCTATTACAGGAGTCCCCAATCACCGGGCCCCAGACCGGTACCGGTCCGTGGATCATTTTGTACCGGGCCGCAAAGAATGAATAATCGTGATTAAAATATATATTTTATATTAGCTAAAGCTAAGAAGCCCTTTACTATTGGGGAAGAATTGATTTTGCCGGTCCTTGAAAAAGTGTTTCTGCGTGAAACTGGTCCCTAGTACAAAAAAGGTTGGAGACCATTGATCTATTAGACTAGACCCATGCTTCGCTACGAAACTATGCGACCAGGCTTAATTTGGGGAGAGGAAAATAGGGGGGGGAGGAATTGTGTCTCTGCCTACCAGCATCTACCAGTATTCATCTGGCTAGCATCCTATCAGTGTGTGAGAGAGTTGAGGGCTGTCTGGAAACTGAAACTGAAATAGTTATTTGCTGTGTGAGCAAGAAGGAGATAGCAAGGAGCCTGGGCATGGCTTAGCTTGACTGTTCTGTACTAAAGCTGGTTGCTGCCGTGAAACTAAAACTGAAACTCCTCTCCTCTGCTTGTGTTTTGCATTTGGAACAGATTTTTCAGGTGGGGAAGGGGAGTAGAACTTCTTAGCATCATAGCATGTTAATAATAATATCCAAAATACTAATGCTCTGATGGTCATTTTGAAATATACTAATGCTCTGATGGTCATTCCTTTCTTCACACACAAATTCCTAGAAGCCAAGAGGAACATACGTGCCAATTTTCAAGTTTGTAGGCTTTACGGTTGTGGAGATTTTGTGATGATGCACGAGTGGTATTTCATTTTTATATGGAGAGATTTATAAATCTATAGAGTACAGGTTTTTTTTAATTTCTCTACTTTTAATATTTTTATATAATCAGTCATGCTAATGGCTTTAGATATCTCTTGATTGCTTTAACTTTAGCTTTGTTAATGCTTTAAAAATAAATTTAGCCTGATTAAAATCTGTTTCTACTTGGTATTTGGTTGTGAAGTAATTTATATTGTTAATTAATATAGCTTGATTGTACTGTTATAGTCAAAAAAAAATTTTTTTACTAAATTCTTTATTTTCAAGTGCTAAAGAAAACATAATTATTCAGTTGCTTTTGACACTGGCTGCCTTATCTAAGCTGCTTGTTTGGTGAAATGCACAGCTATATAAATTGGACAAATAAATAAACAAAATATATTGTTACTTCCATGGTTTTTTCAGCTGTAGTATATGATTATGACAGCTGGATGATCAGAAATGATGAATGGAGAAAAATCAATGTATTTGAACAGTAGTGGTACAAAAATCTTTTTAGTGTACTGTAGCCCTCTTAAAGAACAAATAATTCAATACTAACTGAAGTAAAACCAGGCTGCTCACCCAAATGCAGTATTCTGTAAATAAAAGTAAAATACAGTGGGCACATCATGCAAACTAGCAAGAGTCAGTGGGAAAGATTTGAGCTTATAGGAACTCAAACAGTAATTACTGATAGATAAGCCAGCCAGAAAAATGTCCAGTCAGATTATGAAGAGTCAAAAGCAACTGAATAATTATGTTTTCTTTAGCACTTGAAAATAAAGAATTCAGTAAAAAGATTTTTTTCAACTATAACAGTACAATCAAGCCATATTAATTAACAATATAAATTGGTTATTTCACAACCAAATATCAAGTAGAAAGAGATTTCAATAAGGCTAAAAAAATTTTTTTAAAGAACCAAGGTCAAACTCCCAATTAAAATCCAAAGGAAAAAATATGGAGAATAACATTAAGGCTCTTCTACAGATCATTTCCTTCTGTTCCAATCTAAACTCCCTACCTTATTCATGCAATGTCCCAAAACTCTCCCAGGTAAATGATAGTTCTACTTTATACCCACTGTAACTACTGATAGCTATTATCATAGGTATTTATGGTACAAGTAGCCCTCCCACAAAGCAAAAAAAAAAAAAAAAGAGGGAATGAAATTTGAACCTTTCCCATCCAATCATCCACATGGAAGTTTTGGTATGACTTGTTGCTGTTATTGCAATACTGTATTCCTGCCACACATTCCTAATTAAAGTGACCTTCAAAGCTTTAAATCATTTAGTGATTCTTGCTTATAATGCTTAACTATATTTGTTGCTAAATTTACCCATATGTTTAAAAAAAAATTTTTTTTAAGAGTGTAGTTATAGAAATCCCATTGAAAACCATTTGCTATAAGAAACTACTAAATAAAAGAAGAGTTCTTCAAGAAATGTCAGGAACAGCTAAACCTAATGTTGCTAGATAATCTCTGAAAAAAAATTGTTCAAAAATATTAGTTACTGCAGCTGCTACATATTGCTAATACCAGTTATCCTTAAAAAAATGATACTGTCCTTATTGCCAATCTCTTATATCCCAAACTGGATCATTTGGGTTTTTCACTGCATCAGCAATTACAACTACCAGCAAGTAGTCCCATTCTATTCAAATGACACCAGGAAAACTTGACAATTGTTTGCTTTCAATGAATTTATAAATGCATTATTTTTTGTTGCACATTTTAATAAAACAAACAAAAAAAGGAATACTGGAAGACTTCAAAGCAGATACCAAAACTGTAAACTTGGTTTTTTCCCCAAATACAGACACATCAATTGCCTGAACATTAACATTCTTTCCTTCATATGTATCTCATATGCACGTATCTCATTTGATTTTTATACTCATTTATGCCATATGCATTTCTACCTCAAAACCCATTGTCTGGGTTTGAGTGTAAAGTTAAGAATTTGTCAGCTTACTGGATGGATGAACTTCTCAATGAAAACTACTTTCATTGAGATTGTCTATAAAAAGAATTTTGCAAGTCCGTTGTGCTGTACTTATTGCTTATTGTTCAGTAAATTAGAAAGATGGCTGCCCAAGTCACTCCTGAATATTATCTGTTTATTGTGGGTTTAAAATAAGTTACCTCCCATTGCACTGGCAACAGATCTTGCACATCTCCATCAAGGTCATTCTTCTTACCCTCTACAGAAATATACAGAAGAAAAACTATCATCTCCTCATCTGCACCTCTGAAAAATCTCTCTAGACTACAGGATCTTAAAATTAAATAACTTGACAACTAAATAGCTTAGATAGCTTTCATGACACCTTGTGCATAGGCATAGGAATCCACTATTAGAGAGCCATCCACATATTTACCATCTTCCAAGGCAGACTGTTCCATTGTTCAACAGTTCTTACCGTTAGGAAATTATTTCTGATATCTGATATCTTGTAATTTAATCCCACTATTTCTTGTTCTGTCTTCTGGACAACAATGAACAAGTTAACTCTTCCTCCTATTTATCAGTCCTTCAGAGATCTCCCTCCTCCCTCTCCCTCCCTCAAAAATCATTTGACATCCACCTTGTATCCAGCAACTCTAGGCAGCCAACAACATCAAAACATTGAAACCATCTATTACCAAAACACAGCAAATAAAAACATTAACAGGTAAACTCAGGGAGACAAGATGGCAAAGAAGAGAGCTGGACACATGGGGAGGAGGGGGGTTGAATTTTAATTTGTCAACCACCTTTAGTATGAAGCTCTCCCCCACTGACTCTCCAGCCATCTGGCAGAGCCAGGTCTTAAGGCTCTTTTGACACATCAGGAGGGTGGGAGCCAATCTCAGCTCAAGGTATAAGATTTTCCAGAATTTTTTTTTTTAAAAATCAGTGCTCACAATGACTGAAAATTCTTTAAATTGTAGTTCATCTGAACGATACTTGACCAAAGACTGTATTTTTGATTCACAGCTTTAAATATGAATGGTAACAATGATAGTACTGTAAAGTCATGATCAAAAAGGTAAGAATCTGGTCGAGGTATGAAAAGCATGAAAACCAGGATTCAAGGTCCTGCTAGATCTAAATAAAGATATAAAATTTCCAGATTTTTTTTTTAAATCCAGGTAATCCTTTATTTTTAGCATAATTTGGAGAAATTCAATGTATTATGTACAATTAAATGGTAAAGGTGTTCAGTGTTTTCCCACTGAATATCAGAAAATAGTCTCTTTTCATATCTATGCAAATTCTTAGAAATTATAAGGATTTCAGAACTCTTGCTTGCAACAATGATGTATTTCAGCTCTATTTAGCTCTATCTGTGGCTCTCAAAATAAACTTACAACATCAAGAGAAGTTCCTTCCAACATCCAAACCTCTAGACTTGTTCTGTCTAGGACTAGGTAATCAAGATCACAAGTTCCTTGTCTATTTAATCTCCACTGGAATAATGCACTACTGCTTATTCCAGAGTAATTTCAGTAATTTGAGCCTGTCATAATTTCTAGAAGACAACAAAGGAACCACTATACACTTGATTACAAATTTGATCAAGATCACTCACAGACAAGACACTGATTCCTTTTTTATTCGCTCATGAAAATGTCAGAGGAATTGTAGTGATCTTGGTAGATAATTTACAAAAAAAATTTTAAAGAAAGATTCTCCATGAAACAAATATAATCTAGATAAAATTAAAATCTATTTTCCCAAATTTTCAACAAATTTTTAAAAAGTATTTAGATTCCCCTCCCAATCTTTCTGACCGTTCTTAAAATGTTTATCCTCTAATTCTCTCAATTTTTATGTACGAGAAATTTTACATGATATATTTTGAATGTGTGTTAAAAGCATTTCAACTATTCTAAAGGAGAAAGTACTCGATAGGATTTTTTTTTTCCAGATTTTATCCAGAACTTCTAATTTTCTCACTGGAAAAAAAAAACACCTCCCCGCCTTGCAAAATATTTACATAATTGTAACACACTTTTCCAGTTGCCCACTGCAACTAAATAAGTAAATATGGAATGCAGCTCAACATTATTTGCAAAATTCAAGTATTTCAAAACAAATCAATATTTGTTTTTTAAGCAATGATGCCAAGCAGTAACATTGGTACTTCCATCAACATAAAAGTTCCCAAAAAGCAATGTTCTATATTTTCAACAGAAAGGATTTTTAGGAAAACTGAAAAGAGCTCAATAAGCTGAAGAGCTTTCACTCCGTTGGGTGAAAATTTGGCTTTTTAATAGCTTTTGACACTGCACAAAAGTTTTAGTAGAACCTTTGGATATTTTTATTTTTAAAACTAAAATAAATTTAAAAAGTGTTCCTTACTCTGCAATAAACGCTCTCTCCTCCTTCTATATCAGTTATCGATTTTTAGAAGAGAAACGTCTCCAAATAGGACTTTCTGAACAGTACAGTAATTTCACCGAGATGGTCTAAAACGACTCACATTCTTGAAAGACAGTGTTAGTAGCTACCACTGTATAAGTAACAAAAGTAAAAGCATTAATTTTGGTAAAGTACAGGGCGTCTTTCTATTGCAATAATTCACAAAACGATCAAGGCCCCTGTGTAAGTCAGACTGAGCATGTTAATGTCTCATGAGCCAAATATAAATTCCCCCAAAGATAGTAAAAGTTACAGTCCTTATTATTAGGCCTAACAAATTGTGGGTTGTTTTTTTTTTTTTTTTGCTACTTAACAGGCATTATGCAAAAAAAAAAAAAAAAAAAAAGCTTGTCCCTCATTCCTGATATGAATTTGTTAGATTCTGTGCAAGAATCTAACACCTACATCCATAACGTCTATTATGCAAGGTGCTTAGATTTGGACAACAAGACAGCCAAGTGGATCAAACCCTCCTTCATTTATTACAATAAACGTAATTAACGTGGTAAGAATTAAACAAGACTTTTCTGATAAAAGAAGCCTTCTCAAACTGGAATCCCCTTCCCCATGTCTTGGGTTTCAACTCCCAGAATTCCCAGCCAAGATGGCATGGTCAATTACAGGGGCGGAAGGCATCACCAGCCTGCAAAAAGGTCGCTATGAAAGACCCACCGAGCACCGGCAAACCCTTCTACCGTCCTCCAACGTCAGCACCGCACATCCTGTTCGACAAACGGAGTAAGTGCACATATTTCCCCCCTCTCCCCGCCCGGAGCCTTAAAAAGGCTTCCTGTCGGGCCACAAGCGCCTCCCGCCCTTTCACTCCATTCATCGGCCTACCCGATAGGATCGCGCTACGGAGGGAACAGAGGGGGGAGGGTTGATCCAAAAGCGACCTGGAGAGGAGGAGGAGGAGGGGGGGGGAGGCGGGGGTGTCGCAATTTCGCCCCCGACAACGCCCCGCCCCCCCCCAATTTCCGGGGGGGGTACCGTTACCCTTCCTTCCGTCAAAAAAACCCCCCCGCCCCCGGAGCCGCCCCCCCCCCCCCCCCCCCGGGCCGCCGCCGCCGCCGTCGTCGTCGTCGCTCCCGGGAAGCCGCTTTAATTCATTCTCCACAGCTGAAGCCGACGCAAAGACCTTCCCCGAGCGCGCGCCGCGTCGTACCGCTGCCCTCAGCCCTCCTCGCACAGGAGAGGTGGGCGTGCAAGGAAAAGAAAAAAAAAACACACACACACACACACACACACACACACACACACACACACAGGCGGGGAAGGGGCGTGAAAGCCCCAAGCGCGCACTTTTGGCCCTTTCCTGGGAAGGTCGGAAGCGCGCCGGGCGGAGTCCGACTGGAAAGGGGGGAGGGGGCCGATACGGGGGACCAGCACTCCTCAGGGAACAGGCGCGCACCTCCGGCGCTCGCAGCCTCCCTGCCAGAAGCAGACTGGCCCAGACCCTTGGGAGAGGCGGGCGTCAGCGCGCGTAAAAAAAAAAAAAAAAGCGGGGAGGGGGCGGGGGGGAAGAAGCACGAGCGAGCGAAGAGGTCGCCTCAGCGCCCGTTGCCCCCCGCCCACCACCTGGCTTGTCTTGAGGGACTGGCGCAGCGGCCTCCCTGCAAGTGAGGGGACCGAAACTCCTGCGTTACTCCACAGTGCCGAGTCGGGGATTTTTCTACCAACCGCGCGCCTGGGAGATGCTACGCCCCGCCAGCCTCGGAGTCGGCCTGGCTCCTCAGAAGAGGAGGGGAAAAGAGGAGGAGGAGGAGGAGGAGACGGGGTCCGCCTCGTTATCCGCAGGTTATCATCAGCCCAAAGAGAGCTGGCCTTCTCCAACGGCCCTTTCGTGCACCAACCACTCACTTTGACCAAGCCGCTTCCTGCTCGATCTGCAAAGAAAAGTGGAGCTCTTGACTGGAGAGGGGCTGCCCCGGTTTCAGGTCCACCGCGAGGCGCACCTCCTCCTCCTGCTCCCCTCGCGGCTTCTGTCAGGCAGGCGCCTGATCTGATCACCGCCCTCCCTCCCCTTCTGCTTTCCCTCGCCGTTCCCCGGGTCTGACGCGCTCATTCTGCAATGTCTGGAGCCTTCGGAGGTTCGCTTCACTTCGGCTTCGCCACATCTCCCAGCCGGCCGGGAGCCAACCGCCGCCACAACAAAAGGGTTTCATGGGCGCAGATCAACCCCGATCTGATGGCCCCACAAGTGAGAACAGCTTTTTCGGAGGTTTGCAAAGACAATAACGGCCAGACGATTGATTGTAAATGCAAACTTAAAGGGAAAAGATGACGCGATCGACCTGCCGGCGTCAAATATATTTGTTTGTATTTCAGTCGGGAAGGCTTGCTTGATTTTTTTTTCTTTTCTTTTCTTTTTTCTTTTCTTTTTTCCGCCCTGATGTGCTGCTTGCAGTGTTCTTTCAGCAATGGCTGTAACTGTTCCAGAGAACAATACCGGGTGACTGATTGGTGACAGGATAGTTCAGGCAACAACGAAAGCCAGGTGATGGAGGTAGAAAAGGCCACGGACATTTTGGCAAGGTAGCATTGCGTTTGATTTCGTTCTGGTGGAGAAAATAGCAGTGCGATTAACAAAGCAGCCTAATCAAAAATATGACAGCTGTGATTAGAATGAAGATTAACATGTTTGACCAAAAAGAGAAGATTTGGCCCACTGAGAATGGATCTTTTTTCTCTCAATCAGTTGAAAAGCAGCAGTGTAACTTCTGAAAAATGTTCCTACTCCTGCAAAGGAAAAACAAACAGCAGGTGCGGTGCCTAGGTGTTTAACCATAACATTCATATACATAGAATTACTCAGATGTATTCTTCATATTTTTTTATTCAGAAAAAAGTCAATTTGTCAAGACTCCTGAAATGTAGACTTAATCTTTTTTGTGTATGTGTAAACACATAAAGCATATCAAGATGAAAAAGCAAATCGAGAAAAACTTGGGAATATGCATATTTATGCTTGTATTCATACAAATGTGATTTTAAGAATATAACCATTTTATATATTCCATGTTTATTTTGGAACATTTTTACAGGTAATGATTTATTTATGGCCCTTTAAAAAAAGATTTTAAAGGTCCTTTGCTATTACATTATTTTTTTGCCACAACATTTGGGGCAGAAGAATTTTCCATTTTGATTCAAAGAAAGAGGTGCTTGTATTTTTGAGAATTTTTCAGTTGAAGACCTAGGAATTTCTTGTATTGCAACAGTGAAAGTTTTATGTTTAAGGAGAGGGTTTTTGTTTGCTTATTTGAATGCAGATTTTTTAAAACTAAGTTTGACAAAATATAAATTCTATGAAGAGGGACAGACATTTTATGTAATTTTTGGTCATAAGGTGCTAAAAGTTATATTATTGATATGAATATCAGTCTATTCAATAGTATTTATAACGACATATCTACTATTCTGTGCCATTTTATTATGGAAGTTTAGTAGAAACAGAAGAGCTACAGTAGCTTCCTGGTTCTCCAAACGTTTTGTATATTCATTTTCTCTATACATAACAGTATGACCATACTACTGTGATCAGTGGTCTCAGCCTCAGTTATAATCAATAAGGTTGCTTACAATATGCAGGTATAGATACCTATTTTCTATTTTATAGGCATCTTTTCTTGTATAAATTAAAACAATTTTCGCTTACAGCTTTATTAGCACGCTTGTGGATTTACCTGCTTCTGAGAAAAGTTCCAATCTTTCTCATAATGTATATTCCAAAAATTCCCAGAAGCATTCTTAGAAAATAAAATAGTGAGTCATTGCAGTAGTGAGTTATTGGAAGTATGCCCACCTATCCAAGTTAAAAAACAAGGTGAGGTAACAATAGTAGTTTAAGCCATTATAAAATACAATACATCAAATTAATACAGTAGCTCACAATAATCTAATATCACAACTAAAGCCTAAGTTTCCACAGAACGGCCTAATGTGCTAGAGGGAGTAACATTGAGTAATCTCATCCGATTGACTCCTAATAAGAGAATGCTTTGTGATTGGCCACAACAATCATGACAGCCATTTTGTGAAAATGCCATAAACGTAGAACTGCATTATTCATAGGATGTAATAGTATGTGGGAAAAGATGTTGCCATGGAACAGGCAGATAAGAGACAACATAATTTTTGGCTACACAATGAACAAGGCAAGAGACTCAGAAGAAACCCTAGTTTCTCAGGGCTATAAGGGAGTTGGAGAATGGGTGGGGAGAACATTATATTTTCATACTTGCAAGTTTCTGTCAATGTAGTTTTACAATAACAAAATTAGTTTATCTGATTCCTGTTTGATATATCCATAAGGTCAGTATAAATCTTCTGTATAATACAGTATTATTAGTTCATATAGTTGTGATTCCTACCTAGTTTACCTCGTGAGGTAATTAATTAACATTAATCTTCTGTATGAAAGAAGGTTCCCTCTCCCTCATCTCCTTACAGCCCAAGAAACTAGGATCACAGATATTATGTAGCCCAAGAAACTAGGATGGTACTGAGCCTCTTGCTTTGCTCACTATCTGGCTGCAAGTTACCCTGTCTTATCGGACTGTTTTCTTGGCAGTGTCTCTTCATCCAGTCTCAAGGTCTTTCCCACAGACCATTACAAAGGGAAAAAATGAAGTTCTCAGTCTCTTTCAAATCCAACTACTGATCAACTCCTTAAAAAAACCTGGTGCAATAAACCATGTAAATCATTGTAGCAGGACAGCTAAGCCAATAAAATAGAAACCTGGAGGTTTCAAATTTTTCCCCAAACTGTATGAATCTTCACACGTGGTCATATGAGCCTTCACAAGTGGTCTTGGCCCACCACCTGCTTTGGAATAGCAACTTGATAGTTCCTGCTGCCACTACCTGTTTCCTAGGAGGTGCGACACCTGATATCCTTCCCCTAATACTACTATGCAGAACAAAGATATCACAACTGATGCTGCTTTAATCAGAGAATCATATCATTTACTACTCAAGACATGAAAAACAAGGAATGGAATGCTTTCATAAAGCAGAATATAGCAAAGACAGGTCCCTTATGAGAGGAATTCTTAAATATGATACATAAATAAATAATACAAATTTGGATACAATCTAGTCCAGGGGTGCTGATCTCAATGCATCAGGATTGTGTTTGACCTCGGGGGGGATGGGATGGGCATGGCCAGCATGATGTCACTCATGTTGGGGGTGCCTGTGATAGCCCAAGTGCTCTGGCAGTGAAAACAGGCTCCCGAGCTCCATTTTCAGCTGGGACGACCTCCTGCAACCCTCTGCCAGCAAAAAAGAAGCTCAGGTGGGGGGGCTGCATGTGGCTCTTGTGAGCTCCATTTTTGGCTGGGATAGCCTCCTGCAACCCTCTTGCCAGTGAAAACGGAGACACAAAATCTGAAACAGTGCTTTCTTTATTGCTAATATATTGCTAACTAAAATGACAAGTATACACAAGGTGATCACCAGATAAATCAAATCGACTATATTATTGATACAAGGAAGTGGAAGAACTCAATTATAACAACGAAGATCTTGCCAGGGGGCAATTGTGAAGCAAATTACAAACTCTTTATGCACAAGTTCCAAGTCAAGCTAAAATGGGAGAAAAAAAGCAGTTACCATAATATGATCTGAAGCACATATCTACCATTTTCAAGGAGAACATCAGGGCTTATTTTGAACCTTGCTGATAGGGAACAGTGAAATTGCTGCATGAAATCAAGCACATTTTAAGGATGAATGTGAAAAGAGACTGTTAAAAGGTCAAAAAACAGAAGAAAGCAAACAGGAAATCAGAACAAATGATAGAAATTGCAAGAGTAACCAAACCCAAGAAAGATGCAAAGATCTCAGGAAGAACCTGAGAATAGTTAGAAAAAAAGCAAACAATATTACAATATCTGTGAAGATGGAAAAATACAGTTTTTGAAAACTGTAGGTCTAACCTTGAATTCTTATCCTAAAATTGCCAATGAACAGATGGTAACAAATTCAAAAACACTCAACCAGAATGGAAGAAGTGTACTAAAATTCTGTGTAGTAGAGATTTCATTGTTCAAGATATCCAGAAGATGTTCTCTTTTTATGAGAACATTTAATAAAAGAAGGTGAACTTAAATAAGTACTCTGGTTATTAGTATGTCTGAAGGCTAAAGGAACTCATGGAAGAATCAGTAAATATTCTAATCAAACTCTGCCAACAAAGCTGGAGAACAACACAATGGCCAACACATTGGAAGAGGTCTGTCTACATATCAAAAGAAAGGAGAGCATTTATATACCCTTTATTTTCACATTGTAGCAAAACAATGTATAGATCACTTAACATGGATTACAGCCATACATGGAAAGGAAATGCTTGATGTCCAACTTTATTTTAGAAAAGGCAAAAGAAAAAGAAAAAACAATTACTGATGCATACTGGATAACTGAGAATGCCAAAAAAAGTCAGTATGTTCTTCATTGATTTTAATTTTTTAATAATGTTTATTCAAAGTTTCAAAAAAAGAATGTTTTTTTAAACAGAGAAACATGTTCTCACATTTTTCAACATTTTCATAGCAGTGTACATTTCTATTAGTGTCAATTAAAGTCATTTGCTACAAGTAAATCTATCACTTGTTTCCTAAATCCTTACTTATTTATGTTATTATTATATTTATAATACAATATTTAATTATATTACTTGATTCATTGATTTTAAACCGGCTTTTGATTGTGCCTTATCTCAACTGTACTTAGGAAAATGGAACTCTAGAATCTCTCAATGTTCTCATGAAAAATCTGTACATAAAAGACAGGAGACGATTGTTTGAATAGAGCAATTGTTTGGCAAGAGAAAGTTGCACAAGGATTCTGGGACGTAGAGTTTTGTCCCTTTCCATGCTAGGTCATCTCTTTGTTAAGATGTGTCAATTGTCGCAGAACCATAGAAAATGTTTTATGAGTTGACAGATACATGTTCTCCCTTGAATGTACTGTATATTGAGGGAAGTTGGCAATGGAAGAAGGTGAACATTTTTTAATTTTTTAAAATTGATTTGTCAATCACTTACAAGGTAATAGGTACAGGAATAAACATGAGTATGAATACAGGAAATAGGTACAAATAAATGGGACAATAGGACAGGGATGGTAGGCATGATTTTGCATTTATGCACGCCCCTTACAGACCTCTTAGGAATGGCGTGGTTTTAAAATGACAGGAAAAAACACCAGAAACGAGCTATGCTAAAGCTTTTATCTGATAGCTGAAAATTCAAAGGATCCACAAGTTGTACTGATTAAAGCCAAATAGTATAATAAGAAATGGGACTATAAAGATCAAACTAGCAAGAACCACAAGAATTGACAGTAGAGATACTGAAGTGGTAAAGAATTTCTGTCTTTTAGGATCAATATCATAAGTAAAAGAATAAGCAGACAATCACCGACTAGCATCTGCTAGCAATGGAAAATAACATGCTTATATCTATACTGATCTGAATTGTGCAGTCAATGGTGGGTTTTTTTATGACACTCCATAGACACAACAGTTGGATTTTGAAGAAATAGGACAGAGAGATTATTGGTGTTTTGGTATTGGAGAAAACTCCTGACAGTACCATGGATGGCCAGGAAAATAAGTGGCTCATAAAAATAAATCAATTCAGAGTTCTCATTTGAGGCACAATTACCAGGTTCAAATTATCATGTCCAGGACTGTTATGTTAAAACCTAATCCCTTTAGAAGTGTATAATGCTGGGAAAGGTAAAAGGAAAAAGAAGAGAACTCTGGCATCAAAGTGGGTGGATTTTAACTACAGTCCTGATGGGTGCACCATTAGAAGACCTAAAGCACCAGATTGGAGTCAGATCATCGTGGAAAAGGTTTATGTATATGGTCATTAAGAGTTGACACCAACTCAATAGCATAATCAGTAAACAATTTCTGTAGGACTTTTTTCTCTAGTCAGTCAGTTTATCCAATATAAATTGTGCTGAAGCATTATCACCACCTTTCCCCACCTCTGAATTACGGAAATGCTTTATTATAGCTCTAAATTGTGTGTCTCCGTTATGACCAGTGGTGGGATTCAATTTTTTTTTTTTAACTACCGGTTCTCTGGGCATGGCTTGGTGGGTGTGGGAGGGGAAAGATACTGTAAAATCTCCAGACAGAGATGGTATTTGCCAGTTCTCCAAATTATTCAAAATTTCCATTTTCGGTTCTTCAGAACTAGTCAGAACCTGCTGAATACCACCACTGAATATGACCCAGGTGGTCAAGGAAAGCAGGCCCCCAGAGCAGGGGTCTCCAACCTTGCCACTTTAAGACTTGTGGACTTAACACCCAAAACTCCCCAAGGCAAGGCAAAGAGCAAGTCAAGGCACCAGTCAAAGCTGGAGGAGTGTAAGCCAAAGCCAACAATTATTCCTGGTAAAGAATATTATATTGTCTTATAATAATATATAATATATATTAATATAATATAATAATATATTATATATAATATAATAATAATATAATATTATACTGTGTATTCTTCACAGCTTCTCCTTAAGTGTTCTTTGTGAGGAGGGGTGGGCTATTCTTCCCAAGTAGACTTGCAGCCCTTCACTGTTTTTGCCTATGGTCCACTCTCTTTGCTCTTGCATCGAGTGGAGTAGACAGTTGTTCCTCATCAGAGGAGATTGGCTGCTTATTAGCATCACTGTGGGTCAGTAGCCGATCCTCCCCTGTGTCTATGCAGGCAGGCAGCTCTTTATCTGGTCGACCGCCTCCCTCAATGCCTGAGGGACTCAGGACAGCATCATCCTCAGCCCCTAGCATGCCTTCCCCGTTGGACAGTCCAGTTCCAACTCCTCCTCCTCCTCTTCCTCCAAAGTGGGCTCTGAAGGAGCCATGACAGTCGCATAAGTCTGTACAAAAGTAGTTATTTGATCGCTCTGAAGGAAAGATAAAGACGTAAGTATCCTTAACTATATATGGTGGCACCCAGAAAGTGTGTGTCATGCTGTTTGATTAGACAAAGTAGATTAGATTTTGATTCACAATGGGATAAAAAAGCACTAATTAAATTTCCCCGAACCCCAAACTATGAATTCAAATAATAAATGAGTCATTGATTAATTTTGGATAGAAAAGATTATTTAAATAATAGAAGGTGAAGAACTTGTTATGAGAAACTATTCTAAACAGTCCGTAAAGATACTGACCTATTGTAGTTCCAGCCTGTTGCCTACAGTTGTTCCTGTTATCTGGAGAGATTTCTTCCCAAATTAAAAGAACTGTGGGTAGATTGTTTTATTTTTCTATAACTTTCTGGTTTGGTGCAACAACTAAACAGAACAGGTACAGACTTCAATGGACAGTTAGGTCTATGGGAAAGCCTAATAGCACTTAGTCATAGCACTTAGATTTATATACCGCTTCACAGTGCTTTACAGCCCTCTCTAAGCAGTTTACAGAGTCAGCCTATTGCCCCCAACAATCTGGTCCTGATTTTACTGACCTTGGAAGGATAGAAGTCAGCCCATGAGAATCAAACAGAATTAACAGAATTAGCCTGAATGCTGCATTTTAACCACTGCACCACCACAGATCTTGGTGCAACCAGCCTGCCTTCCATTGAGAACCTTTTATACTGCAAGGGTCAGAAAGAGGGCTGAGAAAATAACTACAGACCCCTCACATCCTGGACATAAATGTTTCAACTCCTCCCCTTGCATGACACCACAGAGCATTGCTTGCCAAAAACAGCTAGACACAGAGACAGTTTTTCCTTGTGCCATCACTCTGCTGAACACCTAATTTCCACAGTTCTGTCTTACATCTATTACCCATGTGGTGTGGCTATATTATTTCTATCCTCATTTGTTCCACTACCTTTTCTATTGGTATCGTTATTATGATTTTTATCCTTTGTTATTAAGATTGTTATTACCCGTATTTTTCAAACTAGAAGACGCTCCTAACTATAAGATGCACCCAGGGGTGGGATTCAATTTTTTTAACAACCAGTTCTTTGGGTGTGGTTTAGTTGGTGAGTGTGGCTTGGTGGTCATGTGACTGGGTGGGCATGACCAACTCGACATCACTCATGTCAAGGGGCGCTTCTCCTCGCCTGGCCTCTCATGACAGTGGGGATGCTGCAATGGTCATAAGTGTGAAAAATGGTCATAAGTCACTTTTTTCAGTGCCATTGTAACTTTGAACGGTCATTAAATGAACTGTTGTAAGTCAAGGATTACCAGTACAAAAATACAAAAAGCATAATGATGATCAGCTGTTCCAGTCTGCAGGGATCACTATCATCGATCACAGCTTCCGTGTGCTCCATTTTTGGCCTCAGTGCACCCCATTTTTGGCCTCCGTGCATCCCACGGGGTGGGCAGAAGCTGAAAATGGGGGGCATGGAGGCTGAAAACAGGCCACAAATTGCTGGGAGGCAGAGGCCGAGGGGTGGGGGCTGGTGGGGGGGTGGGGCTTCAGCAACATTGCTGTATAAAACACACAGACATTTCCACCCACTTTGGGGCAGGGGGAGTGCGTCTTATACCCCCCAAAATACAGTGCTTCTTGTTTTGCATGTACACCCAAAGCTTCTGTACTGGAAACAAATTCCATGTGTGTCTAATCACACTTGGCTAATAAAGTATTCTAATCTTTTCTATTTCTATTTCTGTTCTGTTCCATTCCATTCCATTTCATTTCTATTTCTATTTCTATTTCTATTTCTATTTCCTATTCTATTCTATTCTAATAGCTAATAACCTAATAGAGCAGGGCTGAGAAAAATCATCAGCCCAATCCTTCTGCATAACTCACCACCACCCCTATGGGTCTGCCACAAATTCAACTTATGCAAAAGTTGACCATATAATAACAAGAGTTTGATTGTTTTATGTCACGGCCAGATTTATTTCCAGTCCATGATAAAATGGGGAAAGTACAAAATCCACTCTGTGTTTTAGATGAATTTGGCCACCAGAGGGAGCTATTAATCAACTCTTTGGAAGAAGGCAATAACGAATGGGATTGTGAAGAATAAATAGTATTTCTGTCGCATTTCTTTAACAACAAAGATCAGAGGATAATCATAACAATCCATTGGTAACGTATAGTCATTAAAGCTAGACATTGGGCAATCCTCATGTGAAGCTGGCATATAAATCTATATTTCATTTATTTCTTCAACTTATTAACCATCCAATTTAAAACAATTGGCTAACCATTTCGGGCAGACATATCCTCATAATAATACTTAGCTATTTGCTTAGTTATTTACTTAGTTAGTCAGTTAGTTAATTTGATTATAATAATTTACCAATATCGTGTACAGTTTTTAATAAGATATACAAAGTGCAATCTAAAAAGTACATTTTCTAAAATCAATAAAAATGTGTAAAATAACAAACTATAATGCCATGCACACAGATGATACTGAAGAATCTAAATATGAATAAAAAATAAATGCTTACACACTTAATACCAAACTGCTGAGCAAGTCTGTACAAATATTCATATATATATATGTATGTATAAGTATTACAAGGATGAGTGATCAGTAAAATATAAAGACCCAAAACATAAGGCAGCAGATAACACATTTGGAAAGGAAAAAGGAAATAATTGGAACTAGTGCTAATTGGGTCCTAAAAGTTTAGGGAGCAATTTCCTGTGTAAAACAATGTTCCCAAAGAAATTGTACAGCTCTTGCAATATATTAAGGTTCCTGTTAAACAATAGGAAGGAAATTAAGTTCTCAGAATTACTGGGACAACTATTAACAAGTGTAACTGTAAGAAGAAAACGTAAGATGTTATATAACAAACATTCAAGAGGCACACTTGCTGGAATTTCAGGTTCCTTTAGAGTTTAGATCTCTGGGGCCAGTTCATTCTGCAAAAGAAGTATTATTCTCCAAAATTGCAAACAGCTAAGTGAGCTACAGAAAAGGCCCTGCAGTATGGAATATTCACTGATGAGAAAGGTTTCCTATTCATATGTGGTCAGTATCCATGGGTAAATCAAACCTACGGTACTCTAGAGATGTTTGTTAAACACCTGCTGTCACAAGCTAGGCAAGCACAGATCACTTTCATGATTTTCAGGAAGAAGATTGTTTACCAAGAAGGACCACAGCAGCCAAGGAGTCTCTAGAAAAATGGAACTTGAGACCAAAATAAAGCTGGAAGCTCCAACTCCAGAATCATCCCAATTTCTAAGAAAAGTGCTTCATTTGAGGTAGAAATAAGTAATAGGAATCTCTTAGGAATCTGGATGATATCTAAGATTTAGGTCCTGGGTATCCAACCTTTTGGCTTGCCTGGGCCTTATTAAGTGAAGTCTTCAGCTGTATAGAAAATGTATAATATAGTTAATGTATATAAATTGCATAATAAAAGTTTACAATCTTGTGGGATCACATTACAAGCCAATCAAGGCCTCATGCAGCCCATGGGCTATGGGTTGGGTATGCCTGCTTTAGGTTATTACATATATATATATACAGGAGAGCTTTATAAGTACTGGGAAATGTGTGTATGTTCTTGCCTCTCTTTTGATATGAAAGAAACCCAAGAAAGCCCTAGCACATTTTTTTAGACTTATAAGAAATAGATTTAATTTGTTTGGCCAAGTTCCCCAGGACTGTGCTATTTAAAGCTGTTGTATGAGATCATTATTTATCTCCCAATGGTATTTGCAACATTTCCATTCTTTTGAAAAGATCATAATTTGGGTTTTGGAATAATTGTGACCTTTCGTCCATAGAAGCTGCCAGACTTGTAGACTTCTAAGGTCAACTTCAGTCAGAGAAAAGAGTTGTTTTTTGTGAGATGTGTTGCTCTATAAATTTGATTAATAAGTAAAATAAATAAATTCTGTCTTGGTTAAGGGATGACCACTGAATTCACATTGATGTGGAAATATAAAGAGATCAGAATACAACCAGTTTCCGGATTGTGATGTCTGCAGGGAAATGATCACTACTACTACATATAACTGATATAACAGTGATCAAATGTAGCATCCTAATTGGGCAAATGAATCCTTGATCTATAGAAGAATGAAACAGTTTTGACCAAAGTCTTCCTAGGGGGAAGGAAGGCTGACTTTAAATCAAGAAAAGCAATGTATAGAGAGTGAATGGATAAACATACTCAGATTCTTCTACCAGCAATGGTGGAATGACACATTTGTTCATCATTCACCCACCTTGTTACTAATATGTGTAAATAAGAATATTGCCTTTGCATCATGCCTAGTCTACGGTAGAGGCAGCGATTTGCTTTAGCCATTCCAGTCTTAAAATAATAGTCTCCCTCTTATAACACAAGTTTTTGCTGTATGGACAGTTTGCAACATTTCATTGATAATGTTGGTGATGATGGAGCAGTGGCTACCCAGCTCATATTGAGGTCACCCTCTCATCATTGCAATTGAGAAGGCTTTTGTCTTCTCTGGTCAATTTTGCTTGGGCTGGAAAAAAAGCCTGGACACATAATGGCTAACCCACTTTGCAAAGTGCCTACTATGAAGGCTCTTTCTGAATGTGGGCATCACCAAGCAACTTGAAAACTGGCTGAAGCTTCTGGTATAGGCACACAGTCACATTTATCCCCACTTTATTGTGCATTAAGGAAAGCAATTGGTGGTTGATTGTCATAGGGGCCAATGAACCTGTGGGAGGGGAAATGTATCAAGAGGACTCAACCAATCACTGCCTTTAAATTATCTGACTTAAAGTAATATGGACAGTATTATTTGCAAACCAACAGTCTCTTCAAATAGTCTCCGATAGTTTCTATGCCGTCAGATAAAGTTGGTTTGAGCCAAATTCACTAATTAAACAAAGTCATCTGTCAGAATTCAGGAAGGAGGCCTTTTCTGTCGTTATGCCTGCCGTCCAGAAAAGAGTTGCTATGCCTGCTATATTGACTGTTTAAAAACTATTTAAAAATCTGGCTGCTATCTTGACTGCTTAGAAAGGTTTCTAAAAAGCTGGCTGTTTTCCTGGGCCTTGGCATAGGATGGGTGATGAATCTTTTATAGGATTCTGAATGTTTGAAAAGTTTCCCCCCGCCGGTTTGGAACATTAATTAGGTGTTTTTTTAATTCTATTTAATATATGCCATCCAGTGCAGGGATGGGATTCAAATTTTTTAACAACCGGTTCTATGGGCGTGGCTTAGTTGGTGGGCATGGTTTGGTGGTCATGTTATTGGCTGGGCATGGCCAACTCAACATCACTCACACTGAGGCATGCATCTCCTCGCCTGGCCTCTCATGACCGTGGGAATGCTGCAACAGTCATAAGTGTGAAAATGGAAAAGATTTTTTCATTGCCATTGTAACTTTGAATGGTTACTCCACACAAGCAAAGTAGAATTTTTCTACTTTTCTACTACAAAGCAAATTGTTCTCCCAGCAGAGGGGGAAAAAACTCCAGAGAAGTTCCTGAGACAGGAAGTCTAATCCCGCCAAGAATGTAATAAGGGATAATGGAGAGGCAGTTTCTGTAAGCAACACCAGAATGTTTCCTTCCTGCCTTCTTTACAGGATTAGGCCAGTAATTTCTTCTAACAACCGGTTCTCCTAATTGCTTAGATTGTTAACAACCAGTTCTAGTGAATAGGTGCGAACTGGTAGAATCTCACCCCTGATCCAGTATCATCATGGATTTAGTTAGCCCTATCAATATGGTCAACAAACAAATCTGACAAATAACTCACCCTTATTATTGAGGCCAGCTATAAAGGTAAAAGGTAAAGGTTCTCCTCGCACATACATGCTAGTCATTTCCGGCTTTAGGAGGTGGTGTATATCTCCGTTACAAAGCCGAAGTGCCAGCGCTGTCCAAAGACGTCTCCATAGTCATGTGGCTGGCATGACTAAACGCCAAATGTGCACGAAACGCTGACAGGGTATAGCATAGCAAATTATTCTGGCATACTTTTCTACCACCTCAAAGACTGGAGGAATGCAGATAAAGGTGGCTATCTGGCATTGTACATACAGTAGCATGAGCGTCAGAGGAAGTGATGTAATCACAGAAGACATTTTGATTTATTTATATACTGGAGTTCTTCGGACTCAGAATGAAATAGGCCTTGAAATGCATAAACAACTCAATTTATTCTAAGCCCTCTTTTTTTTCAAAGAAACTTTAAGCACACATATTGATTTGGTAGGGCTGGGCTAAACAAACTGTGCAGGCATCTTTCAAAAATATTTACATAGCTATGAAGCAGCCATCCAATTTTTACATGATGGAATGATTATTAACATTAAAGCTAAACATATTATCATAAAAAATTTCTGAGACTATAGTAATTATCAGTAAGGGGTGGGATTCAAATTTCTTAAGAACTGATGATGTGGGCATGGCCTAATTTGTGGGTGTGGCTTGCTGACTTGGCATGGCTTGGTGGTCACATGACTGGCTGGGCGTGGCTTGTATGTAAATATTGTAAATATTTATGTAAATATCAATTTTTTTTATTAAAAAAAGAGCAACTTTTATCCAAAATCAGGCAAAGCAGGCAGGCAAATTGAGTTGCTCACAGAATCACAGATTCACTCAGAGATCTACCTTTCTGCAATCTATTGCCTGAGTCTACAATGAAAAACAGAAGCCAGTCCTAAGGAAGGTTCAGCTCTGCTTTTAGATTCATTTCTTGCTTTCTAGCAAATCTCAATCTCCTGGCACAGGAGAACAGAACAGCTGATGGTTGGAGGAGTGGAAAGGAAAGATAGCAACTTACCAAACTCAGGCACGCATGCCAGGTAAGGAATGAGTGGGCGGGGAGGGGAGGGGCCAGCCAGTGGCATGATTTGTTGGTTCTCTGAACTGTGCAGAATCATAACAAGTGGTGCAATCAGGTAGAATCCCACCCCTGGTCTTACCACATGAGTCACCATGGCCCCACAACAAATTGTAGTTTAATAGAAGATGTAAATTAAGGCCTAATATATCATTTTGCCTTACCTTTGGCCTGAAAGCAAATATGTGCAGTCATTTACAAGATTTTTGTGATGTTTTTTTCTCTTAATAGCCTATAATTTGTCAAGCTGGACAAGATGCCTTTCCCAGTTGAAAAGTTATAATTCTTTTTAATGCCCCAAGCAACATTCTAATAAGCTTTGACTGTTTTTAGGTGTACATTAAAAGCAGAAACACAATAGTTGTTTAAACTCTCTCCAGAAAAAATGTTACTTATCACATTTTAGTTTTCTATAATGTTGTCCTGTCTTCTCCTTTCACTCTTACAATATTGTAAATTACTAACACCATATAGATTGTAAGGGCTGCCAAATATTGGGAATGACATGCATGAGCTGATGTTATGTTCTGGAATTGTTTACTCCTGCTCAATTCATAGTTGTGAATTTCAAAGCAGGAAACATGACGTCTGATTATTGAGAAGTATCATATGCCCGTGCAATGCCAAATGAGACTCAGGCTATGCGCAACACCCTACCCTGTCTCAGGAGTTAGCACTTACAATGCAAATCAGCTGATTATATCTATTCATTAATATCTCCATCATAATTAAGGTTCCTTTTCAGGGCCAGGTTCAATAACATGTTTAGCACTGCTATGTAGGAAATGTATTATCTGTGGCTTGTCACACCTGCCCTTGTGCTGAGGATTCATCTGAATTTATCTTTCATTTGCAGTTACATTGTCCATTTTACAACAGTCTCTGATAATGGTTCATCTTCTGTTATTACAGATTTTAGATTGGTCTAAGGTATTTTAAGTTGACTTTCTTCTACCACGTTCTAATATATAAAATGTAACCAAGTTTTATATAACAGCGGCAGACAGGTATAAAGCTTACACTAGTAATTCTTATATTTTTATTTTAATAATTATTTATGGTTGACTGTAATTTTAACATTTTATAGGATGATTTGTTTCTATTGTCAATCTTTCTATAAATTGAATATTTACTTCTCTTTTTAGATTCAGATACTAATTTTATTGAGGAATTTTAGCAGTGGTGGGATTCCAAAAATTTTACTACTGGTTCTGGGGGCATGGCTTGGTGGGCATGGCGTGACTTGTTAGGCATGACAGGGGAAGGATACTGTAAAATCTCCATTCTCACCCCACTCCAGGGGAAGGATATTGCAAAATCCCTATTCCCTCCCCACCCCACTAACCTGCTTTCCAGCTCCGTTCTCCTCTGCAGAGCAACCAAAGAAGACCCAGTTGATCAGCTGGGATTCAAGAGGCAGATAATAGATGGGGGCAGGAGCAGTCAGAGGTGGTATTTGCCAGTTCTCCAGACTACTCAAAATTTCCACTACCGGTTCTCCAGAACTAGTCAGAACCTGCTGAATACCATCTCTGAATTTTAGCTATAATAATAAAGGTAGCCCTTGCCTTACAACAATTCATTTTGTGACTGTTCGAAGTTAAAACGGCATTGAAAAAAGTGACTTATGACTGTTTTTCACAATTATGACCTTTGCAACATCCCCATAATCATGTGATCAAAATTCAGATGCTTGGCAACTGTTTCATACTTATGACCATTGTCCCAGGGTGATATGATCACCTTTTGCAACCTTCTGATGAGCAAAGTCAATGGGGAAGCCAGGTTCACTTAACAACTGTGTTGCTAATTTAACAACCACATTGATTCACTTAAAAACTGTAGAAAGAAAAGTCGTAAAATGGGGCAAAATTCTCTCAACAAATTTCTCACTTAGCAATTTATATTTTGGGCTCAATGTAGTCATAAGCTTAGGACTACCAGTATCCCTATTGTATCATTTATTGTATTTTGTTTACTCATGTCATATTTGTGCATTGCATCATATTATACTGTGTATTTCCTTTTTCCTTTTTGTACATTTGTACATTTGATCTCATTGTAGATTGTACTTTTCCCCTTTTTATGCTGGTCATACTGACAATGGTAAACTCCTACCTTATGTAACCTACATGCCAGTGGTGGGATTCAAAATTTTTTACTAACGGTAAAAAGTAGTGAAAATTGTTCTGTCCTCACTACATGTTAGTCTTGTGCAGCTCGATATGCAGCTAAACCCACCTATCCTCCAATAAAACAGACTATGTGCATAGATGTGAATGCTTTATTGAAAGAACAGGATATGATGAAGCTGGGGAAAATAGGGATACATACAATAAGAACCAAATACAAGATAGATAGTATTGAGTTACTGCTGAACATAATTAATAAATACAAGCAATTTACCTGTTACTAGTGATTCTCTCTGTGTGTGATGTGGGCTTGTTTTTGGATGACCATGTGCCACAGATTAAGATGGATTCTTTTTTGTGCTTCTGCCTTCTCCAAATGCTAAAAAAAATGAAGTCTGGCTTCCCAGTGTGCACTTGTGTGAGAGTACAGACTGATGAGTAAAATGGGTTGGGTCAGCTTCAAACAATAAAATTAATATTTATCTCTCTGGCCACTAGATGGGGCCAAAAAGTAACAACAGTATATAAAGTTTGTATGTTGGAGCGTATTTGTCCCTCCGGCCACTAGATGGGACTAGAGAGCAACAACAGAATATAAAGTTACATGCTGGGGCATGACAAAAATAATTATTATAGTCATTCTATCACTTAATGTTATTATGCTTTAGCTGTAATCATACTTAGAAACAGTTTATGGAATTCAGTGAAACTGAACTTAATTAAATGTAACCAAATATTTATTGACTGAATTCCCGCATGATGCTAAACTATAGTATATCATATTTGACAGCAATTGATAAGCATGTTCATTGAGAAGACTTTTCCTCTGTAAAAATAATATTAGCAGAAGGAGGAAACCAAATGAAACCATTCATTATGAATTCTACTGATTATATCAGGAACAGATTTTTTTTCCAGGTGTGTCCTTCTGTGTGTCTTATGCCTAATTTCAGTCAAGGGGTTTTCCAAAAAAAAAAAAAAATGTATACGCCTAACTCTGGAGTGATAAAAGTGGTCAAATTATTATAATGCAATTGCACATAACTCTGCTACCTTCCTCCTCCAGTGATAAGGTGGGCGTGGATAGAGCTCACTTATTCAGAGTTTAAGATATCCTTTCAAGATTGCCTTTGGCCTGAAGGTGTGGTCTGATCACTGACTTAGCAGCCTGCTACCGTGATTAGATAACAGAGTCCAAATGTATATCATTGCCAGCATTCCAGTAGTTGACAATCTGCAAGCAAAAATGATTTACCATCACAAGCATTGATCCAGGGGGGAATAAAAAGTAATTTAACAATGTATTTTATTTTATTTTATTATTTTTTATTTTATTTTATTTCCATGAAGAGGAAAGGAATGTTTATTCACAAATAAACCTGGGGGGAGGGTCAGGTTAACTGGCTGTTAAGGAAACATGGAGTGTCGGGACTCTATTTAATATTTATTTTGTTGCTTAAGGCTGCAGTTTCTGGAACCCACAGAATTCAGTATGTGAGCCACATCAAAAATATCCTACAGAAGCTACTTCATAGTTTTTTTAAAAAAAATATCAACAACATAGTAAACCCTATGTTTGTTCTTGACTTAGTGAAAATAGATAGATGGCATGTTCCAAGTCTCCAGCACCAAGAAAACCACAAGCGAGATAGTTTGTTTGGAAGCGTTGTCAACTCCCGAAATGGCAAGCCACTGGCGAGCTGTCTCAGAGTTGCCCGTAGAACACAAAAATAATAGAATAACAGAGTTGAAGAGATCTTGGAAGTTTCATCCAACTCTCTGCTCAGGCAAGAAAACTTGTGCCATTTCACACAAGCACCATTTGATATTTCTTCATGTTCCAACCTGATGGGATTTAAATGGGAGCCTGAACTGTGCATGCATAATAATGTATCAGAGAGACTGCTGTCTTCTGATTTCTGTTTTTTGTCTTTATATACTTTTTCACAAAGTAGAGACTCATCAAATTTTCCTTTGATTACTAATATTAATTACCTTTATCTTCTTTAATATTATTCCAATATCAGAATAAAATACGGGCAGAGAAGGTAGATGTTCATCTATTTTCTTACTTTCTCTTATAAATATGTGCTAGCATATTTTATTTGCCTTGTCAGCTAGAATATTGTAACTATTTTATGAGTGTACTGATATACCCATGATTCTATCAGCAAAACAGTATTTCCCTTTCTTGAAAAACAGCATGAATATATTAGTTTATGTGACTTAGAATGAATATACTAATAGCTAACACCTGGTGATTAATGCAAATTTGCTATTAGTCAAAATCATACTCAAATATCTCTTGGTTTGTCAACATAGACCAATCTACCTACAAGATTGGAGCTATGAGGATATAGTAAGAGGAGATTGCCACACACAACATCTTGAGATCAGAAAGGATAAGCTGAATATTAATGTAGTACAAGGTAGATAGAAAGATACAATGGGTTGGGAAAAAGGCAAGAACTAAACCCACCCATCAAAAAATGTTCAGTGACCCCATGATAGTTAAACCTTTCCAGTTTTGCCCATTGTATAATTTTATGAGAATTTTTTTTCAGAACATAAACTCTTAAGCCCCTGTCACACTGCACCAACGGATGCAAAGAGGAAGTAAAACGGACAAAAAAGCTTGCCATCCGTTCGAAAACGCGATGTACTCACTGCCTCCGTTTGGCTTCCTCTTGATCCATCCAGCATCCGTTTATGGACGTTTCATCCGCTCCGAAAGTTTTAGGCTGCCTAAAACTTTTGCGTGGAAAATGTATCCAGTTCGTCCGTTCTGCATCCGCTACGCATCCGCTATGCATCTGCTATATCTGCTCTGTGTCCGCTGCGCATCCGCACAACTCGCATCCGCCCGGACGCAGGGAGGAAGCAGAACGGACGCGGAACGGATGCAGAATGGATGCAGAACAGATGCAAAACGGAAACAAAGCGTTTAAAGCGGAAAAAACGTTCGCAGAGGGGATCTATCTCGGATATTAAGGATGTCTAGAGGATGCCTAGAGGATGCCTAGCGGAAAACCTATACTGCCTATAAAAAGGGGGAGCAACTCGCCTGCTTCGCACTTTCAGCCCAGCAGCCCAGCGGTGCAGACCTCTGCAGCCTTCATCTGCCTCTTCCTCTTCCACAGCATCCAGTCATGTCCACCATGGATTGCGACAAAATCCTTTCGGCAGCCAACATCCTTCTGCAACACTGCAAAACCATCTACAGTCGCTGTGAACAGTACTACGGGAGGAAAAGGAGGCACCCAAAAAAAGTCTGGCTCCGAAGATGGTTCGCCAAAAGAGCGCAGTACGTACTTTACGACAAGCTGATGGTGGAGCTCAGGAGCGAAGACCCTCGGGCGTTCCAGAACTTCATGAGGATGCCTCCAGCCATGTTTGACGAAGTTGTGCAGCGGCTGACACCCAGGTTGACCAAAACACCAACTTCCCGCCCAGCCTGGAATCTGGGCTCAAGGTGGCACTCACTCTGCGCCACCTGGCCTCAGGGACCACCTACAGGAGCATGCAGTACGGCTGGAGGGTGCCACGCAGCACCATCAGCTTTGTTGTCAGAGAAGTGGTGCAGGCCATCATCGAAGAATACAAGGAGGAGCTCCTCCAGTGCCCCTCCACTGAAGAAGGATGGAAGAAAGTTGCAGAGCAGTGGTATCAGAAGTGGAACTTCCCCCACACCGTTGGAGACATCGATGGCAAGCACGTGGCCTGCAAAGCTCCAGCCAAGTCGGGGTCCACTTATCAGAACTACAAGGGTTTCTTCAGCATCATCCTCTTCGCCATGGTCGATGCTGACTACAAGTTCATGTACATCGATGTTTCAGGCAACAGGTCAGCTTCAGATGCCCAGGTATACAACGACAGTCACCTCAAGAAGGGGCTGGAAAGCAACCTCATGGTGGGCTTCCCAGATCCAGACCCATTGCCCAACGACACGCAAGATGTGCCCTACTTCTTCGTGGGGGATGACGCCTTCTCCCTCACAGCCTACCTCATGAAGCCCTACACCTCCAGATGCCTCACCCGTGAAGAGAGGATCTTCAACTACAGGCTGTCCAGGGCAAGGCGGGTGGTGGAGAATGCCTTTGGCATCCTGGCCAACAGGTTCCTGGTACTTCTCACCAACATGCAGCATTGCCCAGAGACCATGAGAAGGATCGTGGAAGCTTGCTGCATCCTGCACAATCTCATGCGCACCCGCTACCCAGTGTTGCAGAACAGGCTCGTGGACCTCCAACAAGGCAATGGGGACATGGAGCCTGGGGAATGGAGGCAAGGGCAAAACCTGATCAACACTGAGGATGTGCAAGGGCCCAACAGAGCCTCACATGAGGCGAAGAAGCAGCGCAACCTCCTGAAACACTGGTGCAACTCCCCAGCTGGAGCAGTGGAGTGGCAAGACAGGATGATAGATGCTTAATGGATGCTTCCTTCAGACTGTCTCATCACACGGATGAGATTGGGCCATGTATGTTTGGTTGGCCTACAATGAACAGGGCGTTTAATAAAGAGTTGTGTTTATGTTGACATGTGTGGATAATTATTACATTATTATTGATAATAAAGGGCCATAGGGGTGGCACTTGGGAGGGTGGACCATACAGTCCCACTATGCTTGCACTGGAGGTTTATCTATCCCACAGCTATTATCCATCCCAAAGGTATACCTGCCCATCCCACAGGTATCCCTGCCCATCCCACAGGTATCCCTGCCCATCCCAAAGGTATCCCTTCCCATCCCACAGCTATCTTAATCCATCCCACAGGTATCCCTTCCCATCCCACAGGTATCCCTTCCCACCCCACAGCTATCTTAACCCATCCCACAGGTATCCCTTCCCATCCCACAGGTATCCCTTCCCATCCCACAGCTATCTTAACCCACCCCACAGGTATCCCTGCCCATCCCACTGCTATCTTAACCCATCCCACAAGCATGCAAAGGCTAAACCATTTCTAAAAGTTTTCACCCAGACTTTATAGAAAAAAATTAATGAAGCAAGTGTGTGAAACAAAGATAAACTTTATTAATAACAAGCTGTAAAATAAACATGACCCAAGTCAAGTGTCCAAATAAAGTCCACAAATATCCAGGCAGCCAGTCTCTGGCACTCCTCTTGGTCACTCGGAGGTGTGTGCCCAGGCTAAGATTTTAGGGAGCAGGTGCTGTGGAGGTGGGTGCTGCTGCAGTGCTGGTCTGAGGTGTTATTGGAGTGCCTAGCCCCGGGAGGACAACAGGGGACGGTGTGTTGAGGAAGGTGTCGGACAGCTGGCTCAGCCCCGCGATGCTGAGAGGTCCTTCCTCCATGCCATGGGGTGTCAGCCCCAGTACTGAGGACAGATGTACTGAGGCCGGGCTTGGCTGTGGGATGGAGGAAGGAGCAGTGTAGTGGGGCTGCCTGCTCTGCAGCGGGGTGAAGACTGTCGAAGTTGGCATTGGTGGCATCATTGGAACCGGTGGCAGCGGTGTCGCCCGATGACTCTGTGCCTGCATCTGTAAGGGCTGCTCTCTGTGCTGCTGGACCTCGGGGTAGCTGTAGCCCTGGTAGGTGAGGGGGTGTGGGAAGCCTTGGTATGGGAGGGACATCACCTGGGGTGGAGGAGTAGACCTGGACTGGGTGGGAGCAGGTGCCTCTGGGTCTTGAGGGTTGTTAAGCAGCATGTTAATCCTCGCCTTCACCACCTGGTACTGGGGACCCGCCATCTCCTTGAGGGTCTGGTTCACATAATTGAGGAAGGGCTTGCGGTTGGAGGAGGATTCGATGGGGACCAGCTGAGAGAGCAGACCTATGCTGGTGCGGATGGTGTCCCTGATCTCCACCAGGATCTTGTGGCTCTGCCCCTCCTGCGGTCCGGCTCTCTGCCTTACTGTGGTGGCGGAGGTGTGGGTGGATGCGGCTTCGGCAGCGGTGGACTCAATGTCTCCTTTCTCCCACCGCACCAGGGAGTCCTCCTCGCTCTCCACCATGCTTTCAACACCTGCCCGGGGGTTCTCCGCCGTGGCACGCTCCACAGAAACCTGCATGGAGACAGGGACTGACTCTCGGCCGCCAGAGGACTGGCTCCCAGCAGGCTGCCGGAGAGAGAGGGTAGAGATTTGGGCTCCTGGTGCTCCTCGGTGGCGGACCTCACCCTCCAGGAAGCTGCACTTGGCCATGACGTAGTTCTCTCTTACCCTGGCCTGGCCAGATTTTTTGCGGTGCAGCTTCCTGTACCAGGTGTGCATGTGCTTCCACCAGTCGAGGAGCACATCCGATGTGTAGCCCATACTCTCCGCCCTCTCTCTCCAAGCAGCCTGCTTCTGCTTGGTGTCCCTGTACTGCCGGTGTCCCTTCCGCCACAGATAGTCGTTCTCTCTCAGCCACTCCAGCACCTCATCCTTGTGTTCCTCCTCAATGAAGTATTGCCTCCTCTCCCTATCACGCGTCTGCCTCTTCCTCCCTCTGGCAGGGCCATATGGGCCCTCATCAGAGGGACTTTGAGGTTGTATGGGCTGCTCCTCCACACCAACAGCAGCAGCAGCAGCAGCAGCAGCATCCTCACCAGCAGGATCATAATCAGCATCATCAACATCAGCAGCAGCAGCATAATCACCAGCAGGATCATAAGCAGAAGCAGCAGCAGGATCATCATCATCAGCAGCAGCAGCAGCAAGACCAGGATGAGCAGCAGCAGAGTAAGCACCAGCAGCAGGGTCAGCAAGACCAGGAGCACGAGCAGAACGAGCAGGACCAGCAGGACCAGGAGCAGCTTCAGCAGAGTACGCAGCAGAAGCACCAGTGCCAGGAGCAGCTACAGCAGAAGCTCCAGCAACAGAAGAGCGAGCCCAAGCAGCAGAAGCCCCAGCAGAAGCAGAGTCAGGGACATGGGGCGGGAGGGTGGCCCTGTCCCTCTTGCCAGGGATGGCAGCAGGTTGCTGAGACTTTCGCTTCTACCCCATGGTTGTGGGGTTGCTGGCTGGCAGGAAGGCTTGCAGGAAGGCTGGCAGGCACCAAGGCTGGCAGGAAGCCTGGCACCAAGGCTGGCAGGAAGCCTGTTAGGAAGCCTGGCAGGAAGGCAGGCACCAAGGCTGGCAGACAGACTGGCTGGCAGGGAGGCTGGAAGATAGACTGCCAGCAAGGCTGGAAGGGAGGCTGCCCAGGAGGCTGGGAGGCAGGCTTGGAGGCAGGCTGGCAGCAAGGCTTGCAGGCAGACATGCAGGCAAGAACTCTGAGGTATCCAGCAGCAGGTCTTTCCTCAGAATGCTAGACGTGCGAGCTGCTTCCCTTTATATCCGGGGGGCTTGCGCAATGCATCCCCCCCGCATGCGCAATTAACGCAAGGCATCCGCTAGGCTTCCGCTGTGCATCCGCTAGGCTTCCGCTCTGCATCCGCTTCATCCGCTGTGCATCCGTTCTGCATCCGCTTTTTCCGTTCCGCGTCCGCTTTGCTGAGGCCCCCCGGAAGCCTAGCGGACATGCCATCCGCTGTGCTTCCGTTCCGCATCCGCTTTGCATCTGCCCTGCATCCTCCCCGCGTCCATGTTGTCTGCTCCAATTATGCAAATTTTCGCCCCTTTTGAGCGCGGATACAACGGATGTAACATTTTTCTCTTCCGTTGTGTCCGTTTTGCATCCATTGGGCAGTGTGACACGGCCTTTAAATTTTGGAACATACAAGATAATATGAAACAGGAATGGTTACAATTAATATATATCCTATTAAAAGGCCTATGATATAAATGCACTATTTATTAGTTCATAAATCAAGGAATCAAAACATATGTCTGTGCAACATTATACTCATTTCAGATTTATTTTGGAATATGCAGTTATTTTCCATGGAGACGTCCTGACTAAAGCCATCATTTGAAAAAGCTGCATAACAGGAAGATGTTCTCACTTGTGAAAAGAAGTTTATCTCTATTTTTGGGTCACTAAGGAGAAATCCCTTCTTCTGCAGAAAGCTATATTATTATTATTATTCTTTTGCAGAACTGCATTGACTGGCAACCAGTGAATAAGGAATGGCTCTCACCAGCACCTGAGAGCCTATTGAGAAGACTACTGGCTAATTTCTATAAAAAAGCAAAAACAAATTTTGCTTTAAAAAACAAGATCTGTTTTAAGAGGCTGCTCTTTGGATATTTCTTTCGCAGTTCTAATACTGTATAGTTCTAATACTGTATAACAGCCTTAGATGCTTCAATGCAGGTTCCCAAAACTGTGCCTCCAAATGAGATGGACTCCAAATCCCCTACTCTCTAGTCAGTTTCATTGTGGAAGGCTGTTTTCACATAATGTAGATCAGGGGTGTCAAACTCAAGGCCCGGATCCAGCCCACAGGGTGCTTAAATCTGGCCCACAAGACCAGCCTGGAAATATCAAAGGACCAGCCTGCAGTGCCTCTGCCAGCCAAAATGGGCATGGCCTGCTTTCAGTCTCCCCGGCCTCCAGCAGCACTCTGCTGGTCAAAAATGGGCCCCATGGAGGCCCTGCAAGGCCCCCACGCAGTCCATTTTTCTCCCCTCCAGCCTCCAGCAGTACTGTGCCAGCCAAAAATGGGTGCCACACCCCATTTTGGCCAGCAAATTGATGCAGGAGGCATCTGAACCACCTCTTTCCCCCATTCCCAACCTCCCTGGTGCACAGAGGTGAGTTATAATGCTAATCCAGCACTCAAAGAAATCCAGTTTGACAGCTCTGATGTAGAATGCAAGGAATTAATTTATTACACTGTATTAGCTTTATTCGGAGAACATATACGATAACTCATACAGCAGGGATTTAACCCATTGCATTCCCATTAATCTGTAAAGTAACTTGGTTTAATGCTAGTGCAGTGTTTATATCTACTCAAATTCAACAACCCATGAGTAAAAAAGCCCATGACTCAGGACAATGAGTAAACCCACTCAGCAAGCACAAAAGTTTGTCTATGCCTGTCCTTCAAATGTAAATGAGAAGAAGCAATGAATTCACATGATTTCTTTCTCTTTGCATTGGTTTGCAATACTTATTTCTTTATTCAATTTGTATAGTCACCCATCTCAGCAGGTGGTTGGGCAACATCTTAAAATAAATTACAAACTTAATTTCCCCCTCAGTACAAAAATTAAAATGTTCAGCAGCAGCCTAGGAGAATGTTACAATCCATGGTTAAGGGCCTGTCACATTGGCCGATGGATGCAAAACGTATGTAAAAAGGACACAGCGGAAGAGAAAATGTTCCATCCGTTGTTATCTGCTCTCAAAAGTACCCCGAATTTGCATAAGCAGAGCAGACAACAACGGAAAGGAACGGACGGGAGGAGGATGTAGCCAGAATGGAAAGCGGATGCTCCACGGAAACCTAGCGGATGGAAGCAGATGGCATATCCGCAGGGCTTCCGGGGGAGCACAGCGAAGACGCGCAGCGGAAAGAGCGGATGCCGAGAGGATGAAGCGGATGCAGAGCGGAAGCCTAGCAGATGCCTAGCGGATGCCGAGCGGATGCCTAGCGGATGCCTAGCAGATGCAAAGCGTTCACTGCGCATGCGGGGAGGATGCATTGCGTCAGCCCCATGGATATAAAGGGAAGCAGCTCGCAAGCAGGTCACCATTCAGAGGAAAGACCTGCTGCCAGACACATCTCCAGCCAACAACCATGGGGAAGAAGAGGAAGCCTGTGCCATCTTCTGCCACCCTGGCAAGAAGGACAGGGCCACCATCCCACCACCTGGCCCTGACTCTGCTTCTGCTGGGGCATCTGCTGCTCGGGCTGACTCTTCTGGTGCTGGAGCTTCTGCTGGCACTGCTCCTGGTGCTGGGGCTTCTGCTGGGGCTTACTCTGCTGGGGCTGCTCCTGGTGCTGGTGCTTACTCTGCTGGTGCTGCTCCTGGTCCTGCTGGTGCTCCTGGTCTTGCTGGTGCTGCTGGTGCTCCTGGTCTTGCTGGTGCTGCTGGTGCTCCTGGTCCTGCTGGCGCTGCTGGCGCTGCTGGTGCTTACTCTGCTGCTGCTGATCCTGGTCCAGCTGGTGCTGCTGGTGCTGCTGCTGCTGGTGGTGGTGGTGTGATGGAGCAGCCCCTACAACCTCGAAGCCCCTCTAATGAGGGCCCAGATGGCCCTGCCAGAGGGAGGAAGAGTCATACGTGTGAACGAGAACAGGAGAGGAGGCAATACTCCATTGAAGAGGAACATGAGGATGAGGTGCTGGAATGGCTGAGGGAGAACGAGTATCTTTGGTGGAAGGGACACAGGCTCTATCAAGACACCAAAAGGAAGCAGGCTGCTTGGAGAGAGAAGGCGGAGAGCCTGGGCTACACTTCGGAGGTGCTCCTCAGCTGGTGGAAGCACATGCACACCTGGTACGGGAAGCTGCACCTCGAGAAATCTGGCCAGGCCACAGTCAAGCTGATGGACCAAGAGACCTACATATAATGGCCAAGTGCAGCTTTTTGGAGGGTGAGATCCGCCACCGAGGAGCAGCCCCTCTCACAACCCTCTCTCTCAGGCAGCCCGCAGAGAGCCAGTCCTCTTCTGGCCAAGAGTCAGCTCCTGTGTCCAGGCAGGTATCTGTGGAGCGTGCCACAATGGAGACCCCCCTGACAGCTGCACTCCCCGTGGCGGAGCACGTGGAGGACCCCTTGATGCAGTGGGAGCAAGGAGAGGGCACTTCCACCAGAGACCAACCCAAATCCATCCCCAGCTCCACCTCCACAGAAAGCAGGCAGAGAGCCAGACTGGAGGGGCAGAGCCACACTGTCCTGCTGGAGATCAGGGACACCATCAAAAGCAGCGTAGATCTCCTCTCTCAGCTGGTACACACCGACATCCCATCGTCCAACCGCAAGCCCTTCCTCACCAACGTCAACCAGACCCTCATGAACATGTCCGAATCACAGTACCAGGTGATCAAGGACAGGATCACCGGTCTTCTTCACAATCCTCCAGGCCCAGCTGAACCTGCTCCCACCCAGTCCAGGTCTGCTCCTCCACCCCAGGTGATGTCACTGTCCTTCCAAGGCTTTTCACAGGCCCTCACCTACCAAGGCTACGGCTACCAGGAGCTCCAGCAACACAGGCAGCCCTTCCCAGTCCAGGCACAGGTACATCAAACGCCACCGATGCCACCGATGCCACTGATGCCACCGACGCCACCAATGCCACCCACGCCACCAATGCCACCCACACCACAGATGCCACCCACGCCACAGATGCCACCCATGCCACAGATGCCACCCACGCCTCACCTCGCTTAGCTGCAGACCAGACATCCCCACTACACTGCTCCTTCCTCCACCCCACAGCCAAGCCTGGCCTCAGAACATCTGTCATTGGTATTGGGGCTGACACCCCATGTCCTGGAGGAAGGGGCTCTCAACATCACAGGACTGAGCCAGCTCTCTGAGATCTTCCTCCACACACCATCCCCTGTTGTCCTCTCGGGGCCAGGCAACCCAATGGCGCCTCAGACCAGCACTCCAGCAGCAGCCACCTCCACAGCACATGGACCCTTCACCCCTGAGACTATGGGCACGCCTCAGAGTGACTGAGAAGAGTGTCAGAGACTGGGTGGCTACCTGTTGACTTTATCTTTGCTTGGGACACTTTTCTTAGGTCATTTTGCTTTTACAGTTTGTTATTAATAAAGTTTATCTTTGCTTCACACACTTGGTTCAGTTCTTTTTGTCAATAAAGTCTTGGGGGAAACTTTTAGAAATGGTTTAAGCCTTTGCATGCTTGTGGGATGGGTAAGGATAGCAGTGGGATGGGCAGGGATACCTGTGGGATGGGTAATAGCTGTGGGATGGGCAGGGATACCTTTGGGATGG
>BLBF01000010.1:33402161-33418522 GCA_015471245.1 Laticauda colubrina | reverse complement strand
TATGGTTACCAGAAACCACGGCTTGGCACAATGTATCAAGCCAGTTTTATTAGCACAAAAGTCTCAGCTCTTAAAGTTATATAACACTAATCATCTGGTAAATCATTATTATACTTCTTGAGCTTTGCAAACAAGCCAATCATGGCCAATTAGAGTCATAATTACTAAAATAAATTAATCTATTATTGTAAAGTAATTAGTTTAAACTTCACTCATTTGGAACTCATGCCAAAGGAGACATAATGTGATTGGTACTTACAACATAAACTATGAATCTTAATTTAAAGATGGATGTATGACAACCTGATAACCCAGCCAAACTATTATTTATTAATTTGTTTATATTTCATATTTCTAAATCACTCATCTCCCTCAAAGAGGAGCTTGGGAGGTAAATAGATTAAAACATAGATAAGAACATAAAAAATAGCATTTTTAAAAATTGAAAATTAAATTAGAAATTTTAAAATTACAGAACAGCAATTTAATATCAAAAGTGGGGAAAATCTATGATGGCCATTTAACAGGAGCATTACAGGATATAGTTCTGTATCAGAGATTGTAGTAGAAAAATATGTAATTTAAGCAATACTGGTTATAGGGACTATTTATTTATCTACCCAGGAATTAATTTGTTGGGAACTTTAGACAAGACTACTCATATATTTACTGTTCCAATCAATACAAGACAAATAAACAACTTTGGGATGTGATGCATAAATATCATTTTATTTATGAGGAGTCCTTACTGCTCTCAGAGCTTGTTGTTTTCTTCAGATGTTTCATTACTCAAATTAGATAACATCATGAGTGCTAGTAAGTGGGGTTTGCTCTCAATTTATATTTTGTTAGTGTTGGTGGGAGTGATCTTGGTGGGGTATGTTAAGTTGGGCTGTTTACTACTGGCTGTTCTTTGGTTAGGGATTGTTCACTTCTCGATTGTTGGTCTGATGTTTATCTTGTTGTTAATTTATGTTCATCTGGGTATTGATTGCTGGTGGGGAGGTGTTTTGGTTTGTTGATTGCCTCTTTTACACAGCATGTTGTAGATATTGTTTATGCCTTTGTGTCTCTTTGATTGGTCAATTTGTCAAGAGTGCCAGGCTTCTAGGAATTTTGTAGCATTTTTAGACCTCACTTGGTCGAGGATGGTCATTGTTTCTCAGTTGAAATTATGGTTAAATTTGTCCAACTGTTGTGCAATTAAAGAGTATTCATCATATCTTCTGACTGATGGTTGGTGTTCATGGATGCATTCTGCCAGTCTTCTGCCTGTTTGTCCAATGGAGTAGCTATTGCAGCACTTGCATTACAGACTGTAGATGACTGCTGTTTTTTCTTCTGAGTGCTGGGTCCTTTGGCATATTTAGAGTGTTTTCGAGGGCTTCAGTTGTCATTTGTGTTGCACTGATGCCATGTGGTTGTAATTATCTGAATGGACCCACATGCTGACACACAGAGAAGGGGATGAAGCGGATGCAGAGCGGATGCGTAGCGAATGACGCGGATGCAGAGTGGATGCATAGCGTTCACTGCGCATGCGGGGAGGATGCATTGCGTCAGCCCCACGGATATAAAAGGAGGCAGCTCGCAAGCAGGTCACCATTCAGAGGAAAGACCTGCTGCCAGACACATCTCCATCCAACAACCATGGGGAAGAAGAGGAGGTCTGTGCCATCTTCTGCCAGCCCTGGCAAGAAGGACAGGGCCACCATCCCACCCCCCTGGCCCTGACTCTGCTTCTGCTGGGGCTTCTGCTGCTCGGGCTGACTCTGCTGGTGCTGGGGCTTCTGCTGGCGCTGCTCCTGGTGCTGGTGCTTCTGCTGGTGCTTACTCTGCTGGCGCTGCTCCTGGTGCTGGTGCTTCTGCTGGTGCTTACTCTGCTGGTGCTGCTCCTGGTGCTGCTGGTCCTGCTGGTGCTCCTGGTCCTGCTGGTGCTGCTGGTCCTCCTGGTGCTCCTGGTGCTGCTGGTGCTGCTGGTGCTGCTGGTGCTGCTTCTCCTGCTGGTGCTGCTGGTGCTGCTTCTCCTGTTGGTGCTGCTTCTCCTGCTGGTGCTGCTGGTGCTGCTGGTCCTGCTGCTGGTTCTTCTCCTGCTGCTGGTACTGGTGCTGCTTCTCCTGTTGCTTCTCCTGCTGCTTCTCCTGCTGCTGCTGTGGTGGACCAGCCCCAAAGCCCTGAAAGCCCTGATGATGAAGGCCCTGCTGCTAAAGGCCCTGCCAGAGGGAGGAAGAGGCAAGGCAAGGAGAAGGGAGAGAGGAAGCAGTACGCCATCGCAGAGGAGCATGAGGAGGAGGTGCTGGAGTGGCTGAAGGAGAATGAATACATATGGAGGAAGGGCCACAGGCTCTATCAAGACACCAAGTGGAAGCAGGCGGCTTGGAGAGAGAAGGCACAGAGCCTGGGCTACACTGCTGATGTCCTCCTCGGGTGGTGGAAGCATATGCACACCTGGTACGGGAAGCTGCACCTGAAGAAGTCTGGCCAGGCCACGGTCAAGCTCACCGACCCGGAGAGCTACGACATGGCAAAGTGCAGCTTCCTGGAGGGTGAGATCCACCACCGAGGAGCAGCCCTTCTGTCTACCCTCACTCTCAGGCAGCCCACAGACAGCCAGTCCTCTTCTGGCCAGGAGACAGCGACCGTGTCCGGGCAGGTGTCCACAGAGCGCCCCGCGACAGAGACCCCCCCGACAGCTGCATACCCTATGCCGGAGGACGTGGAGGATTCTCTCACACACATGGAGCAAGAAGAAGCAGCAACCACCAGGGACCAACCCACACCCACACCCAGCTCCACCTCCACAGAAAGCAGGCAGAGAGGCAGACCGGAGGGACAGAGCCACACTGTCCTCTTGGAGATCAGGGACACAATCAAGAACAGCACAGATCTCCTGTCTCAGCTGGTACACTTCAAGATTCAATCCTCAAACCGCAAGCCCTTCCTCACCTACATGACCCAGACCCTCTGGACATGCCCGAGGCCCAGTACCAGGTCATGAAGGAGAGGATCGAGGCGCTGCTGCACCACCCTCCAGGCCCAGCTGAACCTGCTCCCACCCACTCCAGGTCTGCTCCTCCACCCCAGGCAATGTCACAGCCCTTCCAAAGCTTTCAATAGCCCCTCACCTACCAAGGCTATGGATACCAGGACTTCCAGCAACACAGGCAGCCCTTCCCAGTCCAGGCAGAGGTTACTCGCATGCCACAGGTGCCACCGATGCCACCGGTACCACTGATGCCACAGATGCCACTGATGCCACCGATGCCACAGACGCCACCGATGCCACCAATGCCACAGATGTTTCCTCGCACGCCACAGATGCCTCACCTCACCCAGCTGCACACCAGACATCCCCACTACACTCCTTCCTCCACCCCACAGCCAAGCCCGGCCTCAGAACATCTTTTATCGGTCCTGTGCCTGACATCCCAGGTCCTGGATGAAGGGCCTCTCAACCTCACTGGGCTGAGCCAGCTTTCTGAGAGCTTCCTGAACACACCACCTCCTGTTGTCCTCTCGGGGCCAGGCACCCCAATGGCGCCTCAGACCAGCACTCCAGCCACTGCCACCTCCACAGTCCCTGTCCCCTTTACACCTGAGACCATGGACATGCCTCAGAGTGACTGAGAACATTGCCAGAGATTGAGTTGTTACTTGTTCACTTTATCTTTGCTTGGGACACTTTTCTTGGTTCCTTTTGCTTTTTAAATAAAGTCCTACACTTTAGTTAACTGTTATTAATAAAGGTTATCTTTGCTTCACACACTTGGGTCATTTCTTTTACTTAATAAAGTGTTGGGGGAAACTTTTAGAAAATGGTTAAGCCTTTGCATGCTTGTGGGATGGGCAGGGATACCTGTGGGATGGGTAATAGCTGTGGGATGGGTAATAGCTGTGGGATGGGTAATAGCTGTGAGATAGATAAGCCTCCAGTGCAAGCATCGTGGGACTGTATGGTCCACCCTCCCAGGTGCCACACCTATGGCACTTTATTATCAATAACAATTTAATCATTGATCAACACATTTCAACATAAACAAAACTCTTTATTAATGCCCTGTTCATTGTAGGGCCACTCAACATACATGGCACAACCTCATCAGTGTTATGCCACAGGCTCAGGGAAGCATCCATTAACCATCTATCATCATGTCTTGCCACTCCACTGCTCCAGCTGGGGAGTTGCACCAGTGTTTCAGGAAGTTGTGCTGCTTCTTCCCTTCACGTGAAGCTCTGTTGGGGCCTGGTACATCCACAGTGTCTATCAGGTTTCGCCCTTGCCTCCATTCACCAAGCTCCATATCCCCATTCCCTTGTTGACAGTCCACAAGCCTGTTCTGCAACACTGGGTAGCGGGTGCACATGAGATTGTGCAGGATGCAGCAAGCTTCCACGATCCTCCTCACGGTCTCTGGGCGATGCTGCATGGTGGTGAGAAGTACCTGGAACCTGTTGGCCAGGATGCCAAAGGTGTTCTCCACCACCCGCCTTGCCCTGGTCAGCCTGTCATTGAAGATCCTCTCTTCACGGGTGAGGTATCTGGAAGTTTCGGGCTTCATGAGGTAGAAGGCGTCAACACCCACGATGAAGTAGGGCACATCTTTTGTGTCATTGGGCAGGGGGTCTGGATTTGGGAAGCCCATGATGAAGTTGCGTTGCAGCCCCTCCTTGAGGTCACTGGTGTTGTATACCTTGGCATCTGAAGCTGACCCATTGCCTGAAGCATCGATGTACATGAACTTGTAGTTAGCATCAACCATGGCGAAGAGGATGACACTGAAGAAGCCCTTGTAGTTGAAATAAATGGACCCTGATTTGACTGGAGCTTTGAAGGCCACGTGCTTCCCATCTATGGCTTCAACGGTGTGGGGAAAGTTCCACTTCTGATACCACTGCTCTGCAACTTTCCTCCAGCCTTCTTTAGTGGTGGGATACTGGAGGAGCTCCTCCACGTATTCTTCGATGATGGCCTACACCACTTCTCTGACCACAATGCTGATGGTGTTGTGTGGAACCCTCCAAGCGAACTGCATGTTTCTGTATGTGGTTCCAGAGGCCAGGTGACACAGAGTCAGTGCCACCTTGAGCCCAGGGTCCAGGCTGGGATGAAAGTTGGTGTTCGTCTTGGTCAACCTTGGTCTCAGACGCTCCACAACTTTGTCAAACATGGCTGGCGGCATCCTCAAGAAGTTCTGGAATGCACAAGTGTCTTCGTTCCTCAGCTCCACCAGCTTGTCAAACAGTCCAAACTCCGCTCTTCTCCCGATTCATCTTCGGACACAGACACTTTTTGGCCGCCTCCTTTTCTTCCCGTAGAAAAGGTGAAAGAGCCTGAAGAGGGCTTGGTTCTGGTGTTGAATGATGGCGGCTACCAAAAGTAGCGTGCGATGATCCATGGTGGAGAAGAATGGATGCTGTGGAAGAGCAAGAGCAAGGCTGAAGAGGTCTGCACCCCAGAGCTGCTGGACTGAAAGTGAGATCCAGGTGATTTCCTCCCCCTTTTCATAGGAAATATCGGTTTTCCTCTAGGTGTCCTTCTGCATCCTCCAGATATCCTCCAGACATCCGAAATATCAGAGATTCCTCCCTGTGTCCGTTTTCCGCCGGAGCGGATTTGAGTTGCGCAGATGTGCAGCGGATGCCTAGCAGATATCGCGGACGCATAACGGATGACAACGGACGTATAACGGATGTTCCCCGTATGCGTAGTGGATGTAGAATGGACGCATTGGATACTTCATCCACTCAAAAAGTTTTGTGCAGCTCAAAACTTTTTGAGCGGATGAAATCACAGTAGACGGATGCTGGACAGATAGAGAGTATGAATCACGGACGCAGTGAGTACACAACGGATGCATCGTGTTTTCCAACGGATGGCAAGTTTTTTTGTCCGTTTTACATCCTCTTTGCATCCGTTGGTGCAGTGTAACATGGGCTTAAGTTTCATTCCAACAACATGCTTTTTAAATGACATAACAGCTAAATAACAAACACACAGAGAATGAGAGAGATATTGCAAAGAGTAGTGGTTGCTACTATCTTGTTCAGATAGAGTTGTCTCATGAATCTATGGCAGCCTTATTCTTGCTCTGGCATTTGTTGTTTTCAGGCACCTGAAATAAGGTTGAAAATGCATGCATTGGTTGGAAAATATTTTTTATGACTGCTTATTGCCGTCATATTTGCAAATGGTCACTCACTGAGGTAGTCATTAAATGTGGAGTGGGTAATACATCTGTAGATTGTATATATTAAAATACATGTTTTACCAATTGAAATAAACCATTTAAAAGAATAAATATATATAAAACACAAAAGCCAGACCACTGTGTGATGTTTCAGCAGCATGACAATTAACATAGACCAAGGTATCCAGAAAACATCCTCGGAAAGATGGAAGGCTGAGTCAACCTTGAGCCTGGTGGGATTTGATTTGAAAAATTGCAGTAGAAGTAACTTGTACTGCGCCACCAAGGCTGTCATCATAAAGTCTATTATTGATTAATATATAATGCATTTTTGATTGATGCATTTTTAGTTCCTCCTGTGACAGAGAAGACCCTCATAGAAATATAAACAGTGCCTTGTTTCATCAGACTCTTGGCTGATCTAGCCAAGAGTGACCAACCAACTACACAAGGAAACTCACTAGTTTCCCACCAGATAGTCTTTGAATCTCCCTAACTGGTATCTAATAATTACAGGGTGTAGTATGATTAGGTGATCTTTGTTTATTATTACAATGATCATCAGGCAGATCTATGTGGAACATTTCCTCAAGTATCCTGCCTCAAGCTATTTAGAGCCTTCTAGAATATTAAATATGTCCTTGTAGCAAATGGATAGCCAATGCAGCTCTTTCAGTGATGATGGCATGTTGTCATGTCTGGCTTAGTCATTGTATCAGTGCAGATTCCATATCATACAGGAAAGCCTCACATAGACTATATTAATGAAAATGTGAGGTTACCAATGCAGGAATCATTGTGATGAGCTTATTCCTGTTTTAATCAGGTAAAATATTACACAATGGGATAATATTAATTTAAAAATAATGTAAGTCCATTTAATAAGTAACCTTGGCTGTCCTAATAGTAATCAATTCCTTTGTGAGAAAATCATTTTTAAAACTTGTGCGGGACTAACATTTAATTTACTGTAGCATGCTTGGTAATTTACTCAAGCATTTGCTGTTTGACCCAACTGATCTAGATGCCATGGCTATTGCTGTCCTACAGGAGTTGGGTTTTTTGAAGGAGTTAATTATAGGCCAGTAATATAGTAATTTACAGGAACTTAAAGATGAGGAAATTAACAGTATTTTTTTTATACAAAGAAATAATTTAGAGACGCCCAATTTCTAATGAATTGAGGCAACTTAAAGTTTAAAAAAATACAAAAAAGAAAAAAGAAATGGTCAGATGACAAACATACAAACAAACAAAAAAAAACCTGTTTAGCAGGGGCTTAGTTTTCACCCTACACAAAGACTGGGAAACTAGCCAGACCTTTAAGGGTTGCCTGAATGTTATCAGGGTAAACAATCAAGATCTGATATTATTCTAGAGGCAGACACTGCAACTGTTACAGCACATTTCCTTGGCCTACTAGATGACACCACCTGAAGCCTAACCACTTTCACCAGGCTGACAGAAGCAACTGGAGACACACAGTTCCTCAAATAACCAGGTCTATACCAGGAAGTCCCTTTATAAATCATAATTAGTACTTTGATTTGCATCTGAAAGCTAAATGGCAGCAAGTACAGCTCGTGTAACAATGGGGTCACATAGGCAGGAGGCATACCCATCACTGCTTACATCACTGCATTCTCAACAGGAGTTCTTCAATGGTCTTCAGGGTCTAGTCCCTTTAGATCAGCTTTGCCAGCTGAGGAATTCTGGGAGTTGAAGTCCACAAGTCTTAAAGTTGCCAAAGTAGGAGATCCCTGCTTTAGATTGCCTTAAAATAATCTATGAAATGTCAAAGATGTGAGTCTGAAGAGCCTCTTGGTCAAGGAAAGGGCACAATAGATGTACCAGTGCAATCCTTCCATAGCTGCCATTTGCTCTTCATGCAGAAGCTATGAGTCCATGATTATGGAGAAAGGTAACATCCACTTCTCTCTTAGAAGAATGAAATATTTTAGGAAATATTAAAAAGGCAGAATATTATATTTCTCTGGATGAGAAATCGAGAAACATGGGGGTTTTTTTGAGGCAGGAAGTAAATTCACTCTTAAAGCCCCCACCTTCCTCAATAGCCCACAGTAGATGTCAGTACTTAAAAAGATAAAGAGATGGCTAGTTCTATTCATAAGCAAATACCCTCACCCAAGATCCAACAAAAGTAGGATTAGCCCTCAGCCATAATAGGAATTGCCCAACACCCTTTCAGAACACAAGCTCTTTTATTGCATCATCTCAGTTGCACATCACCCTCCAGGCTTCAACCAAACTTAATTCAGGCAAAGTTAGCTGTGACCCATACAACAGCCAATAGAATACATGCTATTGTACAGGAACAGGAAGCTCAAGAGTAAAGCTCAAGAGAAGGTACAACTAACCTTCATTTTCAACTCCATGTGGTCAACTACTCAGAATCACACGTGGTTGGTGGTTCTGCTTCACCATTAAACAATCCAATCAGCCCCCATGTTTCCAGTGTCTTTCTCCCCCCTTGGAACTGAATCAGATGGATATTTCTTCCAACAATTGCCTCCAGATTCTATACCAGTTCCAAATGGAGAAGTACAATCACATCCAAGATCAATGACAGAAAATATCTACACATTTATCATGAACAATGGTATTGCAACCTGCTGAGAGATCAAAGAGTACTCTGTTCGATGCACTACTCCTGTCCAACACTACAACAGGTTGACAGGTGCAACCAATGGTATTGAAACCTGGTTTGGAGTTTTACTGAAACAAGCACTTCAACTGTATCTACCCAATTGGAATCCAACACAAACAGATTTGAGCAACAATATGTCAGATAAGAAGAATAACAGCCCAATTGGTGTTCCAGTGGTTTATTTCTCTCCACTGGAAATGAGATCTTAAACAGGACTACTAGATACATAACAAGTCCTCTTTAAGACATAATACCTGGGTTGAATATCCTGTCCTATTTTAAATAATGTCAAGTGAATTTCTTAATTATTTCAGATGGTTATATATACAAGGATGTTGCATGGATATTTCAGAGAAAATACATTTCAGAGAATGTATAATGAGGGTTTTTTTGTTTTTATTTTGTAATTGTCTTGTTGCAGTTTAGGAGTTAGATCATTAACTATTATGGTTTGGACTTAGTCTAATATTATTGTATTTAGAGCTGAAATCAGCAGGCTAAGATGGTTTATAAGATTCTGGATTTATCACTCCATTAGAGATGCAAATATTTGGAAGATCCCTTTTTCAATTATATAACTGTACCAAGAATTGCAGACTTTCAGCATGAGAGCTGGCTGAAATAATTATTATAATTTTTTTTGATGGTGCTGAGGAAAAATATCTTTTTGTTAGGAATGCTCTGTTTGCAATACAAATTTATGTTTTCTTACATAATTGATTTTGATGTTTCATTAAGTTGTTAATTTGATTAAAAGCATGTATATTTTTTTTCTTGTCTAAATTAGACTTGTAGGATTTTAAAAAACCAACAACAGTGAGAGCAACTCATCCAGCACAGTTTCCTAAATTAGGAACCAATTGCTCATAGGTGACCACTCCGACAAGAATTCAAACTTAGTTTATTGGCATTTTTCCAGTTCACCATTAAATCCTGACACCATCCAAAGATCTGCATGGATACTCTCCTGATTTAGATATAATGTGAAAAGTAAAGCTGTATGGTTACTCTATTGCAGTGGATCCCAAACTTTTTCAGACCACCACCCCCTTGGTGCTACAAACTCATCCTTGGTGCCCCCCACCCAGGGGTGGGATTCAAATTTCCATGGGCATGGCCTAATTTGAGGGTTTGGCTTGCTGGTTGTGTGACTGGGTGGGCGTAGCTTGCTGGTCACGTGACAAGCTGGCATGGCTTGCTGGCTGGGCATGCCTTGCTAGTCACATGATGGGATAGGTGTGATTTGGTAGTCATGTGACTGGGTGGGCATGGCCAGATGACTGGCAAACCAAATACAAGCAGTCCTCATTTAATGGCTGGTTGTTTAGCAAGTGTTCTAATTTATGACTGGCCTCCCTAGAGACTTGACCTGTTTTTGGAGTTTTGACAGCTATGCACACACATACACACACACTCCCTTCTAACCCTGCTGGAGCAGGTCATTGCACTAGAATTGGCAAAGCATCTCTGAATAGATTCTAGCAGTGAATAAAATCTAATCAGAGATGCTTTGCTGATTCTTGTTGATTTGTTTTATTTGTATCTCTTTATTTTATGTTGCTGAATTGCATTGACATGTGTGTCCCTCCTTGTGCACAACCCAGAAGCTTTTGTGATTCTTTGCAGCAAAAATTATTGACATCTGGCTTTGCTCTACTTTTCAAACATGATAACACTGCAGCGTTCTAGATGCCGGCCTCGCAGATCCACCTCATTGAGCCGACTGCACTGGAGGGATCTGCCCAAGCAAGTCAAGTCAATGGGGGTGAGTCTGAGAGAGAGAGAAAGAGAGAGAAAGAAAAAAAAGAGAGAGAGAGAGAGAGAGAGAAGGAAGAAAAGAGAAAGGGGAAAAAAAGAAAAAGGGACAAAGAAAGAGGGGGGAATGGAAGGAAGGGACAGAAAGAAAAAGAAATAAAGAAGGAGGGAGGGAGGAGAAAGATAATAAGATATCTATTTTAGTCCAATCATCTGCTCCAGCAGGGTTAGAAGGGTGTGTGTGTGTGTTCTCCTTGTAATTTACCACTACATTTTGGTTTTGCTTTCTACAGAATTGGCACTGTAATACCTTGGGAAAAAGTAATTTTTAGGGTGAAAATCTGGTCCAATGGATCCTGTTTAAATGTGAGAGCAAAATGTGAGAGCTTCCTGATAGTCTTGACCATGTTTTGTCCACAAAGCCTTTAATAGAAGCCAAAAATGTTTCAGTGTGGAAAAGGGCCTCAGTCTAAACTAGGCCTCATTTCAATCTGATGCATCAGGTCTCTCTCTCCCTTCCTCCCTCCCTCCCAGACTGGCTTTGCTCGACTTTCCCAATGTGCCTGTGGGGCTGGTGGTTTGAACATGGATGGATGGATGGATAGAGAGACAGACAGACAGACAGAGACAGGAAGGTAGGTAGGTACATAGATTGGTAAATAGATACCAGGCAGGCAGAACTTTTGGATGAATGTATGGATAGGTAGTGTTCTGTATAAAGAATAGTAGACTCCTAAATACAGGTTTCTGATTGGCTAAAGAACTTGAATGGGGATTGGTTCAAAAGGAACCAATCCACATAGCTGCTCAAAGGCGGCAAATATTAAATACCTGTCATTGGCGACAAGCCGGCAGAGAAAAACCTATAAAAGGCTGCCGCAGCTTGAGCCAATGTTCTGTTTTTCAACTGTGTTATAAAATAAAGACTTGGTTGTTGGAACCCGGTCTACCTCGCGTTTTCCCGGATGGAACACTGGCGACGAGGATGGGATTGTCCTAAACGCGAGACTGAGCACGCGGTGACAGATAAAACCAGACGAAGAACAATGGCTGGAAACAACGCGCCGCCCGCACCCTTCAATCCCAATGAAGAGGATTGGGAATCCTACGTAGACCATTTCCAGATGTACCTGGAGAGCAATGAGATGGAGGAAATCTCAGACCAGCGCAAGAGAGCTGTTTTCTTGACACACTGTGGGCCCGCAATCTTCAAAATGGCCAAGGCTTTGGCGAAGCCCCGAGATGTAAAACAATTGACTTGGACAGAGCTCCAAAGAACATTAAAGGCCCACTATGCACCGGTGGTGTCAAATTTAATAAAGCGGCACAAGTTTTATCGGAGAGACCAGAAAGAAGGCGAAACCATCGCTGATTTTGTGGCAGCCCTCCGACAAATAGGGGGAGTATGCGAGTTTCTGAACTTAGATGAAGCGAGGCGGGATCGAGTAATATTGGGGTTAAGAGACTCAACCATACAGAACAAGCTACTGAATAATCCCAACATATCAGTAGCCAAAGCTATCGCAGAAGCCTCAGCCACTGAAGCCGCGAAAAAATCGGGGGATAAAATGAAACAAATGAATGTGAACAACAACAAAACAAGCCCGGCCAGAGGGAAAAAACAATCTCCCACCACCACTCGCTATGAAGAATTCGACGAGACGTCAGAATCCGGGGAGGAAGACGAAATCCACCGCCTGTACGCCAACAAGAAAGGGCGCGAAAACAGAAATCGGCGGGAATGCGCTGGCTGCGGGGGAAACCATCCTCGAGCCGATTGCAGATTCCTCGATGCCATTTGCAGAGCATGCAAGAAAAGGGGGCATATCGAGAGAGTCTGCAGGAACAAAAAGAATTACAGCCCAAAAAGACACAGCAACTCCCCAGCAAAGACTGAGCCAAAACTATCTGAGAGAAAGTGGCAGCGAAACAAGCAAGCCACTAACTGAGAGAAAGCATACCAGACTTTCACTATCGGAAGCGCTCAGACGGAAAGCGGGAAGAAGGTAAAAATAATTGTAAAAATTGAAGACAACCCCTGCGAAATGGAGGTTGACTCTGGATCTTTCCTATCAATGGTGTCATGGGACATCATCAAAAAACTGGTCCCAGACATCAAGATCAAGGAACTCCAGAGACAAAAACTAACCCTCAAGGACTATCAAGGAAACCGAATTCCTATAGTAGGCCTAGGACATTTCCGAGTCGCCTACAGACAACATGTCGCAGTACTACCATTAACGATAGTCGACCGAGATCGACCAAGCCTCCTGGACATCGAATGGTTCGCACCATTGGGCATCGGGATGACCGGAATAGACCGGGTGGCTGCAACCGACTGGGAAGAAGACCTGATCCAAGAATTCCAGGACGTTTTCGATGGCTCCCTAGGCAGGTATCGGGGGACCCCAATTTCTTTTAGTCTAGACCCCCAGGTAGCCCCTAAAAGACTAAAGGCCAGACGAGTTCCTTTTGCTCTAAAAGCAAAAATAGAGGAACAACTAAATAAATTAATAGATCAAGGGGTTTTAGAACCGGTCGACCATGCTAAATGGGAAGCACCAATTGTAACGCCGATTAAACCAGACGGGTCGGTTCGAATCTGTGGCGACTACAAGGCTACCCTAAACCACGCGCTGCAACAAAGCGCATACCCGGTGCCAGACGTGCAACACCTATTACACTCTCTTGGGGGAGGAAAAGTTTTCGCTAAACTAGACCTAGCACAAGCTTACCAACAGCTCCCAGTAGACCCCTTAACGGCTGAAGCACAAACAATAGTGACTCACAAAGGGGCATTCAAATGCAACAGACTCCAATTTGGAGTAAGCGTAGCCCCAGGCGTTTTCCAGAGTCTCATGGAACGCCTGTTAAATGGTATAAAAGGGGTCGTACCATACTTCGATGACGTCCTAATTTTGGCCAAAGATGCAACCCAGCTTAAGAAAAGACTTAAAGATGTCCTAAATAAATTCAGAGAATCTGGCCTTAAAGTAAAGAAAGAAAAATTCTGTCTAATGACTGATCGCGTCGAATTTTTGGAATATTTGATAGATGGAGAGGGCATACACCCTACCGAAAAAAAAGTCAGAGCTATTAAAGATGCACCAGAACCAAGGAATAAAACTGAACTGCAGGCATTTTTGGGACTAATAAATTTTTATAACGTGTTCCTACCCCACAAAGCAACAATAGCGGAACCATTACACCGATTACTGGATAAGAAAACAATTTGGACTTGAGGGTATAGAGAAAAGAAAGCTTTCCAAAGAATAAAAAACTTATTAACATCAAACACCGTTCTCATCCAGTTTAGCAACACACTGCCATTGACGGTAACCTGCGACGCCTCACCATTTGGAGTCGGTGCCATCCTGAGTCACCAATTGCCAGACGGAAGAGAGGCACCCGTCGCATACTATTCAAAGACTCTGTCTAAAGCCGAGCGAAATTATTGTCAATTGGACAGGGAAGCCCTGGCAATCGTCGCCGGAATAAAACACTTCCACGAATATCTATATGGAAGAACATTTGTAATAGTAACGGACCATAAACCGCTACTTGGAATTTTGGCGGGAAACAAACCAACACCGAACATTTTATCCCCGCGAATGACTAGATGGTCAGAATTCCCAGCAGCCTACTCGTATACTCTAACACATCGCCCTGGGAAAAAAATCTCCCATGCAGACGCTTTGAGCAGAACTCCGCTACCAATTATAGAGGAAGACCCGGCACCAACGATGACCACCTTGCAGATAGAGACATGCCCAAATCTGCCCATATCTGCAAATGATGTCGCCAGAGCCACCGCAAAGGACCCATTGACTGCCCGTGTACTGAACTGGGTAGGTAAAGGCTGGCCGGAAAACCAAAAAACTGAGAACTTTAAGCCTTTCCGGACCAGACAAACTGAACTTTCAATTCAAAAGGGTTGTTTGTTATGGGGTGATCAGGTTGTTATCCCCTCCAAATTACAAATGAGGGTGCTCAATATGCTTCACGAAGGCCACCCTGGAATTGTTAAAATGAAAAGCCTTGCTAGAAGCTATGTCTGGTGGCCGGGTATAGATAGGGACATCGAATGCTGGGTAAATTCGTGTAACAAATGCCAAAGAAATAGGCCTTCCCCACCACAAGCACCCATAAGGGACTGGGAAACCCCACGACGCCCCTGGTCACGAATCCACATCGACTTTGCGGGTCCGACTAAGGGACATACTTTCCTCATTGTCGTAGATGCATACTCAAATTGGCTAGAGGTTAAAATTATGCCATCTACGACAACTGAAACCCTTATTAAACAACTGGACAAACTCTTTGCGACCCATGGCCTGCCAGACGTCCTAGTGTCTGACAACGGGCCACAGTTAACGAGCATTCAATTCGAACAATACCTAGCCTCCCTAGGTATCAGACATGCCCTAACCGCGCCGGCCCATCCGGCTGCGAACGGCAGGGCAGAGAGAATGGTTAGATTTACAAAAGAAGGGTTAGAAAGAATGGACATTGGGGATGTCCAAGATAAAATAAATTGCCTGCTCACCCTCCAGCATATCACGCCCAGTACCATAACAAACAAAAGTCCAGCGGAACTACTAATGGGGAGAAAACTAAGGTCGCAACTAGACAGATTGCACCCAAACTATACACCAGAAAACCCCCCCGACTCCTCTACCTGTTTCAGGACATTTGAAATAGGCGACCTAGTCTATGCAAAAAAATTTACCGGGGACCCATTATGGCTACCAGGAACAATCACGCAAATTACAGGCCCCCGGTCCTACCGACTAACCATAGACGACGGCAGGGAATGGAAGCGGCACATAGACCAGCTTCGTTCCCAAAACATCGAAAGAAGTACAAACACAAAACCACAAATATTAAAAAACGACGAAAACCAAACCAAAGAGGGGAGGGAAATACGAGAAAATAATAAAGAACCGTTAAAATTAAATACAGAATACAATAGCAATCAAAAAGAGCATAAAAGAGACTTACAGTTAGAAGACAATTGTGGGGAAAGTCCAGACGAAGGGGCCAGCCAGGCCAGCTCGACCTGCCCGGAGAGACCAGGAGGGAGCGGCAACACCACCGGCCTAAGAAATCTAGGCGGCAGTAAAATGGCTGACTCACCCTTCCAGGCGGTTCCATGGGAAAGAACAAGAGAGACAGCAACCCATCCGAACCGGTCGAAGTCTTCAACAGGAATGAACCGCGCAAGTCCAGTCGAGTCAAAAGAAGCCCCACCTACCTGCGCGACTACGTCACCACGTAGGACTAAGCCAAGAGGTGAGGGGTGTTCTGTATAAAGAATAGTAGACTCTAAATCCAGGTTTCTGATTGGCTAAAGAACTTGAATGGGGATTGGTTCAAAAGGAACCAATCCCCATAGCTGCTCAAAGGCGGCAAATATTAAATACCTGTCATTGGCGACAAGCCGGCAGAGAAAAACCTATAAAAGGCTGCTGCAGCTTGAGCCAATGTTCCATTTTTCAACTGTGTTATAAAATAAAGACTTGGTTGTTGGAACCTGGTCTACCTCGTGTTTTTCCGGACGGAACAGGTAGGTAGGTGGATAGGTAGGTAGGTAGATCTATATTGGTAGATGTAGAGTAGGTAGGTAGGTAGACAGAAAGACAGGCAGGTAGGTAGGTAGGTAGGCACGAAGGCAGGCAGACAGACAGACATTTTAGATGGATGGATAGATAGATAGATAGATAGATAGATAGATAGATAGATAGATAGAT
>BLBF01000010.1:33352773-33399290 GCA_015471245.1 Laticauda colubrina | reverse complement strand
GAAAGAAAGAAAGAAAGAAAGAAAGAAAGAAAGAAAGAAAGAAAGAACAATGTACACAGATTACATTGCTGGCTAACTCCCTGGAGATGTGATATGCACAAATGTACTTTGGCTGTCTGTTCAATATAGAACCTTTGAGTTCTATGTTTCAAATAAAAGCAAACATTTTTAAAAGCTCATGTACTTTTAACCGCTTGATTCTAAAGGGAACCAACCTCAGTAATCCCTAGAACTTCTCCAATAATTAATTAATTACTATCATGAATCTTACATTCGTAAGATATTTGGGGATTGCAATTTTCAGAATCTTCAACCACCACAGGAAGGCTGGTCATATATACAATTCATCAGATACACACTCTTTTTGCAAGATTAGCTTTTCCCAACCTGCCATTCTCCTGCATAGCTGGGCAATACAATACATATAGACTTCCAATAAACTGACAGTCTTAACCCATCTAGAGTTGAGGAAAACAATGCAGGTTCACTGGAGGTCTAATATTTATACAAGAAAAGCATCCTGATTTCATTATCTCAGCCTTTCTCTACTGCAGTGGTCCCCAGCCTCTTTGGCTCCACAGATCAGAAAAGAGCAGTTGTGGTGGTGATGGTAGCAGGAGGAGAGGATGATTTTGTGTGTGCAATCTAGTACAAACAAATCTTTGCATGCTCATCTGCCACTTGTGTGGCCTCGTTCCCAACAGACCATGGACCAGTATCGGCCCATGGTCCACAGGTTGGGAATCCCTGTTCTATTGACACTCTCCAGACATAATAGTATTATATTCCTTCTCACCATTTCCAGTCACTTCAATTTTCCCTCTCAGTGGAAAATCTAAGTTTTATTCCAATGTATTTGGAAGCCTAAAATAACATAACCTTTCTCTTTACTCTATACAAGTTATTGTCATGACTCGATAGAGCTTATTCCTTAAATTAAATCTCTCTCACTCTCTTACACACACACACACACACACACACACACACACACACACACACACCACAGCTTTCTTCCTGAAGAAGCTATTTCAACTGCCTGCTGACTTTAGAATTTAGAACTTCCCATATTTAAAGACATGTAGATCTGCCTTGGTTCAAAAGTGATATTCTTCTTATATTTTAATAAGGACCATGGCTTATTTAAAGAAAAGAAAATACAGATGCTCTTTTAAAATGCTACAGAAAATTATAAGGCATCAACCACACTTCTATTTGGAATAAGAGGAATTCTATCTCTTGTGATGCTGAAGTATCTTTACAAGCGGGATGGGTGGCAAGCAATTCTGATAAAATAATAAATTATTATTATTTATTTGTGCTGTAATAAATAATAACTATTTATTTATACTGCTAATAAATAATAAGTTTAAAAAAATATTGCCACAACAAAATATCAAAATTCTTTTATTTTTGAGATAGCATGGAAAAGGCACATAATATCAGTCCCAAGAGTTTAAAATCTGGCTAACAAAACTCTGAAGTAACCAAATATAGAATTTGCTGTTTGAATTCAGCATTAAAAAAAGGAGACTGCATGTAAGACAAGACCACAAATAAGCTGAGCAATTGATCCCAAAATTTCCAAAAAAATATTTGAGACACCTGCCCACCAAGCTGCCAGCTAATGCAATCGCCGACAATTATACATCCAGTGAAAACTATAAATTAACTTTCTCATAACCAAGAATAGTCAGGAATAACTATTTCCTGTGATTTATATAATATTTTATCAATTTGGCATCCTATAACTGGGTTGAGGGTGTAATTCATATAATTTTTAGAAACTAGGCATTCTGGGAGTTGCTGTCCAGCCCACATATTGAATTCAAGGTTAAAGCAGGTCACGTTAAAGTACAAAGAATGTTAAATCGTTACTGATTTCAGATTGAAAAAAATTAGGTAAAAACAATAGGAATGTTCTAGGTTTGAGTCTATTTTGAAAGCCAAATATTAATTAGACTTTTGTTTTTATTATTTTATTTTATATTTTATTATTTATATTATTGTTTTATTTTATTTTTTTATTATTTTGTTTTATTTTATTTTTATTGTTTTCATTGGTTAGCATATGGTGTACATAGCCAGGAAAGTCTACCCTGCTTTCTACCAGATTAGTTCTGGCAGCCTAAGATTGCTATTCATTTTGTTCATGCATGTGTGCTATCCACAGTATAGCCATGGGGGCCAAGCTAGATTTGCAACTGCTGGTTAACAGTGTTTGAAGGTGTTGGATCATCCAGGCTTTCTTCAACCAACCCTGCCTCGCATCTGGGCAGGACCTGCACCGGCTCCTGCTTCTTCACAGAATGCTACCATATGCAATTTTATGTGCTTTCAAACTGCTATGTGGAGCTAAGGGCAAATGATGGGAACTCACTCAAGAATGGATGCTATGAGTTAATGTAATATGAATACAAAACTGATTATGAAAGAAGAAATTTGAGGTGGTTCATAGAGTCATACAGAACAAAGATCAAATTGCTCAAATTGCCAACTACAGGAAGGAAAAGTGAATAGATTGAGAGAAAAAGGAAATCCGAGAAAACAGCGGTTAGAGGGAATTTATTAGATTTTCAGAAGGAATGATGGGAAGTTTATAGAAGAAAAGACAATGTATGAATCATTATACATGGTAGAAAAACAGATGATTTCAGGCACAGAAAGTATAATGAACAATGTTGATATTAGATGAAATTAATTTACTTTTACTTGCATCTTATGCCTATTTTGTGATCAATGTTTCTTCAATTCTTTTTGCACTTTATATATTGCTTTCCCTCTATTTTTAATGATACTTACTCCAAAGGGGAACACATGATGAGTATATATGTATGTTTGTATATAATTCTCAGATAAAACCTATGATGCTTTATTACATAAGATCAGAATCTTCTCAGAAATGGGAATATGCATTAATACTATTTATTTCACTCAGCTTCCTTGAGTAACTTTCTTTTGGATCCTCTGCAATTTCCAATATTGCTAACCCACTAATGGCCATGATCTTAGCTGACTACAGAAGTGTTTTTAAAAATGATGGATTAAAAATTGTACCCATTTGTTTTAGAATAAATCTTAATGTTCTATAATTCCCATGCTTCTTCCTTCCAGTATAAAAAGATCTTGCACATCTATTTTAAAGAATTAAAAAAAATAACAGGGGGAAACTAATTTTTCTATAAAAATGATAATTTGTGAATCAGGTGGAAAGCAAATAATTAAAATTGATATGACTATGCACTCTTCAAAGAAGAAGGGAAAATTGGAGTGAACTAATCTTTGCTCAGGTTTACCATTTTTTTTTAAAGTTAATATTTTTTAAAAAAAGTGATTGAGTAAGAAGTGCTCATCATGTCTTATCAAAATATGATGTGCCATGCACTGCCCAACAGAATTGCAATTCTGCATTTTGTATCGAATTTATTCACCATTTTATTTGTAATACTTATTGCTGACTTGCAACAACAATGGTGGTACCAGCAAGATGAGAGAACTGCATTTAACCAGTATTGCTGACTTGGTATCTTTCTTACAGTTTTGGCAAAGGAGAAATTTGTGTAGAAAAAGCTGTATCTACATCTCTCATTGTTCCAGAGACTTTTTTCAAATATATTAAAATGATAAAATAAATTTTATTTTAATTAATTTTATTACATTTCATTTTATTTAAATAATTAAATTATAATTACCCAGTAAACATACATACTTAAATATATATAATACATCCCATAATTGCATATAGATTTGGTAGAGTTTTCATTCATTTTGCATAGATTTAACCCATGATTATATCAAACTTCAAACTCAGTTTTTGTAAACAAGACAATAAGCAATAGTATAGATAAAATCTGATAAAAAATTTATGGGGTAAACCAGAGGTTTGAAAAGTGTAGACAGTTCTAGGGCTGGAGAAAGAATGAAAAATTAATAAGGGACAAGAGTTTGTGCAGATAAAAACTCCACATCAGCCAAAACCTGAGGGAGCATTGAACATCAACCATCAGAACACTTTTTCAAAGCATTGAATATTTCATGGCATTTTTGGGATCTCATCCTTTCTTCCTGCTCACTTTGGCACAAAGGTAACCTACTGTCCATTTTTTAGAGCAGTGGTCGCCCACCAGTGGGCCGTGAGAAAATTTTGGTGGGCTGCAGAGAAATCTCACCCCCAGAGCACCCCTAAAGCAATTAATCCAGGCTGTGCAGAAACACAAGGACGTGCTGCCCAAATGGCCCACAGGAACCCTCCCCACTCACTCACTCCTTACCTGGTAAATTTGCCTGCTAAATTTGTATTTTTCCTTTTTCCGACCATCATCTATTCTGCTATGCCAGGAGATTTAGATTAGCTAGGAAGCAGGAAATGGTTGGATTTCTTGATTTCTAGCTAGTCTTTAGATCTTTGGCTCAGCACAGCCGAGCCTCCCTTAGGACTGAAGGTTTGCTTGCAAACAAATTCAGTGCAGACTCACGGCAAGCAAATTTGAAAGACTGAGCTAGCCGATGGCAGATAGATAGATCACTGAATGATTCTGTGAGCAACTCAATCTGCCTGCTTTGCCTGATTTTGGGTAAAAGTTGCTCTTTTTTAAAAATAAAAAATTCAATATTTACATGCATGTTGTGTTGTGAGTTAATTTTATGATTTGCTTGCAAGCAAATTTTATGTGACAGATTGAGCTAGCCAATTGCAGATAAATAGATTTCTGAATGAATCTGTGATTCTGTGAGCAACTCAATCTGCCTGCTTGCTTTGTCCGATTTTGGGTAAAAGTTGCTCTTTTTTAAATAAAAAATCCAATATTTATATATTTATAATATTTACATACAAACCATGCCCAGCCAGTAACATGACCACCAAGCCACACCCACAAATTAGGCCATGCCCACAGAACTGGTTAGTGGCCTCTGGGATCTAAAATTATGAGTTTGGTGGTCCCTGAGGTCCAAAAGGTTGGCGACCCCTGTTTTAGAGGATGTGGCCTCATGATACAACCTCTGTCTTATCCCCAGTTGCCTAGGAAGGTAACCTAAATTTGTCTTCAGCTATTCCAATTTCAGGTAGTGTTTTCCATCTTCTCCCAACACAATAATCGGCATATTAATTATCTACAAAGCTGAGTTCATAACCTTGGTCTTAATGCAGTCTGCATCTGGCATCTGCCAAGGACCTATTGGGTAAGTGAAGATGCTGCAGCCACAACTTTCAGTCACAGGATGATGCCCTTCATGCCCATTGTGGGTTGGACTTCAGGAGAACCTGAACATCAGATTTGCACAGAAACATCTGTCCTTCTAGTGCCTGACCTGCACTTTGCAATCTGCCTTTCGTTCTAATTCAGAGGTCTCCAAACTTGAAAACTTTAAGACTTGTGAACTTCAACTCCCAGAATTCTGGGAGTTGAAGTCAGTAAGTTTTAAAATTGCCAAGTTTGGGGAGCCCAGTTCTAATCTGTTTATTATTATTTGCCTATCTGATTTTTAACCTGCCTTTATTACTTTATAAGTAACCCAAGGTGGCAAACATACCTAATGTTCCTTCTTTCTATTTTCCCCATAATAATCATATGAGGTGGCTTGGACTGAGAGGGAGTGACTGGCCCAAGTGATTGCTGCTTTGTCTTAATGTTTCCCTGCACTTGACTTTAAAAAATTAGAGCAATATTGTTCTTGCTTCTTTTCTTCTTTTAGTTTTGGACTAACATCCAAGCTGAACGCAAGAACAATCTATGCTGGTTAAAGGGAAAACATATGAAGTAAATGGGAGAAGTTAAGCTTGAGAACCATTGGCTTAAACAAATATAAATGAGCTCATTCTCACTAATCTTTTAATTACTGAAGTTGTACAGATAAGTGCTTGTTTACTAACCGCAACTGGGATTGGAAACTTGGTTCTTACGTGAAGGCGTCCTGAGGGAAACTGCACTTGGGCTCGTGATCTTACTTCAGCTTTACTTTGCTTTACCCTAAAGACCTGCAAAGGTCATAAATATGAGAATGAGTCATAAAAGTACTTTTCTGTTACCATCATAATTGTGAGTGAGCAATTCCTCACTTGAAAAATACCACATAATCTACTCATAACTATTCTATACTTTTAGATGACACCCGTAAGTATTTTGTGCATAACACGTTTTTCAGAAGCTAAACCAACCCATTGGTTTTGCTGTTGTGCAATTTTTTCTGCCAAACATTTTGTTAAAATGGGGTCCACTTGTGAGTCAAATTTATTGGCAAACCAATGCCTGTGGTTGAGGAGCCATCTTAGTTCTGCACTTCCATAGATGCACACACTGCGAAGATGTATACCAGTGCAGGGAGGATAGAGGGAGTTCTCATGATAGTTCCATTTAACTAAACGGGTTTTGCTCTGAAGATCTGTGATATCTTCAGCTTCTCTTGAAATCTGTCCAGGTACTCCAGGCATACGAACAAGAGTTGCCCAGAAATGTTCATCTGGTGAATAAGTATCCTTTGACCATTCCAAAAAATCTTGAACATGGGAATTGCCAAGAATATATTGTACAAAAGCTCGACATAAAACAAAGTACGCACTGCCTACAAAAATTTCAATATTGTGTGGAGGTGGACTCTTTGAAATACTAGTTTTCTCAAGCATCTTCATATATACATGATACTTTTTTTGAAATTCATAGTGATGGGTAAATCTTTCTTTTTTACTACTGCTTGGTCTTATAGTCTCCAACATGTTACCTCCATTAAGTCTCTTAAGTTCATATACCAGTTCAAAGTTTGATACCAGGGGAAAATCTTGGCCACACAAATTAATTACATACTTCCATGGAACTGCAGATTTCAATAAATCAGATAGACAATTCAAGTCTGCCTGCAGCCTTGAAATATGGGCATACTCAACCACTTCCAATTTGGATGCAATGAATATATTAGAGAAACATTTGGCCAGATTCTCCAAAGCCTGTTTGAAAGTGTCAGAAGACTTTTGATCATAATGAATACAGTAGACATTCTGACTACTATAAATTGTATGAATGAGCCGCTCGACCATGATGGCATCTTTGTGAACAACCAGAGAATAAGCTAAAGGGAATTCTTCCTCTTCTGGAGAAACAGCCTTTAGGTGATATTCTCTAATTGTTCGGTATTCCTGGCAGTTAGTGGTCATTGCTATAACATCTTCATCTTCTAAATCAATTATCTTTTTTCTCTTTATCTCTAAAACCTTTCCAATTTCCATGGGATCTTGATCATAGATGAAAGAACAATTAATACTATATTGGTCATTTTTTTTAACATGGCTGTACTTGTTTTTCACAAATGATGAAGTACTTAAAAATGGTTCTACAAAGTATGTATCTTTATGAAAGAATAAAATCCAATCAGCTTTGAGCAGCAAGAGCAGCACAACTGTTAAAACCAGTATTAAAAAATGCCATCGTATTGGACAAATATTGAAGCATTTGAGTTTCTTCATTCTGTGAAAAGAAAGAGTCAAAAACTAATTAAAGACCATTCAATATGTTTATAAATGATGCAAGAGTTAGCAATATAACTATTTCAGTGATAACATAAATGCATTTCCTTGTATTTCTCTCCTACAAATGCCAGCAAAATCCTTTAAAATGATGTAATAAAAGTTTGTTTTCTTGATTCAAAATTTTCTGCAGTCTTACCTCAGGAATGGATCATCTGTGGTGGGTCATCTATGATCTCCTTGGCCAACTTCTTTCACTTGCTTTCTTGCCATAATTTCTCTAAGAATTGCTGATCAGAACTGCCTTTTCTCCATTCCGTTCAGCAGAAGTGGCTTTTCTTCTTCCCTATCAGAAGATGCCTCATTTGCTCCTGCAAGAGTGAAAAAAGACTTCAGCATGCCTGTACTACAGAATACAAAGTTTAATAAAATCAGTTTTGGAAGAAACTCTCCCAAAATATTACAGAAAATACTGTTAGATGGATAGTCAAGAGACCCAGTTTGGTCCAGTGGTTAAGGCACCAGATTGGAAAGTAGGAGACTGTGAGTTTAAGTCCTGCTTTAGCTATGGAAGCCATTGGGGGGACCTTGGGCCAGTCTCTCTCAGTCCAACCTACCTCACAAGTTTGTTGTTGGAGAAATGGAAAGAGGAAAGTGTGCTTGATATGCTCACTAGCTTGAGTTATTTGTAAAAATAATAAAGGCAGGATACAAAATAAATAAAATAAAAATAAGGAGTGTGGTATTCACTTTATGATGATTACTAGGATCTTGTTGACACAAGCTTTTCATTCCCAGCTTTTCATTCTGTTCTGTCCATCAATGGGGATGGAACCTCCTGAAACCTGTCAGTGACTCTGATGTTATTGTGAGACAAAGAATAGCAATAGCACTTTGGCATATACCACTCCATAGTGCTTTACAGAACTTTCTGGTTTACAAATATTAGCATATTGCCCCCAACAATCTGGGTCCTCATTTTATCTTGGAAAGATGGAAGGTGGAGTCAACTTTGAGGCAGTCAGCATCAAACTCCAGCCTATGGGCAGAATTTGCCTGCAATACTACATTTCACTGCTTCTGTGCCACAACTATGCCACCATGGCTCAAGAGAGGATGAAAGCCTTTCCATGGTTTGTAAGGCTTTGGCAGTGGCAGGAATCCGCAATTGTGCACAGTTTCTGCTGCGCTCGCTGCTGGAATGCCCCCAATCCAGCTGGATTTGGGGGCTATAGTTACCCCGTAGAGGTAACTGAAGATAGGGGAGATCCAGCAGAGGTCTGGGGGAATCGCAACCCCCCTCCTCAGCTGGCTTAACTCCCTTTTCTGAAAGCGGTGGAGTGGCAGTCAGCAATGGCCGCCACAAAGAAGCTTTCATCCGGATAAGAATGTGTAGGAGGAAGCTGAGAAAGTGAACGTTTTTGGCTAACCGGGATAATAAGTAACATTTAAATACCCTGGATTTTAAGTTTCATTAAAGATACATCGTTCCCGATGAAGATGGAAAAAGCGGCAAATGAAAGAAAAAAGGGAAAGTTTGCTTTTTTTCACTCTCCTTCCTTACGATGATAGCAAATGAATGGAGAAATCGGAAAAACCCGTTTTGGCATCAGCAGGTAACCCTGAAAATTAAAGCCAAGGGGACAATAAAGATTTCTGAGCATTGGGGGAAAAAAACCCTCTTTTTTGCTATAAGTGGGAAGGGAGAGAAAAATAATTAATATTAAGATTTTGTTCGAGGAGGCTGCTTGGAATTTATAAGATCAGAGCTAAATTGTAAGAAGACTTCTAAAAGATATATTTTAATTGGAGCTTTGTAACTGAACTATAACCCCAGGAAGAGAAAGTATAAAAAGAAGAAAGTGCTAAAGAAACAGTCTGTGTGTATTTGGATTGCTTGATGACTTTGGGACTTTTGGAAATCATTATTTGAAAGACTAAAAACATTTGGGTTGTATAAAAAAAACTTTTCACAATGGCACGACTTGTTGATGAACTGAAAATTGAATTTAAAAAGCTAAAAGAAGAGGAACAAGAAGGGAAGGGCTCTTCCGGATCTGTTTTCCATTTTTTAGAAATGGCAATTTCTACCTACCAGAAACTACAAGAACAAGAAGACTGGGATGAAGAAGAAGCCATCTTTAATGAACAAACAACTTTAGCTGGGGAAGAAAAGGGAAAGAGGGGAAAGAGAATGGAGAATTTAAGACTTAAAAAAGCAACCAAAAAAGGGAAAAATAAGATGAAAAATCTATACAATGTCAGAAAGCAACAGAAAAGTGGAATACAGAAGAAGGTGGAGATTAAGAGACAAGGGGGTAAAAAGGCAGGATTGGAGAAGAAAGGAAGGGGAAAAGGGAAGAGAAGTTACAAAGGTTTAAAACAAGATGTAAAGAAACAAGATTTATTCAGAGATAGTGAGTAAAAATATGATTAAAAAAGAGATTCTGCAAAAGTACATAAGATTGTATTGTTGTATTTATATTTGAAATAATGTTACAAAACTGGATTTAATAATAGAGCTTAATTTGCTATGAATTATTGTTTTAATTATATTATAAACTTGTTACTCTTTTTTATTTTATAACATAGTATGTAGCTTTAGAATGTACTAAACAGAATCAGAATGAAAAGTATATATTATTTTAAGGCCCTGTCACACTGCCCAACGGAAGCAAAATGTTTGTAAAAAGGACACAGCGGATGAGAAAAATGTTCCATCCGTTGTTATCCATCCGCTCTCAAAAGGGGCAAAAATTTGCATAAGCAGAGCGGATAACACAGAAAGGAACGGACAGGGGGAGGACGCAGAGCGGATGGAAAGTGGATGCAGAACGGAAGCCTAGCGGATGGAAGCGGATGGAAGTGGATGCAGAGTGGATGCGTAGAGGATGCAGAGAGGATGCGTAGAGGATGCAGAGCGGATGCGGTAGCGGATGATGCGGATGCGTAGCTGCATCCGCTTTCATCCTTTCTCCGTCCGTGCTACTAATGCTGAGCGTCCGTTCCGCTTCCTCCCTGCGTCTGTTTACCGCTGGAACGGATTTGAGTTGCGCAGATGCGCAGTGGATGCCTAGCGAATATAGCAGATGCGTAACGGATGCAGAACGGATGTCCCCCGTATGCCTAGCGGATGAAGAATGGATGCATTGGATACATTTTCCGCTCAAAAGTTTTGAACAGCTCAAAACCTTCTGAGCAGATGAAATGTCAATAGACGGATGCTGGACGGATAGAGAGGAAGCAAAACGGAGGCAGTGAGTACAGAACGGAAGCATCACGTTAACCAACGGATGGCAAGTGTTTTTCTCTGTTTTACATCCTCTTTCCATCCGTTGGTGCAGTGTGACAGGAGCTTTAAGTGTTAAATTTAGGGGAAAGATTTAAAGGCGTCATACTTCAATCAGTGATTACAGGAGACATTTTGTATTAATGAGAAAATATAATAGAAAATTGAAATAGAACAGACAAAAGATATACGCATAATGATTTAAATTGAGATGAAATCAATAAAATAGAATTAAGAGAGTGAAAAGAGGGGAGAAGCGATACAGAAAATGTAGAATGGGAAATAAGATATGAAATGGGATAAAAAGTGAGCATGAATTCGAATTTATGTCTGTACAAAAAGATGTAACCCGGGATTAAGCCGCTTTCCAAAAAGAAGTTTTATGTTTTTATGTTTTGTGTTTTGTTTGTGTATGTTTGTTTATTGAAAATCAATAAATTTTTTGTTAAAAAAAAAAAGAGAGAGGATGAAAGCAAGAGAATAAATAATCACAAATGAAAGTGAATAGGCATGTCCAAGGATAATATTGCAGGATCCAATCTCCTGGTGACTGAACCAGATTGAATCCTGCAGAATAAACAGTGTAAATTGCACTTTGTAATGACCCATAACTCCCATTGTTCTTCGGGACTGGCCATGCTGCTAGAGATAGTAAATTGCAGTCTAAAATGTCTCAAATGTTGCATTAGATTGGGGAAGGATGGTTTAAAAAATTATCTTTCTCTTTACTTGTGATCTGCTAGTCACAATAAACATTTAACTTTGTTTATTGTTTTGGGGAAAAAAATGCAAACCGTATTATGACATAAACACAGTGCCTGATTGTGAGTTAAATGTATCACTCTGAGACACATCTAGGTACCATGCCAATGTTGGGGAAAAAGACCCATTCTGGAATAAGACAATTGCAACTAGAAAACATTCTTACCTTTACATCAGTTATAGTTTTAAATGATTAACATATAGGCAGTCCTTGATTTGTGAGACAGTTAAGTGAGTTTTGCCCAGATTTTATGACCTTTCTTGGTACAGTTGTTAAGTGAATCATTGAAGTTGTTAAATTAATAACATGGTTGTTAAGTGAATCTGGCTTCCCAATTGAGCTTGCTTCTCAGAAGGTTGCAAAAGGAGATTGTATGACTCCAGGACATTGCAACTATCATAAACATGAACCAGTTGCCAAGCATCTGAATTTTGGATCTTGTGACCATGAGGATGCTGCAATGGTCATAAAGTGTGTAAAACGGTCAAAAGCCACTTCTTTCAATACCCTTGTAATTTTGATTAGTCACTAAACAAATAGTTGTAAGTCAAGGACTACTATATTCTAGTATGCATATTTATTTATTTGTTTGTTTGTTTGTTTGTTTGTTTATCACATTTCTTAACCACCCAACTCTCTCAAACAGGGACTCTGGGCAGTGTAGAATATAATCTAGAATTATTCCAGTATCACCTCTATTTTATTTTAACAAGGTGCCTTGTTTCTTATGAAAAAGGCTGAAGAAGAATAAAACTGCCTAATACAAAGATGCTTCTAGAATAATAGCTAAGTATGAATTAATCTAAAATTGTGTTAATGCATTCTCTTCATTTTCTGAAAATCTATCACTTTACATGTAGGCTATAACATTTGTACAAAAGATTATATTATCCACTTGTGATCCCAAGAAAGCTTTTATATTTAACCAACAGAGCCTGTACAAGAATTGCAATGTTTAGTTTTCAGAAAAGAAAACTTTTTAAAAGCATGGGAAAATAACCATATTAAACATGGTTAAATCAATTTCCCCCAGTTTCTCATGTCAGGCATATCACTTAAAGGACAAGTGTAGATGTCAATGTGAAAAATATTACATCCTGCTATTGAAAAGAGTTGCGGCAAACTAGTCCCAATTATATTACATTTAGAAACAACTTTATTAAAAAAAAAAACGGGGGGGGGGGGAATAACCACCATGTGCACATAGCAGAATTCAATCTAATATTCTCCCTCTAGTATATTAAGTGCCTGTGCAAATGTTATCAGTAAGGAAGCCCAAACAGCAGAGCAAATCCTCTCTAATTTGTTGAAACAGACCCTTCAAAAACACACAGTCAGCAGAGGATACATATACATGGGAATTGGCAGTATAAGGGCTTGTTCAGCAATGTTCAGAAAGTATTGTTCAGTCTTTATTCAAAATCTGCAACAATCTGAGAACTTTGACTCAGATATACTGATGAATGAATAAAAAGTAAACCAATGTTTGACTGATTCTGAAATAAAAGGTTGAATACAGTCATGTGTTCATAATGAAAACAAAGCAAAATGAGGTTACCTCTTTCTTTAAAGCACAAAAAAGCTGGATTTAACTGTGAGGTAGAGTATTTTAACCTTAAGGCTAGGTCACACTGGCCGACGGATGTAAAACGTATGCAAAAAGGACACAGTGAACGAGCAAATTTTCCATCCGTTATCCGTTCTCAAAAGTGCCCCAAATTTGCAAAAACAGAGCGGACAACACCGGAAAGGAACGGACGTGGGGAGGATGTAGCGGGGATGTAAAGCGGAAGCTTGTAGGAAGCCTAGCGGATGGAAGTGGATGACACATCCGCAGGGCTTCCGGGGGAGAACAGCGAAGCGGACGCGTAGCGGAAGGAGCGGATGCGTAGCGGATGCCACGGATGCATCACAGACTCCTATAGGATGCATAGCGGATGCGTAGCGGATGCAAAGCATTCACTGCGCATGCGGGGAGGATGAATTGCGTAAGCTCCACGGATATAAAAGGATGCAGCTTGCAAGCAGTCAGCATTCAGAGGAAAGACCTGCTGCCAGAGATATCTTGAGAGAACACCATAGGGAAGAAGAGGAAGCCTGTTCCTAATCCTGCCAGCCCTGGCAAGAAGGACAGAACCACCATCCCACCCCCTGGCACTGACTCTGAAGCTGCTGGTGCTGCTGCTGGTGGTGGTGTTCCTGGTGTTGCTACTGCTGGTGCTTCTCCTGCTGCTGGTGGTGGTGCTTCTCCTGCTGGTGCTGCTGGTGCTTCTCCTGCTACTGCTGCTGCTTCTCCTGCTGCTGCTGCTGCTGCTTCTCCTGCTGCTGCTGCTGTGATGGACCAGCCCCAAGGCCCTCAAAGCCCTGCTGCTGAAGGCCCTGCCAGAGGGAGGAAGAGGCAAGGCAAGGAGAAGGGGGAGAGGAAACAGTACTCCATTTCCGAGGACCATGAGGAAGAGGTGCTGGAATGGCTGAGGGAGAACGAGTGCCTGTGGAGGAAGGGCCACAGGCTCTATCGCGACACCAAGAGGAAGCAGGCAGCGTAGAAAGAGAAGGCGGAGAGCCTGGGCTACATTTCAGATTTACTCCTTGGATGGTGGAAGCACATGCACACCTGGTATGGCAAGCTGCACCTGAAGAAATCCAGGCAGGCCGCGGTCAACCTCACTGACTGGGAGACCTATGTCATGGCCAGGTGCAACTTCCTGGAGGGTGAGATCCGCCACCGAGGAGCAGCCCCTCTGTCAACCCTCTCCCTCAGACAGCCCACAGAGAGCCACTCCTCTTCCAGCCGGGAGACAGCTACCGTGTCCAGGCAGGTGTCTTTGGAGGGCCCCACGACAGAGACCCCCCCGGCAGCTGCACTCCCCATGCCAGAGGATGTGGAGGATCCCCTGTCTCAGATGGAGCAAGAAGCAGCAGCCACGAGAGACCAACCCACCTCCACCCCCAGCTCCACCTCCACAGAAAGCAGGCAGAGAGGCAGACCGGAGGGACAGAGCCACACTATCCTCTTGGAGATCAGGGACGCAATAAAAGCCAGCACAGATCTCCTCTCCCAGCTGGTCCACTTCGACATACCATCCTCTAACCGAAAGCCCTTCATCACGTACGTGAGCCAGACCCTCATGGACATGCCCGAGGCCCAGTACCAGGCAATGAAGGAGAGGATCACAGCTCTTCTGCACCAACCTCCAGGCCCAGCTGAACCTGCTCCTACCCACTCCAGGTTTGCTCCTCCACCCCAGGCGATGTCACAGCCCTTCCACGGATTTCAACAGCCCCTTGCCTACCAAGCCTACCACTACCAGAACTTCCCACAGCAGAGGCAGCCCTTCCCAGTCCAGACCCAGGTTCCTTGGACGCCACAGACGCCACAGATACCTCACCTGACCCAGCTGCAGACCAGACAGCTCCACTACACTCCTCCTTCCTCCACCCCACAGCCAAGCCCTTTGTCAGAACATCTGTCATCAGTCTTGGGCCTCACATCCTAGGTACTTGATGAAGGGCCTCTCAACCTCACGGGACTGAGTCAGCTCTCTGAGAGTTTCCTGCACACACCATCTCCTGTTGTACTCTCGGGGCCAGGCACCCCAATGGCGCCTCAGACCAGCACTCCAGCCACAGCCACCTCCACAGTCCCTGGCCCCTTTACATCTGAGACCATGGGCACGCCTCAGAGTGACTGAGAAGATTGCCAGAGACTGAGTTGTTACCTGTTCACTTTATCTTTGCTTAAGACACTTTACTTGGGTCATTTTGCTTTTTAATAAAGTCATACAGTTTGTTATTAATAAAGGTTATCTTTGCTTCACACACTTGGTTCATTTTTTTTACTTAATAAAGTGTTGGGGAAAACTTTGAAAAAAGGGTTAAGCCTTTGCATGCTTGTGGGATTGGTAAGGATAGCTGTGGGATGGATAGCTGTGGGATGGGTAAGGATAGCTGTGGGATGGATAGCTGTGGGATGGGTAATGATAGCTGTGGGATTGGTAAGGATAGCTGTGGGATAAGGATAGTTGTGGGATGGGTAAGGATAGTTGTGGGATAGATAAACCTCCAGTGCAAGCATAGTGGGACTGTATGGTCCACCCTCCCAGCTGGCCCTTTATTATCATATGGCCCTTTATTATCAATAACAATTTAATCTTTGATCAACAGATTTCAACATAAACAAAACTCTTTATTAATGCCCTATTCATTGTAAGGCCACTCAACATACATGGCACAATCTCATCAGTGTGATGAGACAGGCTGAAGGAAGCATCCATAAAGCATCCACCATCCTGTCTTGCCACTCCACTGCTCCAGCTGGGGAGTTGCACCAGTGTTTCAGGAGGTTGCGCTGCTTCTTCCCTTCACGTGAAGCTCTGTTGGGGCCTTGGACATCCACAGTGTCTATCAGGTTTCGCACTTGCCTCCATTCACCAGGCTCCATGTCCCCATTGCCTTGTTGATGGTCCACAAGCCTGTTCTGCAACACCGGGTAGTGGGTGCGCATGAGATTGTGCAGGATGCAGCAAGCTTCCATGATGCTCCTCACAGTCCCTGGGTGATGCTGCATGGTGGTGAGAAGTACCTGGAACCTTTTTTCCAGGATGCCAAAGGCGTTCTCCACCACCCATCATGCCCTGGACAGCCTGTAGTTGAAGATCCTCTCTTCATGGGTGAGGTATCTGGAAGTGTAGGGCTTCATGAGGTAGGTCCTAAGGGAGAAGGCGTCATCCCCCACAATGAAGTAGGGCACATCTTGTGTGTCGTTGGGTAGGGAGTCTGGATCTGGAAAACTCATGATGAGGTTGCGTTCCAGCCCATCCTTGAGGTGACTGGCGTTGTATATCTGGGCATCTGAAGCTGACCCGTTGCCTGAAGCATCGATGTACATTAACTTGTAGTCAGCATCAACCATGGCAAAGAGGATGATGCTGAAGAATCCCTTGTAGTTGAAATAATTGGACCCTGAGTTGGGTGGAGATTTGCAGGCCACATGCTTCCCATCTATGGCTCCAACGGTGTGGGGAAAGTTCCACCTCTGATACCACTGCTCTGCAATTTTCTTCCAGCCTTCTTCAGTGGTGGGACACTGGAGGAGCTCCTCCACGTATTCTTTGATGATGGCCTGCACCACTTCTCTGACCACAATGCTGATGGTGTTGTGTGGCACCCTCCAGGCATACTGCATGTTTCTGTATGTGGTCCCAGAGGCCAGGTGGCGCAGAGTCAGTGCCACCTTCAGTCCAGGGTCAAGGCTGGGATGGAAGTTGGCCCTTGGCTTGGTCAACCTGGGTCTCAGATGCTCCACAACTTCGTCAAACATGGCTGGTGGCATCCTCATGAAGTGCTGGAATGCGTGACTGTCTTCATTCCTCAGCTCCACCATCAGCTTGTCATACAGTCCAAACTCCACTCTTCTCCCAATTCATCTTCGGACCCAGACAGCTCTTGGACGTCTCCTTCTCCTTGCGTAGAAAGGGTGAAACAGTCTGAAGAGGGCTTGGTTCTGGTGTTGAATGATGGTGGCTACCAAAAGGAGTGTGCGATGATCCATGGTGGACATCAATAGATGATGTGGAAGAGCAAGAGCAAGGCTGAAGAGGTCTGCACACCAGGGCTGCTGGACTGTAGTGAGATCCCGGTGATTTCCTCTCCCCCTTTTCATAGGAAATGTCGGTTTTCTGCTCGGTGTCCTCCCACATACTCGAGACATCCTCCAGACATCCTGAATATCCGAGATACATCCCATATACGAACGTTTTGTCTGTTTTAATGCTTTATATCTGAGCTGCATCCGCTTTCATCCTTTCTATGTCCGTGCTACTAACACTGTGTGGACGTTCCATGTACCTTTCACTTCCTCCCTCTTTCCATTTTCAGCTGCAGCGGATGTGAGTTGCGCGGATGCCCAGAGGATGCTGAGAGGATACATCGGACGTGTAATGGATGACAACGGATGTAGAACGTTTGTTGCCCGTATGTGTCGCGGTTGTAGATCATACGTGGCGGAAAGTTCATCCGCTCAAAAAGTTTTGTGCAGCTCAAAACTTTTTGAGTGGATGAAATAGCAGTGGACGGATGTTTTACGGATAGAGCGTATGAAAGATGTACGCAGTGAGTACACAACGGATGCATCGCGTTTTCCAACGGATGGCAAGCTTTTTTGTCCGTTTTACATCCTCTATGCATCCGTTGGTGCAGTGTGACATGGGCTTTAGAAGTAGGTGGAGACATCAGAATAAAATTCAAAGATGATGAAATATAGTTGATAGGGCAATTATGGCCTTTCAGATGTTCCTAAATTTCAACTCCCCTCATAATTTGCCATTAGGTCATCCTAGCTAGATTTACTCTGCAGCAGCAGTCTACAACCTTGGCCACTTTAAGACTTATATAAAGCATAATCATGGAAGAAAAAAAACTGATTACAATGAATATAAATGGACTTAACTCAGCTGTTAAAAGAAGGAAAACCTTTCATAAATTAGAGAAATTAAAATTTGATATAATTTGTTTACAAGAAGTTCATATTAAAAAACAACATGAGTACAGTCAAAACTAGGGAAAATATTTACTTCTTTGACTCAATGTAAGAAAAGAGTAGTGGTTCCCTATATTAAAGAGGCTATCCCAGCAAAACTGATCTACACGGATGAAGACGGAAGAGTATTAATGGTGGAAATAATGGACAATAATAGAAAAATACTCCTGATTGCAATTTATGCTCCGAATGATAAACAAGAAGAGTTTTATAAAAAACTACATATGGAAATAATTAAACTGGACAATGTTAATATAATTATGATGGGAGACTTTAATGGAATTGTGGACAATAAATTGGACTACATAACAACAACAACAAAACAAAATAGAAAGGTTCTCCCTAAATCTTTTTTTAAAATGACAGATGAATTAACCTTAAAAGATATTTGGAGAGAAAGAAACGTTAAAGCTAAACAATATACTTTTTACTCTAATAGACATTTATCATGGTCCAGATTAGATATGATTTGGATCTCAACAGAATTAATATCCATTATTCAAGAAACAAGTATTGAAATAAGTACTTGGGCAGACCATAGTCCAATGACAATTAAATGGAAGGGACAAAAAAAAAGATCGAGATGGACATTAAATAACACTATTTTAAAGGAGAAAGACTTTATACAATGGATGGAGAAGGAATTCGTTTTTTTCTTCAAAGAAAATAAAAAAGAAGATACTTCAATGCAGAATGTTTGGGATACAATGAAGGCATATGCTAGAGGTTTGATAATAGATTATACAAGAAAAAAGAATATTAGGAAAAGACAAGCCTCCAAGACCTTGGAAGATGAATATAAAAGACTTGAAAAAGAACTACAGAAAATGCCACAGAAAAAAGATATTAAATTGAAACTGGATGTAATTAAGCATAAAATGGAATTAATAGAGAAAGAAGAACTGGCACAGAAAATTAGAAATTCTAAACAGAATTATTTTGAAGATGCAAATAAACCAGGTAGATGGCTAGCATATAAACTGAGAAAGGAGAAGGAATCAAGAAAAATATTGAAACTAATAGATGATCAAGGCCAAGTTTGTTGTGGTAATAAGGAGAAAAAGGAAATTATTCGAGATTTCTATGGGCAAATATATAAACAAGAGAATATTGATGAGGAAAAAATTAAACAGTATTTACAGAATGTTAACTTACCGAAGATACCTAAAGAGACTGAAGAAATGTTAGAAAGTAATATAACAATGATGGAATTAAATGAAGCATTTAAGAGACAAAACAATGGGAAAGCACCAGGTCCAGATGGGCTTCCGGCAGAATTCTATAAAAAATTTCAAGAATCATTGAGCATCCCATTGTTAGAAGTTATGAATGAAGTTATGTTAAAGAAGATGACACCCAAAACATGGTCAGAGGCTTATATTACACTTATTCTAAAAGAAGAGGCTGACCCGTTGCAAATTAAGAATTATAGACCTATTTCCTTATTGAATGCAGATTATAAAATCTTTGCTTCAATTTTAGCAGAAAGACTGAAAAAATATTTAAATAATTTTATTCACCCAGATCAAAATGGATTTCTGCCAAAGAGACAAATTAGAGACAATATGAGAGTAATCTTGGATACTCTGGAATATTATGAGGCTCATCCTGAGAAGCAAATGGCTTTGATATTCCTAGATGCTCAAAAGGCATTTGACAACGTGAATTGGAGATTTATGTTATTATTATTGGAACAGATGGGTTTTGCCAGAAAATTTATTCAAGCAATAGAAGCCATATATAACAAACAGACAGCAAAGGTAATGATGGAGGGAGAATTTACAGATTTTATTAATATAAGAAAAGGCACAAGACAAGGGTGTCCCTTATCTCCTTTGTTATTCGTATTGACTTTGGAAGTGTTGAATAGAAATATTAGGGATGACAAAAGTATAAAAGGAATGAAAATTAAAAAGGAAGAATTCAAACTACAAGCTTTTGCTGACGACTTAGCTTTTATTCTGGAAGACCCATTAGAAACCGCTCCAAAGTTATTGGAAAAGATAGAGACATATGGTGAGATGGCTGGCTTGAAAATAAATAAAGATAAAACAAAGATTTTGACAAAAAAAATGTTACTGAGACAAAGAGAAGAACTGACAGATCTTTTGAAAATCCAAGTTACAAATAAGGTTAAGTATCTGGGGATATATTTGACAGCAAGATGTAGCACATTAAAAGAGAATAATTATATTAAACTCAAACAACAGATAATTACAGACTTGAAGAAATGGGAAAACTTGCAATTGTCATTAATAGGGAGAATTTCAACAATTAAGATGAATATTTTACCCAGAATTTTATTTCTCTTTCAAACAATACCAATTAGACTTGGAAAAGACTATTTTGAAGATTTAAATAAAATTATGTTGAAGTTTATATGGCAAGGTAAAAGAGCGAGAATAAAGTTAAAGCTTTTGCAAGATGCTAGAATTAGAGGAGGTTTTGGCCTGCCTAATTGGGAACTGTATTATCAAGCTGCAAGTTTGATGTGGGTCAAAGAATGGATAACATTAAGAAAGCATAGATTGTTGACATTAGAAGGACATGATTTACTGTTGGGCTGGCATGCTTTTTTATGGTACAAGGGAACTAAAACACAGGGGTATTTCAGAAGACATTATATACGGGAGTCTTTGTGGTTAAATTGGGAGAAGATAAAAAAACAATGTTATTTGAAAATTCCAGTTTGGTTATCGACTATTGAAGCATTTTCCTATGCTATGATCTATAAAAAGGAACAAACAGTTAGATATGGGGAATTGTTGGATGAAAAGGGTGGACTTAAATCGATTTAAAACTTAGAGGAACAAGGTATAAGGATGAATTGGTTTTCATATGCGCAAATACACTCAAGATATGATGAAGATTTTAAAACGGAAGGATTCTATGACAAACAGACTGATTTAGATAAGATATTGATGGGTACTGATGAGAAGGTGATTAAAAAATTATATGGTTATTTATTGGGAATTAAGTTAGAGGAAGAACAAGTTAAAGAAACTATGATTGCTTGGGGGAAGAATTTTGGATATGGGATTGATTTAGAGAAATGGCAAAAATTGTGGTCTCAAAATTATAAAATGACAATGTCAACAGCATATAAAGAAACTTGTATAAGATGTTTTACAGGTGGCACTTCCCCCCGACAAGAATAGCAAGAATGTTCAAGAATAAATCTGAAAAATGTTGGAAATGTCATCAGATACCTGGCTCATACTATCATATGTGGTGGACTTGTGAGGATGCCAGAAAATATTGGACTAAAATTCACATGTGGTTGGAAAAAATGACAAAGAAACACATAGACTTGAAACCAGAGATCTTTATATTGGGAATTTTACCTGATACATATAATAAAGACTTGAAATATCTGATTGTAAATGTATTAACAGCGGCTAGGATTGTATTTGCTAAAAATTGGAAGAATGAGAAAATACCATTACAGGAAGAAATTATTAAGAAAATATTGGAATGTGCTGAGATGAGTAGATTGACATTTGAAATTAGAGAGCAAGAAGATAAACAATTTTATGAAATTTGGGATCTTTTTTATCAATGGCTAGATGATAAAATACGATAATAGAACATTAATACTATATCTATAAAGGGTTTTCAGGATTGACTTGTTATGATTATATGATTTGTTATAGAATAAACTGTTTAAAGCATTGTTATCTCACAAAACATGAATGATTAAAAGTATAGTCAAAAAAAAATTTTTTTCTTTTTTTTAGTAATATTAGGATATGGATTGACAATATGAGTTGTTATGCAATATAACTGTAACTGAGACTACAAAATGAATGCACAAAACTGATGAACCAACCGACACACCGGAAGTATATATGAGAACAGATGTTTTTAATGTTTTGTTTGTCATGTGTGTTTGTAGAAAATTAATAAAATTCTTTTCAAAAAAAAAAAAAGACTTAACAAAGCTGGCTGAGGAATTCTGGGTGTCTACAGTACTTCAATGTTTTTAACATGTGAAGAATGAGGCATTTTTTTCCTCTGCATATTTGTTTGATTTTCAAAGAAGAGACTATCATTTAGAAAATTAGCTTTACTAAGAAACAACTATTTAGATTTTTACCAAAATATTCTATATAACAAAGAGCAATTATGAGCAATAAAAGTACTTATATACAGAGGTGATAGATTTCCAATTCTGCTGACCTTCCTCACTGTTTATTGTTGCATTCTGCATGCTACACACAATATTTAACTGCATTACAAGGAGTGAGAGGATGGATACATACAGAAAAAAAGGGAGAAGGAATTTTTTCAGGTGGCCTGTAAAATATATTACAGGTAATCCTTAATTTACAACTATTTGTTTTGGGATTTTTCAAAGTTACAACAGTGCTGAAAAACAGTGACATTACGACCACACTTATGACTGTCATAATGTCCCCAGGTCATGTGATCCAAATTTGGGTGATTGGCAATTGGCATGTATTTATGACAGTTGCAGTGTCCCAGGATCATATCATTGCCATTTGCAACTTTCCCAGCTGGTTTCCAACAAGCAAAATCAATCTGGAAAGCTAGATTCACTTAATAATCACATGATTCACTGAATGACCACGATGATTGGCTTCATTGCTGCAGGTTATACAACTGGCACGATTCACTTAATAGCTGCCTTGCTTAGTGATGGAAACCAGTCTCAGTGGTGGTTATAAGTTGGGACGACCTTTACATATAGAGTGTCTGTGACATTTGTAGTATAGCAAGACATGCCAAAAGGATACTTAGATCAGGGGTGTCATACACGCAGCATCATGCGAGGTATCAAGACTTTTCTCCCATTCACTAAACTGGGCATGGGCATGGCCAGTGTGTGACACATTCGGCCTGTAGGCTGGGAGTTTGACAGCCCTGCTGTAGATGTGTTCCTCAGAGGAGGTCCCTTTGCATCTGCCTTCTAACAGAGCAGATGTTTCATTGAGACATTGATTTTAATAGTCAGCCAGATTTTTTAGATGCCTACAACATATCATAGTAAACCATCATGGACCCCCAAAAGGATACTTGCAGTAGCTTAATTCTGTCAACTTATTTAAAACTAAGAAACCTGTCATGGACCCATGAGAGAAATTAGAATAGAATAGAATAGAATAGAATAGAATAGAATAGAATAGAATAGAATAGAATAGAATAGAATAGAATAGAATAGAATAACAGAGTTGGAAGGGACTTTGGAGATCTTCTAGTACAACTCCTTGCTTAGGCAGGAAACCCTATGCCACTTCAGACAAATGGTTATCCAACCTCTTCTTAAAAACTTCCAATGTTGAAACATTCACAACTTCTGGAGGCAAGTTGTTCCGCTGATTAATTGTTCTAACTATCAGGAAATTTCTTCTTAGTTCTAAGTTGCTTCTTTCCTTGATTAGTTTCCACCCATTGCTTCTTGTCCTGCCCTCAGGTGCTTTGGAGAATAGCTTTACTCCCGCTTCTTTGTGGCAGGCCCTGAGATATCCAAACACTGCTATTAGGTCTCCCCTAGTCCTTCTTATCATTAGACTAGACATATCCAATTCCAGCAAACATTCTTTATATGTTTTAGCCTCCAGTCCCCTGATTATCTTTGTTCTTCTTCTCTGCACTCTAGCTCAACATATTTCTTATATGGTGGCGACCATTAATTGGAGCTTCCCCTTGCCATGTTTAGAGAGGCCAGGGGCTGTGGACGATACTGTTCCACGCCCCTCAAACATTAGGGAGATGATCAACCAAATGGGGAGCTGCCTGCCTTCACTTACACAGGGGAGGATTGGATGTTGACAGGTCTCCAGCAGGAGATTGACCCCAACAGATCTCCTCTGGTGAGGAACAACTGCCTCCTCCGCTCAATCCAAGGGCAAGGAGAGCAGAGCAAAGGCAAGCTCAGGGAATGGCTATGAGGCTAAGTGGAAGAAGGTTGCCCCTCCCCTCCTCACAATGAATACCTGTAGTGGAGTGATTTAAGGATAAGCCATGGGGAGTTAGTCTTGCCAAGAACAATTGTTTGTTTTGGATTACACTACCTGGACTTTGATCTGTGCCTTTTTTCCTTGCTTTGAGGGCTGCTTTTCACCTTACTTTGAGGATTGCCATTTATCTTGCCGTAGTCTTGTGGATTGCTTTTGCCCTTTACTTTGCTTTGCCTTCAGAACTGCCTTGGCCTTGTACCTTGCCTTTGCCCCAAGGACTGCCATCATCTTATGCCTGGACTTTGCCTTGTGGACTTTCCTGGTAATATATGGGCTGTTGTCTGGGGGACTGAGGGTGGGTGCCTTCGGGGTAGCATGGGGGGAAGCCTTACTGCTCATTGGAAGGCCATTTGTTGAACACTTCTTGGGGGCAATAAAGGACTCTGTAAAGGCTTTCCTTGCCTTGACCACCTGGGTCATAACAAAACCAGAGAACATTTCTTTGGTAAATATCTGCATTTAAAGGGAATTATATGAAAATTTCCCTTTTCTGCCATTCTTTTCTACAAGAATATTTTTTTAATTCCTAAGGTTTTATTGGTAAGAAAGTATGATGACATTTTCCTTCTTCATTTTCCCCTGCCTTTTAGAAAGTTTTCTTGTATGAATAAATGGTAGAAAGGATCATTATAGCAACCAGTGAGTCATGCTACCAACTGCTATCATATCACTCATATTTCATAAGTACATGCGTCTCTTGTAAATTTTGTCTTGTTTTGTCACAGTTCTAATTATGCTATCAACAAAGACCTCAATCTTCACGCAGTATAAAAAAGCTTAAAATATTAGATTTTTCTCCAGAGAAGTAAACTTTTGGAAAGGAAAAGCAACCCATGTGATGTATATACTACAGATAGTCCTCGACTTACAACAGTTCATTTAGTGACCATTCAAAGTTACAATGGCACTGAAAAAAGTGACTTATGACCAGTTTTCCCACTTCCCCATGGTCATATAATTCAGATCCTCGGCAACTGATTCATATTTATGAGGTTTGCAGTGTCCTGTGATCAGTTTTTGAAATCTTCTGCCAAGCAAAGTCATTGGGGAATCCAGATCCACTTAACAAATGTGTTATTAACTTAATGGCAGTGATTCACTTAACAAATATAGCAAGAAAAGTCACAAAGTGGACCAAAAATCACTTAACAAATGCTTTGTTTAGCAACAGAAAATTTGGGCTCGAATGTGGTCATAAGTCATGGATTACTGGTTATCTGGATTTTAGCTCTATTAACTGAAATTTGGAACTTTCAATTTTTCCCTGTCCTCTTACTTCCTATTTAACATACTGATTAAACTTTCAAACACAGATCTATCAGACTAGAAGTGTAGTGTAGTGAATGAAGTAAGGTATTTTAGTGGCATTCTATATGTGAAATACATACATACATACATGCATGCATACATACAACAGGTGAAGCTGGGCACATCAGATACCTGCACAATTAGCCTGGGAGCCTCCCACAGCTGTGTGCTTTCTCCACTTCTCCCTATATACCAATGACTGCATCTCAAAGGATCCCTCTGTTAAAATACTGAAGTTTGCAGCTGATACAACAGTGATTGGTCTCATTCAGACAACAATGAATCTGCATACAGATAGGAGGTTGAACAACTAGCCTTGTGGTACAACCAGAACAATTTTGACCTAAATACACTCAAAACCATAGAAATGGTGGTAGATTTCAGGAAAAAATCTCCAATACTACCACCTCTTACAATTCTAGACAACATAGTATCAACAGTAGAGACCTTCCAGTTTCTAGGTTCTATCATATCTCAAGATTTAAAATGGACATCTAATATCAAAAACGTCATCAAAAAAGCACAACAAAGAATGTTCTTTCTGCGCCAACTCAGAAAGCTCAAACTGCCTAAGGAGCTGCTGATCCAGTTCGACAGAGGAATTATTGAGTCTCTCATCTGCACCTCTGTAACTGTCTGGTTTGGCTCTGCAACCAAACAAGACAAACACAGACTTCAACAGATAATTAGAACTGCAATTGCTAAAAGCAATTGCCACCAACCTTGCATCCTGAACATAATTGTTACAACTTCTACCCTCAAAATGACCTATAGGGCACTGCACACCAGAACAACAAGACACAAGGGCAGTTTTTCCCCAAATGTGATCACTCTTCTAAACTGCTAATTCTCATAACACTATCAAACTATTTAGTAAGACTGTATTACTATTATTCTTCTCATCCTTCCTATTACCTATCTCTTCCAACTTATACCTATAACCGCGTTGTTTGTATTTTTATAATTATATTGTTTTATTTGTTCCCTAATATGATTTGATTGTTTATTAGTAACCTATGACTATCAATGTTGTATTTTATGATTCTTGATGAAGGTATTTTTTTTTTATGTACATTGAGAGCTTATGCACCAAAGACAAATTCCTTGTGTGTCCAATCACACTTGCCCAATAAAGAATTCTATTCTATTCTATTTCCCACAACATAGTCGAAATGTTAAATTTTATGGTGTCTGCCTCCATGGACAGAGGCTTTTCAGTGGTTGGCCCACTGTTACTTTCTGTCATTGCTTGTAGTCTTTAAACAGACCCTAAAAATATTTTACTTACAAGTAGCCCCTATTTGGAAGGGGCTTTCGAAGACATTTTGAAGACATGCATACTTTTAAGCTACAAATTTACTTTTTTAAAAAAAAAATTCATCTGTTCTTTTATATTCTCAAAAAAAATATGAAATGTGCTGAATAATGTAAGATGCTTTATTTTTTTCTGGACAAGATGTGATAAATAACCTTAATGTATTTTCATCACTTCATCTAAATCAGAAGGAAGTGATTGGTACTAGAAATATTTTTCTATTTCCCCTCCTAAATTTGAAAATATTGATTGGAGTAAATTAATTACAGTATTGATGTATTCCTCATCCATGGTAATAAATCTCTCATAGCCACATTTTATTGCCTGTGAATAACTTACTTGTAAGGAACATGTTTCTTTCAACTTAAAATATTACACATATAATGGAGTACAACTCTGCAAATGACCATTTGTGCTTCTTAAATCATGCTATTTATTGGCAACATCAGTTGTTATTTCACTATGGTTTGCATAAATCTAAAGATCTGATTCATAAAGTTTTTATTCTGTGAAGGGAAGACTATTAAGATATTAAAGACACTTTAACACACAATTTACTACTATTGAGAAATGCAACAGTACTGGGACTAGGAGATACAACTAAATTCTGTTTTGAGGGATTAAAATAACCCAAATTATTAAGATATATATTTTATTTATTAAGTGCATTAATGCTGTATGAGCTGTAGGCCATAAAAACTTATTCCTTTTAATAAAATGTATTGATTTGAAAAGGTGCTACCAGACTGGATTGAGATTCTGTGATTTTGGAGAGAAAAAAAAACCTGGAAAAATGTCCAAAAGTTCTTCTCCAAAGACAAAAATAATAGTTTTAATTCTTTGTTTATTATACAGCAAAGTATCGAAGCTATGAAGTATAAATTATTTAAAATTTGTTTTAATTTTATTTATGAATTACAAAAAATGAAAAAAATGTTTAAATACACTAAAATAACCCATATAATTAAGAACATTTATACTTAGAGGAAAAAACTGAATAGAACCTCCACAAAAAAAGAAAGAATGCTTTTTTAAAAATCACAATCTAAGAAAGAATAAAAATCGACATTTTTAAGAGAGAAGCAAGCCAGCACATGATTCCAGTTTTGCCTATGACTTCACATGTCATCTAAACATATCCTATAGAAGTGTGTATACACTCAATCTCATATATAATTTTAAAATGTACATTACAACATTACTGTGTTTAAAACATGTACAGTATCTCCATACTTTAATTCAAATAAAGGTAATAATATTGTTTAATAACTTAAAAAGATTGATTATATTATACAAATCTACACTATACAAATAAGTATAATACACTTATCAATAGTTACTGGTTTACTAATAAGTGCCACACACTACTATAACATGATCAGTACAAAGTATTATTGTAAAACATCACAAAATCTCTGCCATAGTAATTCATATACATTAATATATTAAAAGATAATGTGAAATAGAAATAAAATGTGAAAAAGAAAGTATACATTTCATCAAGTTTTAGATTCTGATGTTTAAATATCATTTTGAGTTTTCTTTACTTTTTCCTCCACTTTTTTTTAATGTATTACAGGAAATTGTGCAGTCACCATCTGGTTTAGTGGATTATATCAGCATGTTATATTATTGTCGGATATCTCTAATTAACAGTGCTTTATCAAATACGTAGCATGTTATATTATTGTCGGATATCTCTAATTAACAGTGCTTTATCAAATACGTAGCTATCTTACATGAAGGAGAAAGATAACATTTCTCTCTGTGAAGAGAAAAAGAAAAAGAAGTTAAGATATTTTAAAATATTTACAATTTCATTCTTGCTTTCCTATCTAAGCTCTTCCAAGAATTAAACAAGAAATGGGTGAGTATCATGGGTGAACGGCAAATAACATGGGTTTTGTGATTTTAACTAACATAGTTACCTTGTATTTTAATTTGATTTATTTTCTCTCTTTTAAAATGATGTTCAGATTTATTAGCTTTTAACATTCCTAAACAGAAATCAAGCTGGAGACTACCTCCAGATAAGAAAAAATTGTTAATACAATTTGGAGTCTGGCGATCTGATCTCTTTCATAAACTCTAAACAACCTTTCCCCCTTAATTACGCCCCTTCTGATGTCAGACTTCATTTTAATGAACATGTGTGATATTATGGGATACAAATATGTAATATATTTGACTACATGTATCAGATAACAGATAATCAAGAGTTGGAAGGGACCTTGTAGATCATCTAGTCCAACCCCTTGCCCAAGCAGGAGACCCTACACCATTTCTGTCAAATGGCAGTCCAATCTCTTCTTGAAAGTCTCAAGTGATGGAGCTCCCACAACTTCCAAAGGCAAGCTGTTCCATTGGTTGATTGTTCTCACTATCAGGAAGTTTCTCTTTATTTCCAGGTTCAGTTTCCATCCATTATTCCTTGTCTGGCCTACAGGCGCTTTAGAAAATAGCTTGGCCCCCTCCTTTCTGTGGAAGCCCCTCAAATATTGGAAGACCGCTATCATGTCTCCCCTGGTCCTTCTCTTTACTAGACTAGCCAAGCCCAGTTCCTACAACTGTTCATTGTATGTTTTAGCCTCCAGTCCCCTAATCATCCTGTTTGCTCTTCTCTGTACTTTTTCTAGAGTCTCAACTTCTTTTTTATAATGTGGTGAGCAAAACTGGATGCAGTACCCGAGGTGTGATCTGACTAAAGGCCCTGTCACACTGCCCAACGGATGCAAAACAGACACAACGGACGAGCAAAATGTTCCATCCGTTGTTATCCGCTCTCAAAAGGGGCAAAAATTTGCATAAACAGAGCGGATAACACGGAAAGGAATGGATGGGGGGAGGACGCAGAGCAGATGGAAAGCGGATGTGGAACGGAAGCCCAGCGGATGGAAGCAGATGGGAGTGAATGGCACATCCGCTAGGCTTCCGGGGGGCTGCAGCAAAGCGGATGTGGAACAGATACAGCGGATGCAGAGCGGATGAAGCAGATGCAGAGCGGAAGCCTAGCGAATGCACAGCAGAAGCCGAACAGATGCCAAGCGTTAATTGCGCATGTGGGGAGGATGCATTGCGTCAGTCCCGTGGATATAAGGGAAGCAGCTCAGAAGCAGGTCACCATTCAGAGGAAAGACCTGCTGCCGGACGGATTGACAGCCTTGCCTGCCCTGCCTGCATGCCTGCCTGCAAGCCTTGCTGCCAGCCTTGGTTCATGTCTGCCTGCCAGCCTTGGTGACTGCCTGCCTGCCAGCCTGCATGCCAGCCTTCCTGCAAGCCTTTGTGCCTGCCTCCCTGCCAGCCTTGGTGCCTGCCTGCCAACCAGCCTGCCAGCCTTGGTGCCTGCCTGCCTGCCAGCCTTGGTGCATGCCTCCCTGCCAGCCTTCCTGCCAGCCTTGGTTCCTGCCAGCCTCCCTGCCAGCCAGCAACCCCACAACCATGCGGAAGCACAGCAAGCCTCAGCCATTGCTGCCAGCCCTGGCAAGAGGGACAGGACTACCATCCCGCCCCCTGGCCCTCACTCTGGTTCTGCTGGGGCTTCTGCAGCACGGGCTCACTCTTCTGGGGCTGGGGCTTCTGCTGCTTCTGCTGCTGGAGGAGCTGATGACAAGCACTCCAGCACCAGCCACCTCCACAGCACCTGGACCCTTCACCCCTGAGACTGAGCGACCAAGAGGAGTGCCAGAGACTCTTTTTTGTTTTATAGCTTGTTGTTAATAAAGTCTATTTTTGATTCACACACTTGCTTCATTTTTTTTTTTTTAATAAAGTCTTGCTGGAAACTTTTAGAAATGGTTTAAGCCTTTGCATGCTTGTGGGATGGGTTAAGATAGCAGTGGGATGGGTGGAGATAGCAGTGGGATGGGCAGGGATACCTTTGGGATGGGTAATAGCTGTGGGATAGATAAACCTCCAGTGCAAGCATAGTGGGATGGGATGGTCCACCCTCCTAGGTGCCACACCTATGGCCCTTTATTATCAATAATAATGTAATAATCATCCACACATGTCAACACAAACACAACTCTTTATTAAATGCCCTGATCATTGTAGGGCCACTCAACATACATGGCACAATCTCATCCGTGTGATGAGACAGGCTGAAGGAAGCATTCATTAAGCTTCTATCATCCTGTCTTGCCACTCCACCGCTCCAGCTGGGGAGTTGCACCAGTGTTTCAGGAGGTGGCACTGCTTCTTCCCTTCATGTGAGGCTCTGTTGGGGCCTTGCACATCCAGAGTGTCTATCAGGTTTCGCCCTTGCCTCCATTCCCCAGGCTCCATGTCCCCATTGCCTTGCTGGAGGTCCACGAGCCTGTTCTGCAAGACTGGGTAGCGGATGCGCATGAGATTGTGCAGGATGCAGCAAGCTTCCATGATCCTCCTCACGGTCTCTGGGCGATGCTGCATGGTGGTGAGAAGTACCTGGAAACTGTTGGCCAGGATGCCAAAGGCGTTCTCCACCACCCGCCTTGCCCTGGACAGCCTGTAGTTGAAGATCCTCTCTTCACGGGTGAGGTATTTGGAGGTGTAGGGCTTCATGAGATAGGTTGTGAGGGAGAAGGCGTCATCCCCCACGATGAAGTAGGGCACATCTTGCGTGTCGTTGGGCAAGGGGTCTGGATCTGGGAAGCCCACCATAAGGTTGCATTCCAGCCCACCCTTGAGGTCACTTGCGTTGTATACCTGGGCATCTGAAGATGACCCGTTGCCTGAAGCATCGATGTACATGAACTTGTAGTCAGCATCGACCATGGCGAAGAGGATGATGCTGAAGAAGCCCTTGTAGTTGAAATAAGTGGACCCCGACTTGGCTGGCGCTTTGCAGGCCACGTGCTTGCCATCTATGGCTCCAACGGTGTGGGGGAAGTTCCACCTCTGATACCACTGCTCTGCAACTTTCTTCCATCCTTCTTCAGTGGTGGGACACTGGAGGAGCTTCTCCAGGTATTCTTCGATTATGGCCTGCACCACTTCTCTGACAACAAAGCTGATGGTGCTGCGTGGCACCCTCCAGCCGTACTGCATGCTCCTGTAGGTGGTCCCTGAGGCCAGGTGGCGCAGAGTGAGTGCCACCTTGAGCCCAGGTTCCAGGCTGGGCTGGAAGTTGGTGCTCTGCTTGGTCAACCTGAGTCTCAGACGCTGCACAACTTTGTCAAACATGGCTGGAGGCATCCTCATGAAGTTCTGGAATGCACGAGTGTCTTCGTTCCTGAGCTACACCATCAGCTTGTTGTACAGTCCGTCCTCTGCTCTTCTGGTGAACCATCTTCGTACCCAGATGCTTCTTGGCCGCCTCTTTTTCTTCCCATAGAAGAAAAGGTTCACAGAGGTTCACAGGTTCACAGAGCCTGTAGATGGCTTCGCACTGTTGCAGAAGGATGGTGGCTGCCAAAAGGACTTTGTTACGATCCACGGTGGACATGACTGGATGCTGTGGAAGAGGAAGAGGCAGATGAAGGCTGCAGAGGTCTGCAGCTGGGCTGCTGTTCTGAAAGTGAGATCCAAGTGAGTTGCCCCCCTTTTTATAGGCAGTATAGGTGTCCCTTTGCATCCTCTAGGCATCCTTTAGACATCCTTAATCCCCTCTGCGAACGTATTTTCCGTTTTACATGCTTTATTTCCGTGCTGCATCCACTAGGCATCCGTTCTGCATCCATTCCGCTTCCTCCCTGCGTCCCTTTACCGCTGGAGCGGATGGAGTTGCGGGGATGCGCAGCAGATGCCTAGCGGATATAGCGGATGCATAACAGATGCAAAACGGATGCCTAGCGGATGCAGAACGGATGCATTGGATACATTTTCCGCTCAAAAGTTTTGAGCAGCTCAAAACTTTGAGTGGATGAAACGTCAATAAACGGATGCTGGACGGATAGAGAGGAAGCAAAATGGAGGCAGTGAGTACATCGCATTAACCAACGGATGGCAAGCTTTTTTGTCCGTTTTACATCCTCTTTGCATCCGTTGGTGCAGTTTGACAGGGGCTTAAGGCTTTATAGAGTGCTATTAGTACCTCCCTTATGTAACTGATTTCCTGTGCGAAGGGGAGGTTACTTTTATTCCGTCCGATCAACTTTCGTCTTGCATTTCCTTTGTTGTGTTAGCTATAAAAAGGAATGTAAGATGGGCCTCAAGGTTCTCCCTTTTCATAGAGAGATCTCACTTTATCAGGGTACCCTAATAAACTGCTTTTAAATGATCTTCCGACTCAGTTGCTTATTGGGAGGGTAAGCTGAGGCAGAACCGAGCCAGATTTGGCTTTCATGGGAGAGGTAACATAAATTTAACTTTGTTATTGTTTTGTATAATATAACACAAAATAATAAACATTGTGTAATATAACTTCATACAATTCATATTCATTATAAATATTATAAAAATATATAAATATATGAACATATAAACATTCACCTTGAAATTTTTTCTCAGCTGCCATACATATTTAATTTTGTACTGCCCTGTAATTGTTTCTAATTGTTTTATGATTGTTCATCGCCTAGACTAGAGCTTCTTGTTTGAGATGGGCAGCTATAGACTTGAAGAAACAAAACAGAACATTGTAATATAAACAACAGAATTAAGGAACAGACATTTTAAGACAGCTGTTTGAATAACCAGGATTTAATTTACAAAGATACTCAGCCAAAATTCATTTCAAATGCCCTGTATATTTTATCTTCACTGTAGATGGCTTATGGCAAGCAAATAAATCTTGCTAAAAACCACTGGCTTTTTCAGGTAATGGAGAAAACATGCCTAGAGATGAAAGTTGTGCCTATCAATTAGCAAAAAGAGGGTGGTTCCCAGTTTTTATCATGTTTCACGTACACACATACTTACATGCAAAATATTTGCTGTACTATATTGTTATTATGATAATGAAAACCTATATCCATGTAACCCTTTATTTATACTAAATTATTTACCATTGAATTGATGGGGAACACTATTTGTGTCTGTTCAGTTGCTAAATATATAGTGGAATATTATAACAATGATTCTATGAGAAAAATTTTTTCTATGGTATCTCTATACTGATTCATGCTTTCTATAAATCCATACTTTAAACCAAAACATTTATCTCATACCCAAACAATAACAAATAAACCAAAATAAATATTCTTTTTAAATCATCACCATCTCTTCCAGTCAATTAGTGAATATCTACAGTAATAAGCAGAATTATAATTTACTTTCCAGATTTAGGACAGCATAACATTTCAACTTCAATCAGTTTTTAAATTTAGATAAATATGTTTAAGCATATTTTTAAGTACAGCTCCAATGTTAAAATAATGTTGACCAGAAAGAAAATATATTTTCTTTGTGACTGCATTTAGAAAACATAATAAACTCCCCCCCCCCCAACACACACACACACACCCCTCAACAACATGGCTGGAAAACAGGCCACCAGGATGTTCTTGCTTAATAGTGCTCAGCAAATCTTGAAGGCAACACTTGAAAGAGAAGCAGAGTGTCAAACTCATGGTCCGCAGACTGGATGCATAACATGCTGGCCACGCCCATCCCCGGTTTAGCGAAGGGGAAAAAAGTCATGATACATCATGTGATGTGATGCTGCGAGTTTGACACCTCTGCTCTAATGGATCAACTTTATCTATGATTTCACATGTCATACAAACATATCCTATAAAAGTGTGTGTCCGCTCAACCTCATATACAATTTTAAATGTTACATTATAATATTACTGTGTTTAAACCATGTACACTATGTCCCTACTTTAATTAAAATAAAGGCAACAATGTTGTTTAATAACTTAAAAAACTGATTACAGATATACACCCAATCTTTGTAACAGCAGCTTAAAATAACAGCTGTCTTAGATTCACAATTTGAGTACAACTTCATGCAATGTAGATAACTCAGAGAGTAAACAAACTACCGTGGTAGCATAAGAGGACATGTTTACTTGCAGTAATGAAGTATTTACATTCTGAATTTGAAGCTGCTACAGCAGGAAGCAATATTTTCCTACAATTGTTCTAGATGCTAAATCTTGCTATTCAGAACTGACAAGAGTTGTTATAATACAAAATATGCCAACCATTTCATTCAAGAGAAGCTCTCACAATTCTTGTCATTCAGAGCTGATCATTTATAACTTTGTCTGGTCTTTGTAATACAACTGTCCTTTGAAATGAACAATGCAACCAAGCAATCAAAGTTTAATCTATTAACAACTAAGAATACGAACTTTCATGTACATGAAGATTTAAAGGTTCAGACTTTTAAATTTTCTCCAGGACAATCCTGATCACAAGAGACAGATCAAAATAAAAACTAAGTCGCACTGATAATAATACAGGAAGTCCTCGACTTATGACCACAATTGAGCCCAAAAGTTATGCTGCTAAGTGAGACATGTATTGAGTTTTACCCCATTTTATGACTTTTCTTGCCACGGTTGTTAAATGAATCACTGCAGATCTTAAGTTAACAACACTGTTATTAAATGAAACTGGCTTCTCCATTGACTTTGCTTGTCAGAAGATCGTAAAAGGGGATCACGTGACTCCAGGACATTAGAACTGTCGTAAGTATGAATCAGTTGCCAAGCATCTGAATTTTGATCACATGATCATGACATGAGGATGTTAATGGTCATAAGTGTGAAACAGTCACTAAATGAACTGTTGTAAGTCAAGGACTACCTGTACATAGTTAATAAGAGTAACTTCCTCTTTCAATATTTATGGTCTTTGTCATTATCAAAGATTCTGCACAAAATCCTTTGCTGCTGTCTTTTTTCTTGTGTTTCATGTTAAACCCTTGAATTCCAAGATGGGACACTCAAATTCTTTGATTTTTTGATAGCTGCTTTTATTTCAAATGTTTCCTATAATTTTTTAGTATAGTACTTTATTTTATTATATTTTCTCCATGTCTTTTTTTTTTTGCCTGGTCCACACTTCTGCAATCAAATGAAACATTAATGGTGCAATGTTACAGGATTGTATTTCAGCACGTTTTATGTTGGAGTTCCTTAATATTTTCTAAGAGAAGGCCCAGAGCTGTGATCCACTGGCACTGTATTCACCCTAGGTTCAGTCTATTTCTTGTATACATGAAGAACAATCTTATACTTAAACAAGTCTATTACACAACTTGTTAGCATTTATGCATTTAGAACATATTCTGTTATTGAGCATAACATTCATTCTAATTCATACAAATAAATGGATTATGAAACTTGGAATCATGTCAAAGAAACCACAATCCAAACCACATTTACTAGGCAATATGTCCCAGTACATTTAATAGATCATGAAGGCACATGCTTAAACTGTTCTTGTAAATAAACAGATTTATAATGACTTAGTGTTGTAAATGTTTATTAACTCTGACTAAAAGAGCACATTACTGAAGGTTCTGCCATTTATAGCTTCCATTTTGTCTGAAATGACTTCTAAAAATGCTATGCAGTTAAAGTTTGTATATCATGTATACTTTATATGTTTTAAAAACCAAATACCTAGACTGGGTGTGTCAACTGACACATATGTTTACTTTGAATTTCAGGTTGTCAGCTTGTCATTAGATTATGTTGATGGGATTAATAGATATTGGGAAAGGCTGGATTCCATTATTCAAGAAGTTATGTAGTGATCTATTCCATTATTCAAGAAGTTATGTTTGAAAAGATGATTAAGAAGGGTACGGGGGAGGAGGACACATATCATACCCATTGGCAACCTCTTGAAAACTTCTTCTCAAACTTGTAGTGTTTCAGAACAATCCTGAGAAAATATATGTTTGGTTTAAGGAGGTACAAACAGAAACAAAGTGTGCATCAACATATGCTTTGAATCATATTTTTCTTTTTTAATCCACATATAATACAAAGCCCTGCTGTTTAAGTTAGCTTTTCCTTCTTTCTGAGCATAGTTGTATCTGGCAGATTTTAGATCAGAATTCACTTCAACATCACCATTTTCACTGTTATATTGCTACTATTTGAAAACTGGTGGTTCTAATTTAATTTTGCATTATTTAAAAACAGCATATTGTTTAAAGGAATACAAAGAATAACATAACAAAATGCTATAAGCAAAAACATTTTCTTCCAAACTGTCCCAATCGTATTTCAAATATATAGTTAGAATGCCTGTAAACTTAGTCAATGAGCTCATTTTAATACCTGGATTTGTTTTAAGAAAAAAAATATGAATAAGCATTCAAATTTAATTTCACTTTTCCAATGTAAATTAATTCACAGTATGTAATTATTTTTGCTGAGCCAAGCATTCTGCAAAAAAGTCAGGCTTGCTGGCTTTTGAAAGACCTGTAGTATCAGGGCCAGCTGTACATTGGGGTGGGGGTGGCAGAGATGGTATTCAGCAGGTTCTGACAGTTTTGGAAAACCGGTAGCAGAAATTTTGAATAGTTTGGAGAACCGGCAAATACCGCCCCTGACTGGTCCCGCGTCCATCTATTCTCTGCCGCCTGAGTCTCAGCTGATCGACTGGGTCTTCATTGGTTGCCCTGCACAGGAGAACGGAGCTGGAAAGCAGGTTAATGAGATGGGGAGGGAATGGGGATTTTGCAGTATCCTTCCCCTGCCATGTCCATCAAGTCACTCCCACCAAGCCACACCACACCCACCAAGCCATGCCATTCCCACCAAGTCACAGCCACAGAATGGGTAGTAAAAAAAACTGAACCCCACCACTGGAGGTGGTGGTAGGGGGAGAGTTAGATCACTACAAAGAACAGGGGCTGCATGAAGAGTCATCACAAGGTGACATTGTTTCAGAGAAGAGACCTGAAGTATGTCCTCTTTGAGGAGCATGTGGCCTGGGGGGATACTCTAGGAACATGATGGCCTTTCAGAGTTCCCACAAATAACTATGCCAGGTTGATTATAGGGGGGACAGCTAAAACCAGATAGATTCCCTAAGTCAGACCTACATTATTATGCTGTGTTTTGTCATTGGTGGCTGCTTCTCCTGTTGGCTGGAAGTTGGCAAAGCCAGTGGACAAAATGGGTCATCTTGAATCTAGTGAGTGGAATATTTACAGACCAGAACAATGCCATTAGCAGTGACTTAAAAAAAAAAAGGCAGAGTAGCAATAGGGACAGCAGATTTTATGCTGCTACTGTTTTACACTTAACTCACTAGATGCAAATAGACCCGAATGTGCCAGTGTTTTGGCTAGATTCCAAAAACATATTAAGCTACATACTAGCCAAACAATATTGTAGCCTTGCATATTGTGAAATGTTACTATTTATTTATGTGCGAGAAAGGCTGCTATGGCTTGCTCATCGAACTGTAATTAAGATAAACTGTGTTTTAACCTGATGTGTAGGCTTAGCTGAATAGAAAGTCTTGTAACCAAAAGAACTCTATGTGCATGTGTAGTCATTGAAAAGAAAAAAGAGGGAAGTGGGAGAGAATCAAATATCTTTTTAATTAAGTGAAGTGGCAGTAAATAAAAAAAATAATGAATACTGCAAGCATTTTATCAGGATCTGGCTAGTAGCAGTTTAAGCAGGCCTGCTCTGTTGTTTTGTGGCCTTCTGGAATCTTCACCTGGAAGTGAGATTTGCTCCATCCCTCTCAACATTTTGCAATTCACTCAAGATCTGGCTGTGTTGTCAGGCCTGAGAGCCCCAGGGGAGGGGAGATATTCCATGATGGCACCCTTACTAGAGTTAATATTTCATAGAATAACAGAGTTGGATGGGACCTTGGAGGTCATCTAGTCCAACCCCCCTGCTCGAGCAGGAGAATCTATTCCAAATATTATCCTCTACCGAGGATCGAACTCACAGCCTCCTGATTGTCATCCTCTCTTCTTTTATGTACCTTTTTAAGAGTCTTTTTTTTTTTTAAGGTGATTGTTTTTAAGGTTTTTTTTTTTTAAATTAAGTGTCGTATGCTGCACAGAGTCACTTTCATCTGAGATGAAAAATAAATAAACAATGATTTTGAGTCTAGAAATAAAAGTTAAGAAGCACAGTGAAAAACATGGGACTAAAATTAAATATAAACGAAACCAGAAAAATGATAACATGTAGAACCATTAGTTTTGGAACTGACATCGAAGGAGTGAATAATTTCTGCCCTTTAGGATCAATCACTGACAATAAAGAAACAAGTAATCGAGTTGGAGTTGGTACAGAAGTCATGAAGGCCTTGGATTCAGATGCTGTGATATGTCTCTATCTACAAAAAAAATATCAGAATTATGGAAGCAATGGTATTTCCTGTGACACTCCATGGAAGCAGAGTTGGACTTTGAAAAAACAGGACAGAAGCAGTACTGATGTTGAACTTGGACATTGGAGAAGAGAAATAGATCATAGAGCAAATCTACCTAGGGTTCATTCAAGGTGCAAATGACCAAGCTCAAATTGTCCTATTTTGGACAAATTATATGAAGACCTAGGTCTCTGGAGAAGGCTGTAATCCTGGGAAACGTGGAAGGAAAGAGAAGAGACCGTCCAGCAGCAAGATGGATTGTTACACTTGTGATATTAGGACCACTGCAATATCTGAAAGATCAGATTAGGGACTGATCATCACAAAGAAAATCTATGTGATCACTAAGAGTCAACATTGGCTTGATGGCACATAATCATAGCATTTGTGATATCTACAGTGATGATGTAAATAGCACAAATACAATCTAGTCTATTTCTACAAAAACTCATTCTATATTATAAACTGCAACTTACTCTTAATAGACAAAGGCCACGTGCTACAATGATTTGCAAATACAAAAATCATCCTATTTAACCATGCTCAATAACTAAATTATGAATAACATAAAAGCAATTTTAAGGAAACTGAAAATCATGAAACCTCCTTGCAGAACTTCTACCGTGTATCAGTGACTGTGTTCATACAAAATTAATAGCTTGCTTAATCATTGTTCAGTCAGGACAATCAGTCACAATGTGCCCATTTCACATACTACCAAGCCATGAACTACAGTTGGAAAACAAATGTGAATGAGTTCACATATCACATAAACCAAAATTAAACAAACCACACTGGGGCTGGACAGACAGCCATCTCCTCCCTTATCTCTTTTGAATTACAGGATATCTGATCTTTGACTCCCATATATTACTCCTAATCAAATTAATCATATAAGACAGAAACGGGCATAAATTCTCACTTTTGATAGCAATAAACCAGAAATCTGGATCTGGCCATCATGCAAATCTTTACAGTTCTAGCTTGATGTTTGTGTGAAGGGATTAAGAAAGAAGCGGTGTATATCAACATATGGCCTGCTTATCTCGAGGAACTATGGTGTCAGCTCCCAAATACTTTTCAAACATTTCAATATGATTTCAACATATTTAAGAACATATTTATTTCCGTCAAAGAGGTTTTACCCTGGCCAGGGAAATACTATAAAATCCTATCCTTAACTAATACTTTATTGCTTTATATTCTTTATATCATTGCATTTTTTCATAGTAATCTACATAAAACATGGATTTCTTGTTTAATTGAACTGGTTGTACTTTATTAGGTTGTAATGTTTTTATATTTTAATTATGTAAAATTAATTTTATCTAGTTGCTTTGATTATTTTGAATTAATTACTCATTACAAATTTGTAAAAGCAATTAATTCATATATCATTTACACTAAGGAATAATTTTATTGTTCGTTGTTTAATCTCATTTTCCAAATATTTGTCTTCCAGGTATCTCCTTTGAAAATCTAAAAATTACCTAAATTATCTCTTGACTGTTTTGGAAAATAGAACATCACCTCTGAGTGAGAAACTGCTGCTCATATACATTATCATATTCAGCCAATCTTGGAAAGTCTCAACAAACACAAAGTTACTTGATAAGATACTTGTAACCTATTTCACATGTAACCTGTATAAATAAACTGTGTTCTTACTTTTGCTCTTCCTCTCTCATCTTTATTTAAATTCCACATCACTCTAGACATACTACATACTTGATTATATGAGCTGCAGTTCACAAAAGCTTATGCCTATTAATAAAACATTGTTAGTTGAAAAAGGCACACCAGACTGCTCTGATTTTTTTCCAACAAAGACTAACTCAGCTCTCCTCCTACAATATCTAGCTAATATTTAGTTTTATCAAACTGCTCTCAGAATCAAACTTACTTTCATTATTACCAGGCTCAATATGTCATTTTTCTTCTCTGAGAAATGCTTTACAGCATGAGAGCACATCACCACATAGCAGGTACAAAGGGCAGCCAAGCAATCCTATAAAAAAAGGCAGACTGCACCTGCCTTCCAAAACTTCAGGAAAACATTATGCTCATTTTCACACAAGTTCCAAATCATCTTTTCCAAATTATTTCTGAAGCACTGCACAGCTTTAATGTGTATATATTGTTACAGTGGCTTTTCTCAATTTCATATCACTCAGATATATTGGATCTTAATTCTAAGGCAGACCCCCCTGATGAGTTCTCAGCAAATGTGGCTTCAGCACTGAAATTCTATTACAGGCAGTTCTTGACTTACAATGGTTCATTTAGTGACCTTTCAAAGTTACAAAGGCACTGAAAAAATTGACTTATGACCATTTTTCACGCTTACGGCTGTTGTAGCATCCCCATGGTCTTTTGCAACCTTCTCCCAAGCAAAGTCAATGGGGAGGCCAGATTCACTCAACAACCATAACTTAACAACTGCAGTCATTCACTTAACAACTGTGATAAGAAAGGTCTTAAAATGGGACAAAACAAATTTAACAAATGCTTCACTTAGCAACAGAAATTTTGGGCCAAATTATGCTTGTAAGTAGAATAGAATAGAATAGAATAGAATAGAATAGAATACTTTTATTGTCATTGCATTCTACAAATACAATGAAATTTGAAAGCTACTCCAGCACAGTGTCCCAAACACTTCACAATCACTCTACAGAGTAATTTAAAAATTAAAATAATTAAAATAATTAAAAACCTAGTTTAAAACCTATCTAAAACATACAGTAAGTTAGATAGTTTAAAAATGTCACTATATACACAGGGCTAAATCACATATGCATTGTTTGATTCAAGACAATTATTGCCTTGGAAAAGAAACTGCTTCTCGGTCTATTAGTCCTCATTTTAAGACAACTATAGCGTCTCCCTGATGGTAGCAATTTGAAATATGAATGTCCAGGATGAGAACGGTCTGTGGAGATTTTTAGCGCTCTAGAGAGGAGTCTGGTCTTCGCAGTCTCTTCCAAAGAAGAAAGAGAGCAACCAATGATTTTTGTGCTGTGTTTATCACTCTCTGGAGCATCTTCTTATCCACTACAGAGCATCCAGCATACCACACCATTACACAGTATGCCAAAATGCTCTCGCTAGTAAAAAGTAACCATCAACTTCTTACCCAGACCACTCTTTTTCAGCAGCCTCAGAAAGTTCAGGTGCTGTTGGGCCTTCTTTGCAGTGGCCAGAGTGTGGACCAACCAAGTAAAGTTGTTGGTAATATGAATTCCTAGAAATTTAAAACTATGAGTTTTATAAGTCAAGGATTACCTGTAGTTGATTTTATCCACTATTGATATATAGTGGGAGAGGCTCTACTTTGCGGAGCTGGCGTCGCTACGATATGGCATGCGATCTTGGAAGTCTGAGATCACTGCCGATATCTTTGCTCCAGGACGGTCCATTTGGATCTAAACCATCTCGAAGAGACGGTGAATGCAAAGAGTGCATCCTGTCGATCCCAGGGATACCGCAAAGTCCCTGGTAGATCCAGGAGAAGCTCTTTTTGTGGTAAAGAGGCAGCCATTAAAGCTGCTGAATTTGGGACAGCTCTGAAATGAAAAAGAATGGAAAGAGAAAGTGTGCCGGTTTGGTGAGAACTTTTTCTTTATTTTAAGATTTGAAAGGACACCCTAATGAAAAGAAAGAATCTGTAAAAGTTTTGACAGAAGTGATTAAGCGGTGATTTTAAACAGGAATGTCAAAGTAATATTTTTATTTATTTTTCTTATTGCTGGATTTTCTACAAATGATTTTATATTTTGAAACTGGACTGTTTTTTTCTTCTTCTTCCACTTATTCTTTCTTTTCTTTTTGATTTTATAATATTTTAGGCTAGAGACTCGCTTTTAGTTATTTTTTAATATTTCATTATATACGGGAGTCTCTGTGGTTAAACTGGGAGAAGACTAAAAGGCAATGTTATTTGAAAATTCCAGTCTTGCTGTCAACTATTGAACAGTTAGATATGGTGAAATATTGAATGAAAAGGGTGAACTTAAATCTATACAAAAATTAGAGGAATTAGAGGTATAAAGATGAATTGGTTTTCATATCTGCAAATACATTCAAGGTATGACAAAGACTCTAAAACAGAAGGTTTCTATGATAAATCGACTGATTTAGATAAGATTTTGACATGTACTGATGAAAAGGTGATTAAAAAATTGTATGGATATTTATTAGAAATTAAACTAGAAGAACAAGTTAAAGAAACAATGATTGCTTGGGGGAAGAATTTTGGATATGGGGATTGATCTAGAGAAATGGCAAAAATTGTGGCCTCAAAATTATAAAATGACAATGTCAACAGCATATAAAGAAAATTTGTATAAGATGTTTTACAGAAGACATTTCCCCCCGACAAGAATAGCAAGAATGTTCAAGAACAAATCTGAAAAATGTTGGAAATGTCATCAGATACAATCGCTCATATTACTATATCTGGTGGACTTGTGTGGATGCTAAAAAATATTGGACTAAAATCCACACGTGGTTGGAAAAAATTACAAAAAAGCATATACATTAGAAACCAGAGATATTTTTATTGGGAATTCTACCTGAAATATATAGTAAGGCATTGAAATATCTGATTGTAAATGTATTAACAGCGGCTAGGATTGTATTTACCAGAAATTGGAAAAATGAGAAAATACCATCATTAAGGAGGAAATCATTAAGAAAATACTGAAAAGTGCTGAAATGTGTAGATTGACATTTGAAATCAGAGAACAAGATGATAAACAATTTTATAAAATTTGGGATCTATTCAATCAATGGTTAGACAATAAAACATGGTAATGAAATATGTAGTTTCTGAGAAAATAATAAATCTATAAAGAGGTATTCTTTTCTTATTGTATCTACAAAATGATTGTAGGATAGATTTGAGATGATATGAAATGTCATAAAACAATTTAAGTTAATATGATTATTTCATAAAACATGAATGAATAAAAGTATAGTCAAATGATTAACAATGATATTAATGTATTTAACACTTGATTGAAAATATGAGAATATATACAATGTAATTGTAATTGAAGACTATGAAATGGAAGCATAAAACAATTTTTAAACCAACCGGCACACTGTATGTATATATAGGGAAGATGGCTTGATGTTTTTAGGTTTTGTTTGTCTATGTTCGTTTTAAAAACCAATAAAAAGAAAAAAAAGAAAAAAAAAGAAAGTGCAGACGCTGTTGGGCCTTCTTTGCAGTGGCCATAGTGTGGACCAACCAAGTAAGGTTGTTGGAAATATGAGTTTCTAGAAATTTAAAACTATGAGTTTTATAAGTCAAGGATTACCTGAAGTTGATTTTATCCTTTTACTTTCTTTGAAGAAGCATTGCTGGAAATTGGGTGGTTTATTTCTCCTTCCAAAAAAAGCTCAGTTTCGCGACAAACTTAATAATATTTAGTAGTATCTAGGATCATCAAAATAAAATGCTATTCCACTGATTTCTCATTATCGTTATTCAGATCATATATACCTCAAGAGCCACCACTTTATAAAGTATAAAATACATAAAAGTGCTTTCCTGTAACTTAAATCCATCATTTCAAAACCTGCAGAGAGGAGGTTCTGTTCTTCTTCAATGAGACATCATTGTAGGATTTGTAGAACACCATATTCTCCTGTCAATCTATTGAAGGCTAAACATGCACAGCATCTTCACTCCCTCAACATAAGACTTGGTTTCCTGCCCCTTAATCTTCTTTTTCTGACCCTGTTCCAAAGCATAAAATCCAGAACTGGGCAAATCCTATATACTTTTTTTATATTAATTTAATTAGTTATATAAATGTATTATTTTAACTAATTGGGTGCATATATTGGCCTGGCACTGCATACAGAACACTGTTCCTGTACTCCTTATGGACACAGCCAATGTGTACTTCTTCTGACTGACTGCAATTCAAATCTCACCAGATTCAAGGTTGACTCAGCCTTCCCTCCTTCCGAGGTGGATAAAATGAGGACTCAAGATTGTTGGGGGCAATATGCTGACTCTGTAAACCGCTTGAAGAGGGCTGTAAAGCACTGTGAAGTGATATATAAGTCTAAATGCTATTAAGGCAATTCGAACGTTTCAAAAATTGAGGCAACTGCTAGATGAAGCAAAGAGATATAGAAAACCCTCAACTTTTTACTGCCCTCTTGTCATCCCCTGCATTTTTACAATCCAGGTTTCACACCTTTGTCAGCAGCTTAAATATGATTCCACTCTGGACAACTTCCTCAAATGATTCTTTCTGTGGACAAAACATCATCAGAACTCAATACCCTTAACATGCCCTGCAAGGTAATTACCACTGTACATTAGGAGAACACTTCAAAGACTACATGAGGAGAGGGCATGCTCATATGCAGCAACAAGCTGAACTTGTATCCTGGCTGAGGAATCCTAAGTGCTATACATGCAAAGCTTTTTTTAAAAAAAAAAAAACACATCCCTGAATATGAAGATCTGATTTACAGACTATTCTAAAGTGATGGCTTGTCCCAAGTAGTTGGTAATCATGGCTAATAGTTTAGCTTGCTGTACAAGCTGGCTCCCAGAAATGAAGCAAACTTAATATTTTGCATTGTAAAAAAAAAAAAAAAAGGCAAGAATGTTGCAAAAGTCCTACAGCCATACTAAAATTAAATCCGGGAAACGGTCAGTCACATCCTCTGCAATCACAGAAAGCTCCCAAGAACTTGCCTGAGTTTCCCAAACCAAGCGCTGGAGAGCAAAAGCCAAGCCAATTCCAACGCGAGGTGGGGGAGAATAGGGTGGAGAGCATTTACATACCGTCCGGAGGAAAATCTTCCCACGCAGGCATTCAAGGCTGGCCAGCCTTGGTTTCTAAAGTGAACGGGCTCCTCTCGTTTTCTCTTGGTCCACCGGAGCGAAGATGGAAAGTTCTTTGGCAGATGGAAAGGCAGATGGAAAGTTCTTTGGCTTCTCTGAAAAGTGAACTCGCGGGCCGAGGCGGGTTCCTACCTGGCTGCGGTCGCGCCGAGAGAGAGGGAGCAAGCAGGGCGTTCCCCCACCCCCCTCCCCACCTGGCCTTGGCAGCGCGCGCGCACGTGGCCGGTTTCCCCCCTCCTGCCTTTTCGTCCGCGTCGGTGCCTCCGAGAAAGGAAGCGCGAAGGAACAGTTTGCGGCTGCAAGTGAAGCTTCCGTGACGCGGGCGGCGGCGGCGGCGGCGGAGGAGGAGGAGGAGGAGGCGCGGCGGTCGCGCCTCCACACCAAAAAGGGAGGAGCGCAAACTGCAGCGGCACATTTTCCCACTCCGTCCCGGGCCATCTCCGGCAGCAGCCTGAGAACAGCGTGACGGTTTTGCCCGCCAGCGCTCCTTCGAGCTGGGGGATCTGCTCTGCCTTTACCGTCGCCTCTAGTCTGGCTTTGTCTCGGAAGCAGAGAGGAAGTCCAGCTCCTGCGGCCGGCGGTCCTCTAATCCCCGGCCCGCAGACCTTCCGATTCGCCTTTTCGGGGAAAGCCAAGCCTCCGCCCCGCGTTCATCCAGCAGTACATAACAGGCGTGTATGTGTGTGTGTGTGTGTGTGTGTGTGTATATGTGTGTATATAGATGCCCCAAATTATACGGCCTCCCAAAAATACACAAAGAAGGCA
>BLBF01000010.1:33331067-33352373 GCA_015471245.1 Laticauda colubrina | reverse complement strand
CTGGGCGCACTCATCCCGAGGAACTTCGTCTCCTGTCGTTTCTTTCTACTTTCGCTCCCTATCATGAGACGCCCATCTGATGCGGGATAGCAGATACCGCACTTGGGAGAATCCCGGTTTCTTCACCGAATCTCTTTCCAACATTACATTTACAATTTAAATGAAAATTAAATTTAAAATGAAATGGACAATTTCAGTTTTGTAATAAAACTGTTTTCACATTTCAGCATACCTTTGGGACTTGGAGTATTACCAAGATCCAGAGAGACTGCCTTCCTATACTGTATACAGCTACTTGAAAGTAATTGTTTGGAGGTTACATCCAACTTCAAAATAATTTGTTGTAGCTCTAAGATATTCTGGGAAGTGAGAAGGTTAGCTTGAACAGCAGAGAAACTGAGCTTCTTATCTGCACAAGCTAGAACATTGCACACTGTTAGGTGCCAAAATTTAGGATATCTATTAATTGCCACTCCTTTTTTCCTGGAGAGCCAAGAGAAAGAATATAGAAAAGAAAGAACTGTTTGGAACTGCACAGTCTTCTGGGGACATACAGGAGTGAACAAAAAAGTAAATTCTATAATCATCTCCAAGTATGTTTTAAATTTGGGTTCCTGCCCAAGAAAGATTCCAACCACACCTGCAATGAATGCAATGAATGCAAACTCATTGCATTGCAGCAAGGCCTGAAAATATATTTGGCAATATTGAGACTCATCAAGGGAGATGATGAGCTTCTGGATTGATAGCAGAGAACCTAAACAGTCAAAGGACAGTCTGTCCCAGTCTTTGTTAGGAAGCAGCACAATCAGTTTCAAGACCTTCTCTGGAGGGTAACTCATTGCTGAGAGGCTGTATATTGTTGCCCAGGTACAAATATCTGTGATGTGATAGAGAGCTGGCTTGATTAAACAGATCTAATTACCATTATCTTTTTCTTTTTTTCATGTTGGAACAAAGATTACTCAAAACAACAACTGAAAAGCATATTGAAGGACTACAAATAGAAGCCAGAAAGACAAAAAACGGTTTGGTGTTCAGATGAAGTTTCTGTCCATGCTTTCAACTCAAAATCAAAGCCCAAGAAAGATACAGAAGATTTTGAATTTGAACTGCTGACTCAAGAAATTGTATAACTTAGAAGATGTTGAATTCCTATACCACGGTTTGCACAGCATCTACAGAAAAGCTTTTGGTAAAAGATGGGCTGTACCTCACACAAGATATAGAAGCCTGCATTTTGAAATACAAAATCACCTGTATTGCACTTAATACTTACCAAAAGGAAGAAATGGCTGAGGAAGTGGAAATTATAGGAAGTTTGGAAAATAGTGGTCATGTGATTCTAGAATTCACCATATTGCGGGCAGGAAGAACTGAAAGTAGTTAGATTGGTATTCTAGATTTCAAGAAAGCTGACTTCAGTAAGCTAAGTAGGAAAAATTACAAAGGTGAGCTTCCTGAAGGAAAAAAAAGTTCAAGAAGTTTGAGAAATTCTGAAAAATAAATAAACTGCAAAAAAAAAAAAGTTGAGACAAATGACGTGACCAGTATGAATGCATAAAAACTTTTCTGATGACCTTACAAACAAAAAGGATAAATTTCAAGTGTTGAAAGAGGGGCATATGACAAAAGCCCAATCTCAGGAAATGGCCCAAATCTGCAAAGATAGAGTCAAGAATGAGCTGAGTGTTGCAGTGAACATAAATATAACAAAAGGAAAAAGGCTTATGGAATTTGCATATGTGCAAAAAAAAAAAGTCATTCTACTGGTTGGGAAACATGGTAAGGAGTGATAGCTCACAGGCAGAAAGTTGAACTGTTTAATTTCTATCTTCATCTTTCTTTTCACAAAAAGAAAAAAATGGTCCAACCTGTCAGAAGATGTACCACAGGGATAGAAGTCAAAAGTTGTTAGAATAACAGCTCGCTATTTTTAATGAATTCAAGTCATTGGAACCTGCTGGGAACGCAGAGTACAGAGAAGTTGTCAGAATTTGGAGAAAAGTTAACATTGTTCCAATCTTAAGGGCCTGTCACATTGGCCGACGGATGCAAAACGTATGTAAAAAGGACACAGAGGACGAGAAAATGTTCCATCTGTTGTTATCCTCTCTCAAAAGTGCCCCGAATTTGCACAAACAGAGCGGAAAACAACGGAAAGGAACGGACGGGGAGAGGACATAGCGAGGATGTAAAGCAGATGCTCCATGGAAGCCTAGCGGATGGAAGCGGATGGCACATCCGCAGGGCTTCCGGGGGAGCACAGCGAAGCGGACGCACAACGGAAGGAACAGATGCCTAGCGGATGCAAAGCGTTCACTGCGCATGCAGGGAGGATGCATTGCGTCAGCCCCGCGGATATAAAGGGATGCAGCTCGCAAGCAGGTCACCATTCAGAGGAAAGACCTGCTGCCAGACACAGCTCCAGCCAGCCAGCCAGCTAACAACCATGGGGAAGAAGAAGAAGCCTGTGCCATCTGCTGCCAGCCCTGGTAAGAAGGACAGGGCCACCATCCCACCCCCTGGCCCTGACCCTGCTTCTGCTGGGGCATCTGCTGCTCGGGCTGACTCTTCTGGTGCTGGAGCTTCTGCTGGCGCTGCTCCTGGTGCTGGGGCTTCTGCTGGGGCTTACTCTGCTGGCGCTGCTCCTGGTCCTGCTGGTGCTCCTGGTCCTGCTGGTGCTGCTGGTGCTACTAGTGCTTACTCTGCTGCTGCTGATCCTGGTCTGCTGGTGCTGCTGCTGCTGCTGCTGGTCCTGCTTTTGCTGCTACTGTTGTTGTTGCTGCTGCTGATGGTGGTGGTGTCGTGGAGCAGCCCCTAGAACCTCGAAGCCCCTCTGATGAGGGCCCAGATGGCCCTGCCAGAGGGAGAAAGAGGCATAAGCGTGAACGGGAGAGGAGGCAATACTCCATTGAAGAGGAACATGAGGATGAGGTGCTGGAATGGCTGAGGGAGAACGAGTATCTTTGGCGGAAGGGACACAGGCTCTATCGAGACACCAAAAGGAAGCAGGCTGCTTGGAGAGAGAAGGCAGAGAGCCTGGGCTAAACTTCGGAGGTGCTCCTCGGCTGGTGGAAGCACATGCACACTTGGTACGGGAAGCTGCACCTCAAGAAATCTGGCCAGGCCATGGTCAAGCTGATGGACCGAGAGACCTACGTGATGGCCAAGTGCAGCTTCTTGGAGGGTGAGATCCGCCATCGAGGAGCAGCCCCTCTGACAACCCTCTCTCTCAGGCAGCCCGCAGAGAGCCAGTCCTCTTCTGGCCAAGAGTCAGCTCCTGTATCCAGGCAGGTATCTGTGGAGCATCCCATGATGGAGACCCCCCCGACAGCTGCACTCCCTGTGGCGGAGCATGTGGAGGACCCCCTGACGCAGTGAGAGCAAGGAGAGGGCACTGCCACCAGAGACCTACCCACATCCACTCCCAGCTCCACCTCCACAGAAAGCAGGCAGAGAGCCAGACCGGAGGAGCAGAGACACACTGTCCTGCTGGAGATCAGGGAAACCATCAAAAGCAGCATAGATCTCCTCTCTCAGCTGGTACACACCGACATACCATCCTCAAACCGCAAGCCCTTCCTCACCTACGTCAACCAGACCCTCCTGGACATGTCCGAATCACAGTACCAGGTGATCAAGGACAGGATCACCGGTCTTCTTCACAACCCTCCAGACCCAGCTGAACCTGCTCCCACCCAGTCCAGGTCTGCTCCTCCACCCCAGGTGATGTCACTGCCCTTCCAAGGCTTTCCACAGGCCCTCACCTACCAAGGCTACGGCTACCAGGAGCTCCAGCAGCACAGGCAGCCCTTCCCAGTCCAGGCACAAGAACATCGTACGCCACCGGTGCCACCAACGCCACCGATGCCACCCACACCACAGATGCCACCAACGCCACAGATGCCACCCACGCCACAGATGCCACCTACGCCTCACCTCGCTCACCTGCAGACCAGACATCCCCACTACACTCCTCCTTCCTCCACCCCACAGCCAAGCCCGGCCTCAGAACATCTGTCATTGGTTTTGGGGCTAATGCCCCATGTCATGGAGAAAGGGGCTCTCAACATCACAGGACTGAGCCAGCTGTCTGAGAGCTTCCTCCACACACCGTCCCCTGTTGCCCTCTCGGGGCCAGGCACCCCAATGGCGCCTCAGAGCAGCACTCTAGCAGCAGCCACCTCCACAGCACCTGGACCCTTCACCCCTGAGACGATGGGCATACCTCAAAGTGACTGAGAAGAGTGCCAGAGACTGGGTTGTTACCTGTTGACTTTATCTTTGCTTGGGACACTTGGGTAATTTTGCTTTTACAGCTTGTTATTAAAAAAGATTATCTATGCTTCACACACTTGCTTCATTTATTTTAGTTAATAAAGTCTTGGTGGAAACTTTTAGAAATGGTTTAAGCCTTTGCATGCTTGTGAGATGGGTTAAGATAGCAGTGAGATGGGCAGGGGTACCTGTGGGATGGGTAATAGCTGTGGGATGGGCAGGGATACCTTTGGGATGGGTAATAGCTGTGGGATGGGCAGGGATACCTGTGGGATGGGTAATAGCTGTGGGATGGGCAGGGATACTTTTGGGATGGGTAATAGCTGTGGGATAGATAAGCCTCCAGTGCAAGCATCGTGGGACTGTATGGTCCACCCTTTATTATCAGTAACAATGTAATCATTCATCCACACATTTCAACATAAATACAACTCTTTATTAAATGTCCTGTTCATTGTAGGGCCACTCAACATACATGGCACAATCTCATCAGTGTGATGAGACAGGCTGAAGGAAGCATCCATTAAGCATCTACCATCCTGTCTTGCCACTCCACTGCTACAGCTGGGGAGTTGCACCAGTGTTTCAGGAGGTTGCGCTGCTTCTTCCCTTCATGTGAAGCTCTGTTGGGGCCTTGCACATCCACAGTATCTATCAGGTTTCGCCCTTGCCTCCATTCACCAGGCTCCATGTCCCCATTGCCTTGTTGGAGGTCCACGAGCCTGTTTTGCAACACTGGGTAGTGTGTGTGCATGAGATTGTGCAGGATGCAGCAAGCTTCCACGATGCTCCTCACAGTCCCTGGGTGATGCTGCATGGTGGTGAGAAGTACCTGGAACCTGTTGGCCAGGATGCCAAAGGCGTTCTCCACCACCCGTCTTGTCCTGGACAGCCTGTAGTTGAAGATCCTCTCTTCACGGGTGAGGCATCTGGAAGTGTAGGGCTTCATGAGGTAGGTTCTGAGGGAGAAGGCATCATCCCCCACAATGAAGTAGGGCACATCTTGTGTGTCCTTGGGCAGGGGATCTGGATCTGGGAAGCCCATGATGAGGTTGCGTTCCAGCCCATCCTTGAGGTGACTGGCGTTGTATACCTGGGCATCTGAACATGAGCTGTTGCCTGAAGCATCGATGTACATGAACTTGTAGTCTGCATCAACCATGGCGAAGAGAATGATGCTGAAGAAGCCCTTGTAGTTGTGATAAGTGGACCCTGACTTGGCTGGAGCTTTGCAGGCCACGTGCTTCCCATCTATGGCTCCAATGGTGTGGGGGAAGTTCCACTTCTGATACCACTGCTCTACAATTTTCTTCCATCCTTCTTCAGTGGAGGGGCACTGGAGGAGCTCCTCCAGGTATTCTTCGATGATGGCCTGCACCACTTCTCTGACCACAATGCTGATGATGTTGTGTGGCACCCTCCAGCCATACTGCATGCTCCTGTACGTGGTCCCTGAGGCCAGGTGGCGCAGAGTCAGTGCCACCTTCAGCCCAGGGTCCAGGCTGGGCCGGAAGTTGGTGCTCTGCTTGGTCAACCTGGGTCTCAGCCGCTCCACAACTTCGTCAAACATGGCTGGCGGCATCCTCATGAAGTTCTGGAATGCATGAGGGTCTCCGTTCCTCAGCTCCACCATCAGCTTGTTATACAGTCCGTACTCTGCTCTTCTCACGATCCATCTTTGCACCAAGACACTTCTTGGCTGCCTCCTTTTCTTCCCGTAGAACAGGTGAAAGAGCCTGTAGATGGCTTCGCACTGTTGTAGAACGATGGTGGATACCAAAAGGAGTGTGTGACGATCCATGGTAGAGATGACTGGATGCTGTGGAAGAGCAAGAGCAAGAGCAAGATGAAGGCTGAAGAGGTCTGCACAGCAGGGCTGCTGGACTGAAAGTGAGATCCAGGTGAGTTCCTCCCCCTTTTTATAGGAAATATAGGTTTTCCGCTAGGTGTCCTTTTGCATCCTCTAGACATCCTGCAGACATCCTAAATATCCGAGATACGTCCCCTATGCGAACGTCTTTTCCATTTTAATGCTTTGTATGCGAGCTGCATCCGCTTTCATCCTTTCTCCATCCGTGCTACTAACGCTGTGTCCATTCCGCGTCTGATTCGCTTCCTCCCTGTGTCCGTTTTCGCTGGAGTGGATGCGACTTGCGCGGATGCGCAGTGGATGCCTCGCAGATATAGCGGACGTGTAACGGATGACGACGGATGTAGAACGGATGTTCCCCGTATGCGTAGCGGATGTAGAACAGACGCGTTGGATACATTTTCCGCTTAAAAAGTTTTGTGCAGCTCAAAACTTTTTGAGCGGATGAAATGTCAGGCGGATGCTGGACGGATAGAGAGGATGAAAAACGGAGGCAGTAAGTACAGAATGGAAGTATCGCGTTAACCAAAGGATGGCAAGTGTTTCTCTCCATTTTACATCCTCTTTGCATCCGTTGGTGCTATGTGACAGGGGCTTTACAAAGGGGGAAGGAAGGCAGAGCCAGAACAATATACCCGTCATCTTGCTTGACATCAGTTACCCTGGGAAAATCCGAGAATGTATCAAGCTGTGGGTTTGCCAATGTTTAAAGGGACAAGTGATTACTAGAAGCAAGCATGGAATTGTTGAAAATAAGTTGTGCTAGACTAAACTTACTTTTTTTTTTTTTTTTGACAGAGACTAAATTAGTAGAGCAAGGAAATGCTTTGGAAAGATTACATCTGGAGTTCAGAAAGGCATTTGATTAAGTTTATAATAGCTGCCTTCTTGATAAAATGGGACCTTGTGAGAGAGATGGTCTCCTCCTACCACATTAAGTATGAACCACCATACTTAACATGTATCCTTAATATATCCGTGTCCACATGGAAAATTCTTTGCAGTGAAATACCTCTAGGTTCTGTCTTCAGCCTACTTTTTGTGAAGTAATCGAGACAGGAAAAAGACCCAGATAACTAATTCTACTTTATGTAAAGTTATAGTCACAGAATCTTGCAAATCTGAAAGTACATTTCTTCCATTGCTTTTATAAGCCTGAGAAACTAGGGAGAGTCCTTCTTGAGATGTCAGGCATGCCCATATTCCTGCTGCAGGCTAAGCTGCCTCTTCCAACCACTCCCCTGGCTCTTCCTTTTCTCCTAAGGTCATTCCCAGAGACTATTATAGTGCTCTTCAGCATTTTTTATAAATGTCATAGGCAAGAGAAAGAAGGGATGGTCAGCAAATTAATAGACAACCCCAAGCGGGGATTTTTAATACTTTTAAGAAAAGGATGTTAAAAAGGATCTTGATAGACTTGAACCCTGGACCTTTCCCAACAAAATGCAATTCAATGGTGAGAAATATGGGCTCTGTAATGAGGCAGAAAAAAAAATCAGATGTACAAGATAGATATTTAATTGGCTCAGTAGTAGTACTTGTGAGAAGGATGATCCCACCAAAAGAGCCAATGTAACCTTAAATTGCATCAACAGAAGCCTAATGTTGAGAGCATGTAAAATGATATTTCTGCTCTAAGCTTCACTGCAACTAAGTATATTGGTCACAACAATATAAGGATACAGAGGGGCTAAAGAGAAGAACACCAAAGATGGCAAGGGGTTCAGAGGCTAAATTTTATCAAGAGCAGTTAAAAGAACTGGGTATGTTTAACTGAAAGAAGAGAAGACTGAAGAGAGACATGATAGCAGTGCTCCAATGTTTAAAGGGCTCTCACAAGGAAAGGGGGTGTGGATTTATTCTCTGTAAGGCCCAACTGAAGGCAATGAATGGAAGCTTTATGGACAGAGCTCCAAACTCAAAATAAGGACTAATTTTTAATCATGAGAGCTACTAAAACAGAGCAGACTACTCTCTATGATAATCATCATGGAGATTTTCAAGAACAGATTGGACAGCCATTTATCTAGGATGGTTTGAAGATTTCTGTTCAAGCAATGAATTGGACCAAAAGACTTTGAAGATCCCTTTCAAATCTATGATTCTATGACTTCCAACTAAATTACAACAGGAAAGGGTGGAACTTTTAATAAAGTATCAGGCGTTGTTAGCAATGGGAGGTGCCTTTAAAGAAGTTAAATAATTTGTAATCTTTTTCACACAAACTTTAACTTGTCCCCTGGGAAGCTCTTATTTGTATTTAGTCAGCATGGTTGTTTACAATTCCACCAGTTGTTCATTGAAAAAATTCCAACATTGTCAAAATACATTTTGAAAAGCTGAAGTGTCTGTTTATCTGTAATAAAGCACAAAACTGCCAGTAAGATGTGGTAAATTGTGAAAAAGGGAATTTGTGACAATGTTTTCTTTTATGTTGCAATCAAGAAGTTCCCCATATTTGTCTTTATTGTTATGTGACCCAAATCTGTAAATAGTACATGTGCTGTTCACAGATTTAAGTTCTTATTTTTGCTAACTTTACAACTTTAAAAGAAGGAAAATAATGCATGTCTTAGGCAAAGATGCGGAAAATATTTTTGTGGGATTTGAAGGAGCCAGTGCAAAGATGTTATATAGGAGACAGTTTTGAGAAGTATAAAAATGTTCTCAATTGTGACTTCAGGCTATAAAAGCTGTTCTCCAGATCAGACTAAACACTGATGCTAGTAGTAGTGATTCACCCATATTTTGGAATCGCCTGGTCTCCAGATCCATTTTTCCCAGAAATCAGATTCTGACAAGATAGCTAAACTCACAACTCTAACCATCTATCAGAACCTGCCTAGATTTGAAAACAGAGACATTTTTGTTGGGAATTTTACCAAACAGGTATAACAAAGGGAATGTATATCTGATTTTACATGTATTGACTGCAGCGAGAATAGCATTTGCACAACAATGGAAAAGTGAAGAGGTCCCAACAGATGAAGATGTGATTAGAAAAATATTAGAATGTGTAGTAATGGATAAGCTAACCCTTACAATTAAGGAAAAGAAAGAAACTGAATATTTTTTTTACTTGGGATTTATTTTATCAATGGTTAGCTGACAAAAACAGGAGCTAGAAATAGGGAAATATATAAAAGGATTTGTTGTGGAGCAATGGAAATGACTGAGGCAGACACGGAGCAACTGACAGGAATCTTTATTCTGCAAATAAAGGGTTGCCACGACTGCTGGGCTAATAAGCAGTCAGCTTGCGGCAACAGCTGATGCCGTTTGACAGCGCTTTATATAGCTGGCTGTCAAACGGCATCAACCAATCAGAGCAGTCCACGCTCCCGCCAGGAACGCGGACCAGAGGGAAAACTTCATGTCGACGCAACACTCCTTTCCCCTGGCAAGGAGCATGCGTAGTTCCGTAAGTAGGCCAGTCATCTTCTCAGGTGGTCGGAACGCCATAGAACAGGGGCCTCCGTTCATCGGTCGAAGTCCTCTGCTTCAGGGGGCCCTTCGGAGCCGGTTACCGCAGGAGCCTCATCCTCTGGAGCTGCAGATGGGTTGCCAGGCGCTGGAACACCCTCCGTCCACGGTTCTCCTGGGTGTCATCAGTCAGTGGTGGCAGGTTCTCATCGGCTGGTGGTAGACTCGGGTCGGTGGGTGGTAGACCAGGTCCGTCAGCGGCCACTGTCCAACGCCTCCTCAGTTGGTCGATATGTCTGCACCAGGTACGACCATCCTCCAGCAGCACCCTATTCGACTTAGGCCCTGTCACAGCTATGACCTGCCCTGGCACCCATAAGGGGTGGCCTGCATAATTGCGGGCATAAACCAGGTCATTTAAGGCAAACTCCCTAGGCTGGCTGTCAGACCCAAGAGGAGTCACTGGGGCGTAGTGGGGGTGCAGCCTGTCCAGGGAAGTCCTCAAGCGTCTGCCCATAAGGAGTTCTGCTGGGGACCTATTGGTAGTGGCACAAGGGGTTGTATGCTGGACAACTTAGAGTGCCAGTCACTTTGGCCAAATCTCCCTAGGGCTTCTTTCACTGACCTAACTGCCCTTTCAGCCATTCCGTTGCTAGCAGGGTGAAAAGGAGCTGTGAGGGCATGCCTGACCCCCAGGTTGGCTAAGTATAGTTCAAATTCGCAGGAGGTAAATTGGGGCCCACTACTGTGTCAGGGATGCCATGTGTCACAAATAGCCTGGTTAGGGCCCTGGTAACTGCAAGGGTGGTTATTGTTGGCAGCAAGGCCACATCAATCCATTTTGAGAAGGAGTCTACTACTACTAGAAATGTACACCCCTGCATTGGGCCAGCCAGGTCAACGTGCAGCCTGGACCAAGGGACTCCAGCATCCTCCCACTTCCCAGGGGATGCAGTTGGTGGGGCAGGTCTGGTTGCCTGACAAGGCTGACAAGTGCTTACCCGGGCATCCATTCCAGGCCACCAGACATAACTACGGGCCAGGGCCTTCATTCTAACGATGCCCGGGTGGCCTTCATGCAGGAGCTTCAGAACTGAAGCTTGCAATGAGGAAGGAATGACCACCCTTGTTCCCCACAACAAACAACCCTGGAGAGATGACAGTTCCAGCTGGGGTGCCTTGAAGGGCAGGAACTCAGGGGAAAAAGGGACATCTGGCCACCCCCTTCCCACCCAGTCAAGGTAATTGGGAAATTACCTTGTCCCTTGAGGAATGGTAAGCAATATCAGAAGCTGTAATGGGCAGATTGAGTTTGTTGAACTCAAACACAGCATGGATTGGTGCAGGGTCTTCAACTGGAACCGGCAATGGGCAGCGGCTGAGAGCATCAGCGTATGTGAGGTTTTTTCCAGGTCTATGGATCAGTTTGTATGAATAAGCAGCCAAAAAACAGAGTCCATCTGGTCATCCTTGGGGATAGAATCTGAGGTGCTTGTTTATCAGTAGACAAAAGGCCTAGCAGAGGCTTGTGATCTGTGATTAGTTCAAAATGGTGGCCATAGAGGAATTCATGAAATTTCTTTACAAAGGCGACTGCAGCCAAAGCCTCTTTGTCTATCTGGCTGTAATTGAGTTCAGCTGAAGAAAAAGTTCTGGAGAAAAAGGCAATGGGTGCCTCAGAGCCATTTGGCAGTCTGTGACTAAGAACAGCCCCTATGCCAAAAGGGGAAGCATCTGCAGCAAGAATTAATGGAAGATGCTGGTTGAACTGAATTAAAACTGCTTTAGAGGTGATTAAGGATTTGACAGAGTGGAAGGCATGGGCTTCCCTAGGTCCCCAACGCCAGGGGGACTTTTTGTCCAAAAGTCTATGTAAAGGCTCTGCGATTGAAGCTTTGTGAGGGAGGAATGCAGCATAGAAATTGAGAAGCCCTAAGAAGGCCTGGAGCTCAGTTTTATTGGTAGGAGTGGGTGCCTCATGGATGGCCCTGACTTTAGACTCTATAGGGTGTATGCCAGAGGCATCAATTCTATAGCCCAGAAAATCTACTTGCTTAGTGGCAATAGTGCACTTGTCCTTTTTAAGTTTGAGGCCATTTTGCCTGAATCGATCTAGAACTGACCTTACTCTTTGTAACAACTGAGGTTTGTCTGTGGCTGAAATTAAAATATCATCGAAATAGGGGACTACCCCTGGGAGATCTTGAAGTAGCCTCTTCATCAGGGATTGAAATATCACGCCAAACTGAAGGCATCTGCACCTAAAAGCTCCCTTGTGAGTTACTATTGTCTGCAATTCTGCTGTGTGGTCATTTACAGGGCATTGCTGGTATGCCTGGGACATATCCAGCTTTGCAAAAATAGACCCAGGTTCAAAAGAATGTAAAAGGTGCTGAATGATGGGAACTGGGTAAGCACTGATTTGGAGGTATCTATTGAGGGAAATTTTGTAATCAGCGCATATCCTAACGCTACCATCTTTCTTAAGAGGGGTCACTATGGGGGTCTCCCATTTAGCAAAATCTACAGGTTCTAATACTCCTTGTTTGATTAGTTTGTGAAGTTCCTTGTCTAACTTAGGACGAATTGCAAAAGGCACCCCATGAGGTTTCAGGCGTACAGGAGTTGCTTGAGGGTCTACACTAAATGATATGGGGGTGCCCGAGTAACATCCCAAACCTTCGCTGAATACATCAGCATAGTCTTTGAATAGGGAATCTACTTCAGCATTTAACACAGAGTGGATGCCTGTTATATTTAGGCCAAGGGCAGAGAACCAATCTAAACCTAGCAAACTGGGGAGAGCACCATCCACCACAACAAGAGGCAAGTGGCCTCTTAAAAGTTTTGAATTGAATGAGGAACTTGCCTTTCCCGAGGACTGGAATGTTCTTGCCTTGGTAATCTCGCAGAGTCAGGTGGCAGTCAAGGAACTTCTTCTTTGGAAATCTGGGTAGCAGCTTCTTAAGGGTGTTCCATGAAATAATGGATAGAGCAGAGCCTGTATCCACCTCCATCTTGCAAGGTTTACCTTCTAAGGAGACAAAAATACTGATTTTGTTAGAGCTGTTGTTGGACAGATTTAAGTGGTAACAGGTATAGCAGTCTTCCACTTGCCTTTGAAAGATGGGGTTTGGCTGAGGTCTCTGAGTAAAGGTTTTCCCAGCTTGGCAGACCCTTGCGCTAAGTGACCTTTCCTCTGGCAACTTAAACAGATGGCATTCCTGAACTTACAGGATGCTCTTAAGTTATTTCCTCCACAGCTTAAACAGATGGGTTGCTGCCAGGGAGAAAAACTAGCTTTTGACTTTGAGTCTTCTGGAAGGGGTCTCTGTTGTCTAAGATGATTTACAACAGCTGAATCCTCAGAGTCCTCATCAGGAGAAACCTCATCAAAATGGACTGTTGAGCTATTTTGTTTGATTGTGTTTCCCTGGATTTCAGCTGCAAATTGAGCAGAAAGCTCAGCAGCCTGAGACTCTTCAATGGCTATTGCTAGGGTTAGGTCCCTTTTGGATAATAGCTGCCTTTGCAGCCTTAAGTCTTTAACCCCACACACTATTTGGTCAAGGAACATATCCTCTAGATAATCCCTGAATCCACAATGTAAGGCAGCAGACCTCAAAGCAGTCATGTATTCACTGATAGTCTTTCCCTCACCCTGAACTCACCTCCTAAAGGCATGTCTCCTTGCAATCTGTGAGGGCTTGGGTGAATAGTGATTAGAGAGGATTTCTTGTAGCTCCCCCTAAGGGACTTATCTGACAGGTCGTGGGGCTACCAATGCTGTGGAAGTGTCAGACACTGCAGCCCCACAAAAGCTTAAGAAATAGGACTTTTTTCTATGGGCTGAAGCTTCAGTGAGGTCTATAGCATCCAGGAAGCAGTCGAAGTGGTTCCTATAGGATTCCCAAGTCTCTGCCGTTGGTCTAAATGGCGGGAACGCAGGGGTTGAAGACATCTCTTCTCAGCGATGACAGTCTATTTGGCTAGGAAGTTGAATTTCGCGCTCGCGAAATGGCGTCAGCGGCTTGTGACAGTCAGCTCGTAGTGGCTTCGACTCTTTTGTTTAGTGACTCCGGCTCTTTAACAGTGACTGTGCTCTGCTGTATTGTCCGGTCGCCTCTTATTTGAATCCCATCCTCATCGGCAGTGTTGTGGTGCGATGGAAATGACTGAGGCAGACACGGAGCAACTGACAGGAATCTTTATTCTGTGAATAAAGGGTTGCCACGACTGCTGGGCAAACAAGCAGTCAGCTTGCGGCAACAGCTGATGCCGTTTGACAGCGCTTTATATAGCCGGCTGTCAAACGGCATCAACCAATCAGAGCAGTCCGCGCTCCCGCCAGGAATGCAGACCAGAGGGAAAACTTCGCATCGATGCAACAGGATTAGTGATATAAGGAAGATACGTTAGTTCTGTTAAACAAATAGCATGGTTATTATTGTTATCAATACTAATATAATTGATACTTATGCAATGAATACTGTTGTAAATATAGTCATTATTTCCTAAAATGATTTGTACCCAAATAACACACTGTTCAATTGAAATTGAAATTTTTGTATGCTATAAAATAAAATAAAATAAAAACCTATTAAAAAAAAGAATCTGCCTGATCTCCCAGCCTTGCCTTATATTAGGAAGAATTCTGATGGACATTTTTTCTCTTGCAAAAAAAAATCCACCATTCCCTGTTAACCTGCAGTTTATAAGAGCAGTAGTCACCAACTTTGTTAACGAGGCAGGATTGAGTTTAACAAAAGACAAGCAATTTTATCCTGATGTTTCTGTTCTGCCTTAAGATCTAGTGGTCAAGACATTACACGTTTTATAGATGTGCCTTAGATGGCACCTTTACTCCCTAATGGAAGGGTCAGGTTTGGAATGGCAGGACATCTCATAGTTCAGGAGGTCAATGTAATGGCAGAGACTACTGCTTTTGTATCACAAACACTAGCTGGCTCAAGGAGGGGCAGCTGCATGGTCTAAAAAAGTACCTGGAAAACTAGCTCATTTCTTTTCGTCTGTTTTGCTCCTGATGCTTAAGACTTGATTCCTCCTAGTTTGCTTGCCCTGAACCCTTTGCTGGTGCTTCTACTTTGCCTTTATAGATTTCAGAATTGTCGTTCCTGATTATGTCCTGATTGATATTATACCTGATAATATATCTGTGGCACTAATATCAGTGAGATTTAATTTGTGTTCCAGCCATACATCTATCTGTTACAGGTGATATCGTTCTAAAATATCAGTCCAACAGCTTATAGAAGCCTTTTGAATCTTGGTATCTATTTCTAGAATATCCTATCTGTAAATATCAATTTTTTTCTTTGTAAATACTTAAAGTGCTTTAGTTTATTTCAACAAAATTTTTAATATTTAGTGAATTTTGCTTTTACAAACCACTCTGCCTTCTGAATACTTCAGAATGGAAACAAGCAGATATGTTGCATCAAAAATTGAATCTCTATTGGGACAGAAACAATTTTGTTTTCTGTCCCATACTGGGTTATTATATGTTAAAATATAATAAAAATGTCACCAATCCTGCTACTATTTTTTTTTGTTATTATTAGCCTTTTTTAAACAAACATACTAACGTTAGATTTGCCTTCTGTTTTGTCGTCTTTAAAAAACAGACTGAGTAGAATATATGTTGTGCTTTACAGTGGTTTTCATTGTTTTTAAGTTTAACTGACTTAGAATGCATGCCATAGTCATATAATTTGTTCTAGAATAAATTAATAGCACATCCAAAATGAATAAATGCTTTTCTCAAGTACTGAAATGAATATTTGTGTTATATCCCAAAGCCTCAAATGAATGTATTCCATAGGAAGTTTTGAAAAGAAGGATCAGAGTCATATCAGGTATTCTTAAAAATATGTTTTTCTTTTAAATGTATCATTAGATGAGCTACAGTGAAAAGAATATGTAACTAATAAGGCTGTGTAACATTTCAGCTTCAGTCTTAAAAAGAGGTTTCAGAGCAAAAACATAGCATCTGCCCATCACACCTTAAATTATTTCTCCAGAATGTCACACCCATATTTACACAGTTAACTCAGATTTTACTAGTAATATATCTCAATTATTAAAATATGTCTTAATCTCATGCATGCATAGCTTGAGTGTTGGAATAAATCTGCTCAAAGCTTATCTACATCCCATATTTTCCCAAATATATTTATTTATTTAGCATATGGATTCCTAAATATAAATATGGCAATATTTTTTCTTTAAATTTAATTATTTAAAAAAATGTAGTGTATTATTTTTTCAGCATCAAATTATTATACACTACCAGCTCCTATAATTTTTACTAAATAGTGATATTTGTATGGACATAAATCCAAGTAGTGCTCATAACAGAGTAGGATTTAAAAGACACTATAATTCTCCAGTAAGATCCATCAAATTTACAAAATAAAAGTGTACTTACTTGAAAACAAATGTCATTCAAATCACTGCTCTTTTCTCAAAATAACATTTATTTTATTTATTTCCAATATTTATATCCTGTTCAAATTGAATGGACTCTGGGTACGTTATAAGATGAGTCATACAATATAAAAACCAAAAGAAAAAAAATAAACATGTCAGAAGAATCTCCCGATTCTTCTGAATTGTGAGCCATCCAGAATCATTTTCTGAGATGGGTGGCTATAAAAATAAATCAATCAAACAAATAAAATTGCAACTGATCTTTGCATGAATTACTATTGATGTATATCCTGGTCCAAGGCCCCAAATACTATCTGTTGCTAAAAAAGGAACTGAGTGCCAGGTGTATTCAAGATCTTTTTGCTATGCTAATTCCCTTTTGCTATATCAACCATTGCTCAAATTGAAAACATAACAAACTAAATTATGTTTGTTCCTTATTGGTTTTTAATGTAAATTAAAATTTAATGGTATAAATTCTTTATTTCAATTATGAATATATATTTCAACTGTTTTTTTTAGAAAACTGTACTTTTTCATCCAATGTATTTTGGATTTGCCCTTGAATTTCATCCCTAAGAAAAACAACAATCATTATGCTAGGCAGTTTTGTACTGTACATTTTGCACAAAATTTTATAGATTTTTGCCTTCAAGAAAAGATAATAACAATAGTGTTTATACTTTAGTAAGAACAAATACAGATAAAATAGGGATTAACGAATGGTCTCTTCCATTTCTAGTACCCAAAAGTCAATTCCTATTTCCTACTTATCTCTCTTGATCATGTTATGTTCATTTATAAGACGGAATCTAATCCAAAAAGTAACTACAAAACCTGATCACTGAAATATTGTTGATTTATTAAATGTTCTGACTTTTACAAACAAAACAGGATAAACAATTACTCAAGTAAACAGTAAAATAAATTGTTCGTACATTTAAAGTTTTGTACATATAAAACTTGAATATGAAGTAATGCTTAACGATTAATAAATGTTTTCATTCTGTTTCTTGTCACAAAAGAAAAACATAATTACAGTACAACAGAATTGAAAGTAGGATAATATAAGCCCTTATTTAATCTTATTCCTCATCCAAATGTAATTTTCTTTAATTTCATGACATTTTTGGCATTTGAATTAGTTACTACCAACAATTTCAAAACAAAACATTTTCATTCCTTCCTTCATATTTTTTACCTCTATGATATCTGATGTTATCTTGTTGCCTAAGCCAACAATCAACCACTTCAGTACTGCTATTTAGGCATCCATCATAGCTAGCTGTTGAAAGACTACTATGAAATAATCTGCATCATTTCGTTGACCTCTTTACCAGCTGGAGTTCACACATATCTTCATTTAACAGCTTTAATATTTTGTTTAATCCAAGGAACAGACATATGCAGAACTACAGATATTCTAGGAAACAAAAGCAATTGTAAGACATATGCAGTCCTTTCAGTGCCCGATACATAGCATAATACTGCTGATATGTTATACAGCTGATACGATACTTAATTCAAGAAGGTTATTCTATCTGAAAAAATGTGTTTTGTTTGGTAAACCTTCATAGGTGAGTTGAACAAAATACTGATAATTAAGCATCCCTCTTTGTGGACTTAAAAACAGCCATCGGAAAATACATTTCACTTTATCTCAATTAAGTCTTGCTTAATGGTGAAATGGGCAGTATATAAATTTAATTAATAAATAAAAAATAACAGAAGTTTAATTATCAGAAGGAGTGAATGGATCATAATTCTTCCCACAGGGTTTCCCTTCTTAAATATTAATTCTATTACCCTTAATAATCAGTGTGTTAAATAGTAAGCATGTCCAGTAGGACTATCTTGGTGCGAAGACAAATAGCTTCAAAAATAAGCATTTTTGAGATTCAAAAATGTGAACAATGCTCAGGTAACTGGATCTCAAACTATAGTGCTAAAATTATAGCAAGCATCACTGACTATATAAGAATCTCCATTATAAAACAATACAGCAAATATTTTCCAACTTAAGCAGTAGCTAATTACTATAGATATTAATCAAGGTGTTCATCTTTACTTTCTCATATCTGACAAAGTGAAACAGTTTTATTCTGCTACTAATTGGTTTCTATGATCAAATTAAATTGAAGGTTAAAAAAAATCCCACAAGGATCTTTATTAATTAAAGCTAATCAGTCTTATTAGTTAATATGGATGGATACACAGAGAAAAATGAGTGTCTATATAACCAGGGGCAGGATGCTACCGGTTCAGCTGGTTCTATAGAACCTGTAGCTGCAAAAAGCAGCTGACACCGAATTGACACCCGCCTGCCCTGTTGTAACTATGTATCATAGCTGAGATTGAAAAAGCAGGAAACAAGAGGATTTTCAAATGCTACACACCCGCACGCAGCACTTGTCAGCTGTCCAGGCGGCACAGCTGATGATTTCTTGCAAATGCACACAAGTGTTATGATTGTCCACAGTTCGGAGAACCCACAAATCGGTCCACTGGCTGGCCCCTCCCCTCCCTTCCCACTCACTCCTTACCTGGCATGGGAACCATCAAACTTGCCTGGTTTGGTAAATTGCTATTTTTCCTTCTTTTTTTCCCCGAGCATCAGCTGTTCTACTCTGCCGGGAGATTTAGATTAGCTTGAAAGCAGGAAATCCTTGGATTTTTTGCTTTCTAGCTAATCTAAAAGCAGAGCTGAACCTTCCTTAGGACTGAAGCTTTTCAGTGCAGACTCAGGTAGCCGATTGCAGATTGGTAAATTTCTAAGTGAATCTGTGATTCTGTGAGCAACTCAATCTGCCTGCTTGCTTTGCCTGCTTTTGGGTAAAAGTTGCTCTTTTTTAAATAAAAAATTCAATATTTACATACATGGGTTGTTGTGAGTTAATTTTGTGAATTTGCTTGCCAGCAAATTTTATGTGACAGACTCAGGTAGCCGATTCCAGAAAAATGGATCTCTAAGTGAATCTGTAATTCTGTGAGCAACTCAATCTGCTTGCCTGCTTTTGGGTAAAAGTTGCTCTTTTTTTATGAAAAATCAATATTTATATATTCATAATATTTACATACAAGCTATGCCTACCCAGTCACATAACCACCAAGACACACCCACAAATTAGACCACACCCACAGAACCAGTTGTTAAAAAATCTGAATCCCACCCCTCCATATAACTAACACATGTAAAAATACACCTCCTCTCTTTGAATAGTCATTTTGTTAATTTTTCTTTAAAATGTCACATGAAAACTGACCCGTACATTACATTGAACAGTTCATTAAAATTGTATTTTCTGGATAACCTAGAAGATAAAGCTCCTATGAAGAAGAACAATCACACATCAGTTTGTGCTTTAAAGTAAAGTCTTAGTTTAGATATACTGACAGATATGTAAAAAGAGAGACAGTAGATGTATCTACTTCTATTAGGGTTAATGTACCTATTTTCTTATCAATTATTGGTTCCTTCAAAAATGAAAAGTAAAATTTCATCTTCACCATATTTATTGACATAATGGTAAAAGTTCATATCTCCTGCAGACCATAGTCAAAAAATTTCACTTTTTTTAGATTTTAGAAGAAAGTTGTTATATAATTTTTGTAAACTAAAATATTAATAAAACTACTTTAAAAAATCTAACATAAAATGTTAGTTACCATGGAAAAGTACAGTACGTTGCACTTTAAAATCCAAAATTTTCACACTTGACAAAGAAGTCCCAGTATTTTTCTCCTGCATGCCATGGCAGAAATTCTTCATCTGTAATTAACCTTATTTTGTTGAAGTGTAGAAAACAGGGAGTTTTTGAAGAATTAGCCTGACAGGAAGAGTCTATTAAAACATGAAACACACACTAAATTAAACTATCAAGCTTTAAATTTAAAATGACCATAAGAGATTTAGTTCCTGCAGTAAGCAAGACAAATTTGCAGTCAATTCTATAGTCTCTATAGATTCCATAAATTTCAACCACAAGTCTATTAATCATGTTCATTTATCCTTATTAGGCTAACCAAGTCCACCATACTCAAGGTGAAGGGATGAAGTAAATTGTACTGTATGTATGCATGGTCATTTTCTTGAAATGCATGCAAATGTTTCATGAAAATTCATTTAATTTCTTAGTAAGTATTGAATAGTTCTGTAATATACATTAGTCTATCATATAATCCTAACCCAAAATACTTAATGAACGTTTATCCAAATTTCATTTTGCATTAGTGGTTCCTTTCACACAGAGCATTAAATTATGGCATTTGTATAACATGTTTACTCATATTAACTAGATTAAGTTTTTTTCCCCTTTCCTTTTTCTTTTATTCAGTCATCTTTCATTCTAGGAGCCTGCCCGGACAAGGCCCTGCAGTTTGGTAAACATAGCTTACTCAACCCAGTTACTGGGCTAATATGCACACTGAACTATCTAATAGCTAATGTGTAAGGTTCATTATGAAAATGTCAGAAAGCATGCAAAGTTACTGCCTCTCTCCTTCAACAATGACCATTATAACCAACTCTTGCCTTACCTCTCCTAGACTAAGGGAATCATCAAGTCTTTATTCTGTTAGTAATGATAATATATTAAAGCAGAGTGTTTCAAAACATCTGTCTGTCCATCTATCCATCTAGTTATTTTCTTTTCTAAAACCAATGAACTTGCTTAAAAGGTAGCCTGAATTCAAAAAAAATCAGTGGGAGTTACTTTAAGCACAGATATATAGCACTACCCTGCTAGTTCTATAGTGATCACTTTTCTACCTATGGGCATACAAAATCAAAACAGGCAATTGAAGAACAGCAGGGAATAAAGAGCCACATCTAAGTAACTCCTGTGATAAATCAGAGATAGATGAAGACAGCTTCGTCTTTTGTCAGTGACCATAGAATGGTCTAGGAAAGACATGAAAAGCAAGCAAAAGGGTGTGGCATATAGATCTTAGTGGCTTTGTTTGGTTGCTAATACACTAGTGTGAGTCAGCAGAAGCAAAGGACAAAAAGGACAAAAGCTCAGGAATGGCCCTGTAATACAATTGTGCTGTCACAAGGACTCTTGAGAATGAACAATCCTGCTAGCCAGGACAGTTGTGAGGCAGATGTAGGCAGCCTACCTATTGGCCAGACTTTGTATATTCTGTAGGTATTGCGAATTAAACCCCTGGAGGGGAAAATACTCCAGTTCACTCATGAAAGAGAATGAAAAAGAGGAGAGAAAAAGAGCGATACATTACTGTGTTTTAGCAAATATTGCAGAATATGCTTTTGAAAAGACTAT
>BLBF01000010.1:33296453-33331057 GCA_015471245.1 Laticauda colubrina | reverse complement strand
TTAGAAAACCTAGTAAGTGTGTGGGATAGTTTGCAGAATATGCTTTTGAAAAGACTATGTTAGAAAACCTAGTAAGTGTGTGGGATAGTTTGTTTGTGCTGTTACAAATTCCTGCCCCCAGGAGAGAGGTGAGAATGAAATCACTTATTTGCACTCTTTTCAATACATACCAAGCAGATTTTTTTGTTGCAATACTTCTGATTCCTTAAGAACATGCATTTCATTAACAATTGTTGATAATGGCCTTCCACAGTATGTGACCTGAAAACAGCAGCCAATATATTAGTCATCTGAGCTGAAAAAAGCTCTTGAAAAAAATATTTCACAATGAGCAAGAGTGTGGATAAAATGTCTCTCTTGGAATCCTAAAAAATAGCTGCATCTTTTGCAACATTCATGTAACTGCCCTTTCAACTAAGGGCAGACTCGATTATAAGAGTGAACATTGGTCATAAGTCACTTTTTTCAGTGTTGCTGTAACTTCAAATAGTCACTAAACAAATAGTTGTAAATCGAGGGCTACCTGTACAAGTTTTGCAAAATATTGTGGTCATTTTAAAAATATGAAGAGATACTTCATTCACGATTCTGTGGGTTTCAAGGCATCTTTTTCAAGACTTATACTTAGACATTGGGGGTTTTATAGGTCTCTAATGATGAATCAAGAAACATTAAACTTTTCCGGGACTTCCGGTTTGAGCTTCTTCGGCAACGGACCGAAATCCACAATCATGTGCGGTTTCAATCCGTGCTTGCCGCTGGAGTGCCCCAAGCCGGCTGGATTTGGGGCAAAAGCCACCCCATAGAGGTGGTGAAGAGGGGAGAGACCACCAGCAGGGTTGAGGAGAGCTGCATCGCTCCTCCCCAAGCTGGCCATTACTCCCTTTCTCGAAGGCGGTTGCAGCGGTGGTCAGAAATGGTCACCTCAAAGAAGAACTCGACCGGAAAAGATTGTGCAGGAAGAAGATAAGAAAAGAAAGTTTTGACTGACTGGCTTGAACTGAAAAAGCAACAACATAAGGTACCCTGGAATTTGAATTACAAATAATAACTTGTTCCCAAATAAGATTTTTGAAGCTGCAAAGGAGAGAGGGAAGGGGAAAGATTTAGTCTTTTTTTCTTTCCTTCCCTATATTGACAGCTAAGAGACTTATGTAAGAAATTGATAAAAATTCATTTTGACATTAATTGCCATTTTGATATTAATTAGCATTTAAGTTGAAAACAAAATGTCAAAGGGATAATAAAGATTTTTGGATATTTAAAAACTTTAACAGAAGGAAAGAAGAGAAAAGGAAAAAATAAAAGGGTGGGAGCTGGAAAATTGGAGGAGACCACCTGGAAGTAAAAGGTGTAAAAGGAAATAAAAGTAAACAGTGAAACTTTAACAAGATTCCCAAAAGATATACTCTAACTGAAACTTTGAACAAGATAAATAGAACCCCAGGAAGAGAAAGTGGAAAAAAGAAGAAGAAACAGCTTTGGATTATTTGGATCATTTGGTGATTTTTGGATTTTTGGTTATATGATTTAAATGACTAAAATCAATCGGTTTGTTGTTCAAAAGTGTTTAAAATGGCATCACTCTTGGAAGAACCAAAAATTGAACTTAAAAAAACAGAAAGAAGATGTACAAAAAGGAAGAGGGTTTTTTGGCTTCGTATTTCAATTCTTAGAAATGGAAATCTTGAACTATGAGAAACAACAAGAAATGCTTCCAGAACAAGAAGGGCAGGACAAAGAAGTCATTTTTAATGATCAAGTAATTCTATGTGGGGAAAAAAAGGAAAGGGGGTGGTGGAAAGAGATTGAAAAATTTAAGATCTCAAAAAACAATCAAAAAAGAATAGTTTAAAAAGCAATTACAATATTAGGAAGAAACAGAAGAGAGGATTACAGAAGAGAGAATTAGAATTAGAGAGACAAGGGGTCAAAAAGGGGAGGGAGAAGAAGGAAAGGAAAAGAAGTTATAAAGGACAGAAACAGGATATAGAGAATACAGGGAAAACATACAAGGATTAAAGGTATAAGCCTGTTTAGAAGACAGAGACAATGGGTGGAAATTTAATTGAAAGGGAGGATTCTGCAAGGGTACATAAGAAAGCATTGTTATATTAGAAATAGATATGAACTTAGAAAATATGAAACAAGTGTGATTAAAGTGATAGATAAAATACTTATTGCAATGTAATGAAATGTTTGTTAATAAATAAATGAAATAAAGAGAGTGAGAATGAAATTAGGAAACAACAGGAACATTCTAATTGTTATCAATGATTTATAAAAAATTAAGTGAAGAGAAATATGAAATATGAAAAAAATTATGGAAATATTATAATTGTTCCTAAGGAAGTATGATATTTAATTGAAAAGAAATGTTAAAGAGGTTAATTAATATTAATGGAAGATTGTAGTTAACATTAATGGTTGAGCTGAATTGGAATAAAATATATACTATTGTTATATACATATTTTCTCTTTAAGAACTTAATGTGTATTTTAAGAATGCACTAAGCAGAATTCGACTGGCAAAAGTTATGTGTTATAAAATAGAGGTTAGATATTGAATGTTATAATTGTAAAGGCATAAATTGAAGTTTAAATAAGTTTTGAATGGACAAAAATCAAAAGATACAAAAGGTGTCATACTCCAATCAGTAACTACAGGGGAAAACTTGTTTAATGAGAAAAGAAAATATGAAATTGAAACAGGACAGACAAAAATAAAAATATAATGATTTGAAAGATATTGAAACTTAGAAAAAGATATAAAATTGAATTTAGAAAGGAATGAGATAATTAAAAACAAGGCTGAGAAAACTAAGGGAAGGGGAAAATCACTGAGAAAATGCTAAAATAGTAAAAAGATGGAATAGAATACAAAGATGAATATGAAATTGAGTTTGTGTCTATATGGAGAAGTGATAACTGTGGTATTTTATTTGTATTATGTTTTGTGAAAACCCAAATAATTTTTTTTACAAAAAAAAGAAACATTACTCTTTTCCAAAATTATAGATACATTTTGTATATTCCCAGCAAGTCAAGCATAAGAAAATAAAAAGCCAGCCTCAAATGTAGAAAATGATAGGGTATGCATTTATTTATTTAATCACATTTGTATATCAGGGATCTTCAAACTTGACAGCTTTAAGACTTGTGGACTTCAAATTCCAGAATTCCTCCTCCAATAATGTTAGCTTAGGAATTCTGGGAGTTGAAGTCCACAAGTCTTAACTTGCAAAGTTTGAATATAGCTGATTGGTATAGTGATTATCTCACATAGTGACTTTGTGTGAGGTACATCATAAAACAATCAAAATGCACAAAACCATTAAAACAATGAATTTAAATGAAAAATAAAGCAAAAAAATGAAAACAAAAATGGTAGCCAAACATACAAAGAGTATATTCCATTAGTAAATGTCATACAGTCATTTAGCAGGCTTCATTCTGTCATGGGATTCCCAAATTAGAACCATGTTTTAAGGGCCTTCTGAAAGGGGCGTGCATAAGTGCACCATCCTGCCTCCCGTCCCTTTCCTATTGTCCCCATTTATTCATACCTATTTCCTGTATTCTTACTCTTGTTTATACTGATACCTATTATCTTGTAAGAGATTGACAAATCAAATAAATCAAATAAATCAAATAAATAAATAAAGGCCAACAGAGTTGGGGCCAGCCTTGCCTTAGGGGGCAATAATATGGAATGGTAGCCACAGCAGAGAAGGTTTTCCTCCAAGGCCCCACTCTACCAAGCTCCCTGTCCATAGAACCTATATCAAATCCCTCCTGCTTACCAGACCTAATGGGATGGGTGGGTATAACTGAGCAGTGGCAGTCCCCCAAATATCACAGCCCATGCTATTTATGGCTTTATGGCGCAGCAGGGACCGTCGAGCCTGAGGTCTCAGAAGGAACCCGCGGGACTCCCTCTTTGCAAGATAAGTGTCTCTGTTGTTGTAGTTTCGGGGTTTATGCCTGTGGGGTTAGTGTTTGTGATCTGTGTAGTTCAGCTATTGTGAGTTGGGTGTTTGGCTGGTTGTCTGCATTCGGGACCCAGACCCATAGCTGATCGATGTATCGCTCCCAAAGCTTCCCTTCCTCCATCTCTACTCTGTAGGACCGGGGCCCTGTGCTTTCAATCATCCTGGCTGGCACCCACATTGGTCCACCAGTGTAATTGTGTGCGTAGACCAGGTCCCCTATGGTGAATTGTCTGCATTTCCCTGTGAAGTCCGGGGGTGTTTCTGTGCTGTAGTTGGGATGGACCCGGTCTAGTACAATCTGCAGCTGCCAACCCATTAACAATTCTGCTGGACTGCGGTGTGTTGTAGTGTGGGGTGAAATGTGCTAGGCAAGGAGCATTCTGTCGATCCTCTCCTGCTAGTCCTCTTGGCCCATTCGCTGGAGTGTTCCCTTAGTGCAGGGGCCCCCAACCACCGGTCCCTGGACTAGTACCGGTCTGTGGATCATTTTGTACCGGGCTGCAAAGCTTGGGCACCACCATTTTGTTTCAACGGCGCTTCCGGATTTTCGGTTGCTTCTGGCTTTTCAGTTGGAAAGTGCTTCCGGATTTTCAGTTGGAAAGCAGCGTTTGGGTGCTGAAGGAATCCTCGCGCCTTAGTTTCGTCAAAGGGGGGGGCGGCTTCGAACGAAGAGCCGTCCTGATGGCAGTGGAGTCTCGCATTACTCAAGTACCGGTCCATGGAAGAATGAATAATCATGAAACCGGTCCCTGGTACAAAAAAGGTTGGGGACCACTGCCTTAGTGGATCGAACCATTATCTCCATGGCTGTGTGTGACCGGGTGAGCAGGGCCTGATAGCGTGTGTCTGATCACCAGTTTGGCTAGGAAGGCCCTGAACGATTTCGAGGTGAACTGTGTCCCATTATCTGAGTCGAGGACGTCTGGTAGTCCATGGGTGGCAAATAGGCACCTGAGTACTTTTATTGTTGCCTCCGATGTGGTGGATTGCATTAAAATTACTTCCATCCACTTGGAGTATGCATCGACGACTATAAGAAATGTTTGTCCCTGGCAGGGCCCAGTGAAGTCAACATGTATTCTGGCCCATGGTGTTCTAGGTGTCTCCCATTTCCTGGGTCTCGCGGCCGGGGGTGCTGGCCTGGATTCTTGGCAGGGCGTCCAAGTGGCGACCCATGTTTCTATTTCCTTGTCCATCCCCGGCCACCATATGTAACTTCTGGCTAGGGCTTTCCAGACCATTCTGGGGTGGCCCTCATGAAGCATTTCTAATATTTTATTTCTTAATGGAGGGATAACTACCCGGTACGTCCACAGTAGGCAACCTTTTAGTATTGACAGCTCGGTTTGCCTATTTTGGTATGGTTTGTATTCCTCCCCCTGTGTTGCCTCTGGCCATCCCCTCCACACCCAGTTTGAAATCCGTGCCATTGTTCTGTCATGAGCGGTGAGCCTCACGATCTCGGAGGACGTCATAACCCCAGGCCATATGTTCTCTGTTAGCAGCAATGTTGTGGATAGCGCTAGGTCTTCGGCTATGTCTGTGAGGGGGCAACGGCTCAGAGCATCAGCATGGGCGATGTCTTTCCCTGGCCGGTGGGTTAAGGTGTAGCTGTATGCCGCCAAGAATACTGTCCATCTCAACATCCTGGGTGACAGGATGTTTGGTGTGGGTTTGTCACCAGCAATGATGCCCAGTAAGGGTTTATGTCGGTGATGAGGTCAAACTGCTTGCCGTACAGATACTCCTGGAAGTGCTTTACCCCTGCGCTTCCTTGTCAATCTGGCTATAGTTTCTTTGCGTTTTTGTTAGAGTCTTTGAGAAATAGGCAATGGAGGCTTCAGTTCCATTGGGTAGTTTGTGGCTGAGGACCCCTCCGATGCTGTAGGGGGAGGTGTCGCAGGTTAGCGTTCGCGGTAGCGTCTCGCTATATTGGATGAGAATGCTGTCCGATGTTAAAATGCTTTTTATTTTTTAAAATGCTTCGGCCTCGCGTTGTCCCAATTCCAGCTCACCGTCTTATCAAACAGCCTGTGGAGCAGTTCCGTGATTGTTGCTTTCTGCGGCAGAAACACATTGTAAAAGTTCAGAAAACCTAGGAATGCTTGCAGCTCCACTTTGTTTTGTGGTGTGGGGGCTTCCCGTTTAGCTTTAAGCTTCCTGTTTGTGGGTCTGATGCCTGCGGCGTCAATTAGGAACCCCAAGAATTCTACTTGCGGAACTGCTATGTGGCATTTGTTTCTCTTTAATTTCAATCCTGCCTCCTGGAATCTTCCCAGGACTGCCCTTAGCCACTCCATCAATTGGTCCCTGCTGGATGCTGAGATGATTACATCGTCGAAGTAGGGTATGACTCCAGGGATGTTGTATAACAGCATGATACTTCGGAACAGGCCTGGGCCTATGCTAACACCAAATTGGAGTCTCTTGCACTTGAATGCTCCCCTATGCCTGATGATGATTTGCGCCTCAGTAATAGCCTTGTCAACAGGCAATTGCTAATAGGCCTGGGCCAAGTCCAATTTAGCAAATATCGTCCCCCGGCCCAGGGAGTGTAGAAGGTGCTGGACTACGGACACCGGGTAGGCGCTTTGCTGAAGAGCTTTATTCAGGGTCGTTTTATAGTCAGCACAGATTCTTATCGACCTGTCTGGCTTAACTGGAATCACAATTGGGGTTTCCCATTTAGCATGGTCCACCAGTTCTAGAACCCCTTGGGCTATTAATTTGTCCAGTTGTTCCTCGACTTTTGGTCACAGGGCAAACGGGACTTGCCGCGGCTTGAGACGGACCAGGGCAATATTGGGATCTAAGTTAAATCATATCAGGGTCCCCATATACTTGCCCAGTTTGTTGTCGAAAATGTCGCAGAACTCCCATTCCAGCTGTGCGATGTCTCCGGTCGGTCGGTCGGGGGGAGATCTCTGTTGCGTGAATGCCGGAGATGCTTATTTGGAGTGGCGGGAACTATTCTTTGCCGAGCAGACTGGGTAGGCTCCAGTCTACTATTGTGAGTGGCAGGCTTCCACTGAAGGTGCCATATTCCACATGTGCAGTCTTTTTCCCCAGGACCAGTATGCAGTGGCCCTGGTAGTCTCTCAAAATAATGGCTTGTGGTTCCAATTGGTTGCGCCACTGCTTAGGTATGAGCTTTTTAAGGATGTCCCATGATATCATTGATATGTAGGACCCCGAGTCCACTTCCATATAGCAAGGCTTGCCCTTGATTCCAACCGTGGCCATTATTTTGTTTGCTTCGAAGGCATTGGTACATCTCACTCTGGTCTGCGTGTAGCTCACGAATGTGAAATAGGCTACCTCTTCCCTGGGGGCTTCCCTCTTTTTGAATCTCCCGCCAGGGCTCTAACCCTAACCCTAACCCAAATCTTTAACCATACATTACTACCTGCACCACTACACTTTGTACCAGTGGAAGCTCCCCGATACTCTGCAAGGGCATCCCCATATAGAAAGCATACCGTGTTTCTCCAACAATACGCCCCCCCCATAGGAAGACCCAGCATATTTTCCAGGCATAAAATGAAATTAAGTCCCTCCCCCCCAAATTTAGGCCTAGTTTAAAACATGCAAAATTGGGGTGGAACGCAGGGGGAACTTGCCATTAGGAGCGTCCCACAGGTAGCTACGCCTCACCATCAGCCGCTCCTAACAGCCAATCATGGTGGAGCACGGAGGGGTCCCTTATCCCCACCAAGTACCTTTGCTGCAGACCTGGGTCAGCAGGCAGGCAGCGTTGGCGTGGATGTCCGCCAGCAGCGTTTCAGCCGCTTCACAGGCCTTCAGACCTTCCACGGTTCCCACTGGTGCTGGCACCTCTCTTGCCAGTGCCATCTCCAACAACAGCGTCTGAGTTGCTCCCGCTTTTCCCCTGCCCCCATAATAGGAAAAAAAACCATTTTGAGGTAACTGGGAGATGGCGCTGGCGAGAGAGCCACCAGCAGCGGTGGGAACTGTGGAAGCTACAGAGGCTTGAGAAGCGGCTGAAACACTATTGGCAGACATCCCCGCATGCCTCCTGACCCGGGTTTTCAGCACTTGGTGGGGGTAAGGGAGCCCTCCGCGCTCCACCATGATTGGCTGTTAGAAGTGGCTGGTGGCGAGGCATAGCTGCCAGCGGGGCACCTAAGCAAGGGTGCACAGGGGGAGAAAGAAATTAATTCACCTCCGAAAAGACGTCCCAGCCGTTTTTTTAGGGCTCAAAAAAAAAACAAGACCCAGCCATAGTATATGAGAGACACGGTAGAAGCCCATTGAGGATTTGACCAGAGCTTGTGTAGCTGAGAGCAGCTTGGCAGCAATTCTCTTCTGATTTTCTTTGGACTCTGCAGAAACTTTTGTAGGTGAGGTTGTGTTATATTTGTGGTATACTATCAGGTTCTAGTGCATGGGTGTCAAACTCAATTTCACTGAGGGCTGCAACATGGCTGTGTTTGACTTTGGAGTGAGTGGGGGGGCATAGCCAGGGGGGGAATGGCCAAGTCGACGTCACTCATGTTGGGGGCACCAGCGGAGGCCCAAGTTCCCTGCCAGCAAAAACAGACTCCCAAGCTCCATTTTCAGCTGCAACAGCCTTCTCCAACTCTCTGCCAGTGAAAATGGAGCTTGGGAGGGCTGCAGGCAGCCCTCTCAAGCTCCGTTTTCGCTGGCAGAGGTACCATGGGCTGGTACTTCACTGTTTCCAGGGAAGCCCCATGGGCCAGATCTAAGCACCCTGCGGGCTGGATCTGGCCCCTGGGCCTTGAGTTTAACACCCCTGTTCTAGTGCTTTTCTTCACACACTGATTAGCCCACTTCTCTTCTGAAACTTCAATATATCAATCTTTTAATGCCTCAGCTAAAGAAGTGCAAATGCTTTGCTATTTTATGCTATTTTGTTGTCATCTAGGATAACAAATCCTCCTACTATCAATCAAGTCTTGACCTTCACACCAGGCAACTAGCCTCCTTTGAATAATGTGTAAATATGGTTTATTTCTATGTGTTTATTGATGGCTGCTGTGAATTCTGTTTTGACAATCACAAATGAGATATTCCAGACTGAAATACTTTTTTTTAACATTACCGTAATATCCTAGTACATTGAAGTTTTCATTTTATTGAAATGTAAAACATCTAATCAAAAATCTATTGAAATTGATAACTCAAGCAGTAGATTTGTACCCAAACAACACACTGTTCAATTGAAATTGGATTTTTTTGTATGCAATAAAATAAAATAAAATAAAATAAAATAAAATAAAATAAAATAAAATAAAATAAAAACTTATTACAAAAAAAAGAACCTGCCTGATCTTCCAGCTTTGCCTTATATTAGAAAAAATTATGATGGATATTTTCTCTTTTGTAAGAAATCCACCATTCCCTGTTAACCTGCAGTTTATAAAAGCAATAATCACCAAATTTGTTAACAAGGCAGGATTGAGTTTGGCAAAAGACAAGCAATGTTATCCTGATGTTTCTGTTCTGCCTTAAGATCTAATGGCCAAGACATTACATGTTTTATAGATGTGCCTTAGATGGCACCTTTACTCTCAAATGAAAACAGTAGATTATTACCATTATCATCATCTCATCATTATACCTTATTGCATACATATTTCCAGCTTACATAGATGTCTTTTCCCAATATTGCCTTTATCCATTGAACTGGATTTTGATAAACTGAATTGTTTCCAGTTTGGATATTTCCATTTCCAAGAAGGCTAGCTTTATATTTGGAATCCTGAAAGAAAAAGAAAATAGAAACAAACAAAATAATTATAAATTTCCTGAATTTAGCAATAGCAATAGCACTTAGACATATACAGTATAATGTTCCATAGTGCTTTACAGCACTGTCTGACTGATTTACAATGCAACCATATTGGCCCCAATAATATGGGTCCTCATTTTATCAATCTAATTTAAGGAGAAATTATAAATATTTATTTTTTTAATAAAAACTATTTTAAAAGTGTGTATAATAGAATAATAAATATCAAATAAATCTTGCAATGTCACAAAGTCTACTGTATAGTTGATAAATCTGAAGGCTGCTGTAAGCAAAATAAATTCAAATGTAAAATTCTGTAGTTTGGTACATTGACTAATATTTTGCTTTTTTGGCTTTGGATTAGTTATAGATTTTGGCTAATTCTATTGAATACAAAGCAGTGTATTCTATTGAATACATAGCAGATTTATTTATTTATTTAACTATAAAAATGATGCTTGATAACTTACATAAAAAGAGAACTTGCATAATTTGGGATATGGTTTCTCCACTACTTAATTCCTCTATTGTGCTATTTTGTAATGGCTTCTGCAGAAATACCGTGTTTCTCCAACAATACGGCCTCCACCAATAGGAAGGCCCAGTATTATTTCTAGGCATGAGGTGAAATTAAGCCCTGCCCCCTAAATTTAGGCCTATTAAAACCATGCATTTCCCTGCCATTTCTCACATCGTTCATTAGAACTACACAAGGTGAAGAGAAATGGGGGGAAAGGGCAGAGGTGGGGGGGAAGGGGGGGTAGGGGGGGAGAAAACTTGCCTTTAGGAGTGCCCTGCAGGTAGCCTACACTAGAATACCCTGATAGCCGATAGAAGCTCTCTTGAAGGCAGTCACCAGCCACTTTGATCGGCTGGTAGAAGCGGCCTGGGGAGAGAGCACACACACACTCCCCTCGCCGCTTCTATCTGCCGATTGAAAGTTAGCTCCCTTGAGGACACAGTCCACAGCTGCTTCGGGGCGAAGCATGGCTGCCCCAGTCCCCTTGCCTTTAGGGCAGTCTCTTTCCTGCAATGGAAGCTCCCCAAGTGCGGTCAAGAGCCACTTTGATCGGCCAGTAAAAGTGGCCTCACGCCAAGGGGAGTGTGTGTGTGCGCTCGCCCCAGGCCGCTTCTTCCGGCCGATCAAAGTGACTGTTGACCGCACTTGGGGAGCTCCCATTGCCAGAAATAGACTGCCCTAAAGGCGAGGGGAAGGGGCAGCCATGCCTCGCCCCGAAGCAGCTGGGGACTGTGTCCTCAAGGGAGCTAGCTTTCGATCGGCCGATAGAAGCGGCCTCATGGCGAGGAGTGTGTGTGTGCGCTCACCCCAGGCCGCTTCTACTGGCCGATCGAAGTGGCTGTTGACCGCACTTGGGGAGCTCCCATCGCCAGAAAGAGACTGCCCTAAAGGTGAGGGGATGGGGCAGCCACACCACATCCCGAAGCAGCTGGGGACTCTGTCTTCAAGGGAGCTTTTGATCGGCTGATAGAAACGGCCTCGTGGAGAGGTACATGTGTATGGGCCGCTCTAGGTGGGGGAGGAAATTAAGTCACCCCCGAAAAGACGTCCTAGCCGGTTTTTCAAGGGTCAAAAAAAATAAGGCCCAGCCTTATTATGTGAGAAACACAGTAACAATTGCTATATGCTACTATCACAATATTGCTTCAGATTTTTGCTTCTTGCTTCTGAATGGAAATAATAACAGAAAAAGGAAAAAAGAGAATTGCAACCTTCTACTGTCGGACTGATTTTTTTAGTGGCAATATATGTTGAGTCATCATTGCATCTGTTTTGCCTCAATACTTTCTAACATTTTGCTGAAATACAATACCTACTATAGCAGAAAGTTACCGAAACACAATACCACGCTTTAGTTTGTGCTCTTAATGTTTAATTACAAAAGTGCTACACTGTACTTCCTATTTTAGAACATGAGAGAGAAAAAGGCAGGCAAACAGCGCCAAAAAATGGTAATTCATGCTTAGAAGCAGTGTACCAGCTTGAATACCGAAATTCTAATCAAGGCTTGAACTTTTTTTTTTTTTACAAGTTTAATGCATATGTTGGACAACTGGATAAGGATAACCAAATATTCTAGTTACAGTACATAAATAATCTTCTATAATAATAATAATAATATATTCATCTAAAAGCACAATTAATTAACTTTTTGTATTATCCTTTCAATCTATTTCTCTTATCTCCAGGCCCATATTTAATTATAAAACTCTTGGAGCCATCACATTTTTTAAACACAAAGAACTCTGTACTTTAAAAGGCTACTTAGTTATTTCTGTTCTGGCAACAAATGTTAGCTACTACACAGAGAATATGTTTCATTTTTAGAATTTTCATTTAATTTCTATAATCAGTATATATTCCAGCAACCTGGGATATAGCCTAGATTATTAAAACATGAAGATTTTGATCTAAGTTTGTTAACTGGTTTTGTGTATCAAAGCAGTTCTAATAAGAAATATTTCCCACATCACCAATAACAGTGTTATTGCTTGCTTCGTTTAAACCAAAATGTCTTGTTTAAAGATACTGAAAGTCAAACTAGGACACATAAGTCCAAATACAAAAAAATGCTAATTCTGCATGAATTCAGTAAGGCATTTGACAAAGTAGACCATAATCTCCTTCTTGGTATGCTAGAAAATGTGGAATAGACAACATCACCACCAGATGGATTTGTAGACAAATAGTACTCAATGGGTAATCCTTAATGGTACCAAATCCATATGGAGAGAAGTAAGCAGTGGGGTACCACAAGGCTCTGTCTTAGGCTCGGTACTCTTCAATATCTTCATAAATGACTCAGATGCAAGTGAAGTGAGGGGGAAGTAATTATGGAAAGTTTATAAGCGTTCCCATAGAATATAAAAATGAATTGGTATCTGTACAAATAGATGTAACCCGGGATCAGGCTGCTTTCAGAAAAGAGGTTTTATGTTTTTCATGTTCTGTGTTGTGTTTGTTTATGTTTGTTTCTAAAAAATCAATAAAATTTTCTTCAAAAAAAAAAGAATCAAGATCACATGAAGTGCCGCTTTACAAAACCCTAGTAAGACCACACCTGGAATACTGCAACTGATAGGTCATCATACTATAAAAAAGATGCTGAGACTTAGAAAAGGTTCAGAGAAAAGCAACTAAGATAATCAAAGGCCTGTAGACTAAACAGTATGAAGAACAGCTGCAGTTTTTGTGTCTGGCTCGTCTAAAGAAAAGAAGAATTAGGGATGACATGATAGCAGTATTCCAGTATTTGAGAGGCTGCCACAAAGAAGAGGGAGTCAAATTATTCTCCAAAGCTCCAGAGGGCAGGACAAGAAGCAATGATTGGAAACTAATCAAAGACAGAAGCAACCTAGAATTAAGGAAAAACTTCCTAACAATGAGGACAATTAACCAGTGGAACAGGTTGCCTTCTGAAATTATGGGTACTCCATCACTGGAAATTTTAATGAAGAGATTAGACAGTCATTTATCTGAAATGGTACGTGGTAAATTGTTCTCTTGCTTGAGCAGGGGGCTGGACTAAGGTCCCTTCCAGCTCTGCTCTATTCTATTCTATTCTATTCTATTCTATTCTATTCAATGCAAAATGATAAATACAGGTACAGCCTTATCTCGAGGATCCTCTTAACTACTTAGTTGCTTGGTACTGTAGGCAATAGTAGCAGATATCACCAGCTATACAAAATTTATCTGGTATTTATCAGGACTGAATATGATATGGAATTTCCTGTGAAGGACTTAAGGCAATAGACTGCCCACTGGTACACAAAACTCATGTTTCTGAGACTACGTGTATAGAAAATATGAATTTTTATTATATAGAGTATAAGTACTCTGTTCAATTTATTATCACAAGACATGGTGATGACTGCTGATTTAGACAGCCTTACATTCATGAAGACAGTTCAAACTAGTCTTGGTAGTCTCAGTCTTATCTCTAAGCTGGGAAGATATTATATTAGCTAAAGGAGCAGAAAATTGGGAGCGTGTAAATCTTCATCTCCTGCTTAGGAATTCTGTTGAGACATTTGCATGGCTGCTGGGAAAAATAAAATCATTTTTGGTTTAATTTTTTAGGTCTCTTCAAATGGTCTCACATACCATATCAAACCTTGTCGTCAGTTTGTCCACATTTTTCAAGATCGAGGAAAATGCACACCATGTAATTAATAGATACATATTAGCCGTTTTTAAAATATTAGGGACAATGATTTCCTAGAGCTGCAGTGGCACAGTGGTTAGAATGCAGTACTGAAGGCTACTTCTGCTGATGACCGGCTGCCAGCAGTTCGGCAGTTTGAATCTCACCAGCTCAAGGTTGACTCAGCCTTCCATCCTTCCGAGGTCGGTAAAATAAGGATTCAAATCATTGGGGGCAATATGCTGACTCTTTAAACCGCTTAGAGAGGACTGTAAAGCACTGTGAAGTAGTATATAAGTCTAAGTGCTAGTGCTATTATTGAAAATGGAGGAAATGAAAAGGGTCCACTGGAACCAACTGTAAAAACCTCATGTTATCATTAGAATCAAGACAAGCCAATCAAAAGACAATATAGCTTCTCTCAACTCTTATTTTTAGCATCAGGACAAAGATCAGAAGAAACTGAAATTCTATAATAGAGTTCCTAAATCTTTTAAAGAAATTAAGATAGCATAACTAATTAATTTGACAAGGCTTTTCCAAAGAGGCTCAATCAAGTTTCTTTGCTGGAGTTAAAAAGCACTACAATATTATTTTTATTTATAACATAAGCATATTTTCTCCAATGATCTGGCTCCTCATTTTACTGATTCTAGAAGGATGGAAGACTGAGTCAACCTTGAGCCATCAGGATTGAATTCCAGGATGTAAACAGTTAGCCTGCAGTACTGCATTCTAACCACTGCACCACCAGGGCTCATTCTTCTGTAAAAACTGATGTTTTTTCTGTAAATATGTTATGTAGAGAACTTAATCATTAAGAAAATTTTAATAATTATATAGAACTTTGATAGAATGCAATATTTATTGTTAAGATTTTAAACTATGTATTAATATGCAAATGAATATTACTTTGCAAATGAATTATTTACCTGGAGTGTGAATTCTAAAACATCATCTCCTGGCTTAATTTTTCCCAGTTCAAGCAGATCTAATAGTTGATTTTTTTTCTTCCTGTTTCTCTTGAAATGTAGGTCTTTCTCCGAATCTTGATTTTTTGAATACTGGAAAGTATTCTGACTGATTGTGCTTTGTGATATTACATGAGAAAATGGCCCTGGAGATTCTAAATTAACATTAAGTAAGATTTTTTTACTTGGGGCCATGTTATCTTGATCAGTACTAACAAAGCCACATGAGGATTCTAACTCTACAATAGGTTGTATTGAGGAAGCATTGTTCATATTTGAATATTGTGACAAAAGCATATTCATGCAAACATTCTGACTGTCAGTAGATGGCTGACAGATATTATTATCACTTCCAATTGTTGAGTTATTAAGTATCTGCAATCTTGATATGGCACTTAGGTTCTGGGTTTCTTGTGGTGTCACCAATATACAATCAATTTCTTTTAATTGTTGAGTAGAACAGATAACAGAATTTAGAAGCAATGTTGCTGAATCTGTAGTATCCAAGGACTCTGAATTTGTTATTTCTGCAGTGTTATATTTCTTCACATTGTTTTCAAATACCAAAAGCTGTGGACCATCTTTCTTCTGACGATTGATTTCTCCATTTTCTCCTGATATATCTGGAAATCTGTTTGGATGATCTTGATTTAAAGAGTTATTTTTCATCTCCCAGATACTCTCATGGCCCATAATAATGTTAGGACATAAAACTGTTTCATCAGAAATTCTTTTTTTTGTATTGCTGTTTTCATAAGAATCAAGTGTGTCTGGGACTTGATTTGCTAACTGGAAACCCTCTTTTTTTGCATTTTTAAAATTCTGTATTTTTTTCCATAATTCTTTCTGTTTTCGTGCCATGAGCAAAATATTCTTTTGTCGGGCTGCAAGGCTTACTAGCTTTTCTCTCAGCACTCCTTGTTTAAAAGATTCCACAGAAGCTCTAAAATCAAATTTTAAAATATTAATTGAGTTAATCAAGAGTACAAGATGTACTGCCATGAATACTTTATCCTTGTATGAACAATAATTTTAAATGTAATAAAAATTTTAAACAATTCTAAATGTTTTAATTTTTTTAAAACAAGCGTTAAGTAATTATCATAGTAGGTAAAATAATCATCTAAGATGCTCATCTAACATAACTCTTTGATATTTTTTGTGGAACAGGATAGATTGTATAAATACAAAATTTATTATAGATGAATTTAGATGATTTTATTATAGATGATTTTGTTTTTTATTTCATAATTACATATGTTTTATTTTTATAACACAACATTCAAAAATACATTTTTTCTCCCACTTACCTATATTTCTTAGCAAGCTCATCTCGTTCAGATTTTTGTCTGGTAAGTATAGTATTCAAAGAGTTCTGTATTTCAGAAAAGTCCTGGATATACAGATCTATTCAAAATTTATATAATTTTAAGTATATAATGCAGTATAATGCTACAACAACAGAACAGATTGCAAAAAAATTAATCAATATTCTAAACACCATAATGGTTGTAGCCCATTTTTATTCTATAATTTTCCTTACAATTTAATATTTATTTTATATTTTGTGTTCAATATTTAAAAATAAAAATATGAATATGTTAACAATTATTCAAATTATACATATAATTTTTCTTTTGCAAAAGAATTATAAATTGACTTCAGTGAGGCTTATTTCTGAAAAAATATGCATGAGATTGTGGTATTATTTATTAGAGTTATACAGCACAAATATAGTGCATAGCTACAGCTCTTTAAAGCAACTACATCTTTGACCATGATATCCTGGATTTCAAAACTATTTGTTAAACTCTGATGGAAGCTACTTCAGATCTTAAATTCTTAAGGCCTTAAATTCTGGAGAAAAGTGCCCTACAAAGTTGGAAATTCCTACAAAACCAGATGTTGAAGGTACAGTTACAAACAATTCCAATGAAGGGAAAAATGAGAGACATCTGAATGATGGGTGTAGATGCATACAGAATTTTCTAAAGTTTTGTAAATAAAAAACATGTATAGGAAGCAACAGAAGAATCAATAAAAATTCTAACCATGCTACGCCACAAGAACAACACAGTGGCCAACAGATTGGAAGAGGTCAATCTACATTCCAATACCAAAAAAAGATTAAAAGTGTGTGTAAACTATGCAATATCCTTAATTTCACATGCTAGAAAAATATTGCTTAATCAAATGTAGGTGACAGCCCTACGTAGAAAAAGAGATGCCAGATGTACAAACTGGGTTTAGAAAAAGCAAAAGAATGAAAGATACTATTGCTAATCCACACAAGATAATTGAGGAAAGCAAAGAATATCACAAAGAAGTCACTATGTGCCTCGTTGAGTATATCACACAAAGCAGTGAAAAGTGCTCAGAAAAATGGGAACCAGTAACATCTCATTATCTTCAGGAGAAACTCATATGTGATCAAGATGTCATATGACTTTTTTGTTCAGTGGCTTCAATCTCAACATTCCCTGTTATGGTCAAAAAGTAAAAATTGTGGTTTGTTAAATGGAGTCCCAGGTAAGGAGTATGGGGTGCCTCAAGGGGAAGGGGGAGGCCTGGGAAGGCCAAGTGCATATCATGTACAAATTGTCATGGTATGGGAACCCTCAGCTGCCCACTCTACAGGGATGCTGCAATTCCCCCACCTATCTTCCCCACACTTCCAGTCTATGCCCTTTTAGCCACTCTGCGCAGTGACATCCATCCATGACAATGTTGGAACTGTAGAGGCCTAGGACCTTCAGCAGCCTCAGCCAGCTGCCACTATCCCCAAGTTCTACTTCAGCTCCAACTCCAGCACTATCACTGTTGCTATAAATGTCACCTCAAACCCACAATGCTGCCTTTTACTGTTCTCCAAGCTGGCCTCTCATTTTTTCCAAAAGCCATGTATCTTGTATCTTCTCCAAGCCAGCCTTTCATCATCATGCATATTTCATTATTTGACCTCCTCTTCTTTTACCCAAAGAGGAACAAAGGACAATCATGTGTTAGGTTGCAAATATAAAGTTGTATCTTTTGTCAAATGACATTTGGAAACATGAATTATTATTTTAATGCCACTGTCAGCTATTACAGATGACAGTGGCTATTGCTAAAAGAGAATTCATTTGAGAGTGCTTTGAATATTAGATTGAAATGATATTTCCCTTTATTTTGGATAGCACAACATTCTAGGGTGATCCTACAATTCATGTCTGAAGTATTCCTGATGAACAGTAGCAAAATTCTAAAACTAGAGGAGGTCTTATATGGGTCTGTGATTCAATTGCTCTATAATTCTGATCTACTTTTAGTGTCCATGAAGCATGTGTTGAGCAATCTTCTTTTTGTGTACTTGGAAAGCTCAGAGGAAAATCTTTCCAACAATACAGAAAAATAATAGGAACAAAACAAAGCTGCACAGCCAACAAATAGCATATAACATAATCGCCACACAGACAAATGTACAGGGTGCTGAACTGGTCAAGTTTCCAACAACTTTTCTCCCAACCACTTTGCCAATGTTCCCCACTATTAACCTCATTTGTCACATTAGTCGCTATAATGTAAGGTCCAGCAATTGTTTTGCTAAGGTAATACTCTGATTACTACAATGTAACTACTATAATCTATCATCAATTTATGGAAAACAAATCTTTCATAAGTTAACTGTGATTCATCCCTACCTGCATCTCTTTGGCATTTTAATTCAAACAGCAACAATCTCTCCTGCTTATTTTCTATGTCCAACAATGCTTCATTGATTAATTCATGCTGTCAAAACCAAGCCATTGTTAACTCTATTAAAGAAAGACAGTTTGCAACTGAAGTAAACACACACACACACACACACACACACACACTTCTGATTTGAAGGCAAGCAAGTCTTTGGTTATCAAGGACATTAATATAGCATCTGTCTGTAGCTTTTTAAGGAATCTAAGCAAACTCAACATACAGACATTCTGATTATAAGAGTACAATGAAGATGAAAATGTTAGGAAATAAATAGACACAAAACACCTTTTCACCAGCAATCAACACCCAGATGAGCAGAGATTAACACTAACCCAGGGGTATCAAACTCATGGCTGGATACATCATATGCGGGCCACGCCCACCCCAATTTTAGAGAAGGGGAAAAATCACGATACAACATGTGTGACAACATGACAATGTGAGTCTGACATCACTGCACTAAGGCAAGAACTGATGATGTTACTTAGTTTGGTAATGAAACAACTGCAACAAAACAACCAAACTCAGGAAGTACCAAGGATCCTGCATCAACATATTTTAATACACTCCCCAAAGCTGCTTTCAAGTGTAAACAAGCTCTTGTGAACAACAATTGTGCCCTTTTGAGAAAGACGCATTGACTAAAGACTAAAACATATAAATAATGGTTTCTTGAATTGGGTATGTCTAGTTTAATGAAAAGAAGAACTAGGGGGTTACATGATAGTAGTGTTCTGGTATCTCAGGGTTGCAACAAAGAAGAGGGTGTCAAACTATTCTCCAAAGCACTTGAGGGCAGGACAAGAAGCAATAGGTGGAAACTGATTAAGGGGAGAAACAACTTAGAACTAAGAAGAAATTTCCTGACAGTTAGAACAATTAATCAGTGGAACAACTTGCCTCCAGAAGTTGTGAATGTTCTGGAAATTTTAAATTTTAAAACTGGAAATTTTAAAGAAGAGATTGGATAATCATTTGTCTGAAATGGTATAGGGTTTCCTGCCTAAGCAGGAGGTTGGACTAGAAGACCTCAAATGTACCTTCCAACTCTATCCTAAACTAAATTATAGCCTAGATTCTGTTATACTGTCTTCCTATGAGGACATAGACCTTTTTCATAACTTCACTTGATAAAATTAGACAAACTAATTTCTTTTATATATAGCTATTCCTGTCAAACTGTTCCTTTAAAAATATCAAAATATTGTTTTGCTGTTTGTAATACATGATCTATCTTGATACCCAGAGTAATTTAATTATGCTTTTATGTTTATATTTTACTTGGAACAGAAACTGTTTTAATTACTTTGTTAATCTTCAGAATTCTGGTCAGTGACCATAATGAAGACTAAATTAAACTACCAAACTTAATTTTTAACTTTGTATCTCACGGGGTTGTTGTTTTATCTGAAGTTTACTTGGATAGATATGTGTTCCTATTTCTGCCTCTGTTACTGGGACCTAACAAGCTTTTATAATTCCTCCTCTTCTTATAATGAGTTCCTTTGCAATAGTGGCTATCTTTAGCAGCTATTTAAAGGTCTGTGACTCTCTTGGGAAATAGCAACTCTATTCCTGCTGTCTTTTAATACTCGGGAGGAAAAATCACAAGGGTTTGCTTTAGAAGAGGAAGGAGGATTTGTTCAAGTTGAACATTTTGTAACCTTGTTTTAGGGGAGATAGGTTGAAAGGTAGCTTACAAACATAATATTACACAAGTGCTTAATTCAGGATCCACTGGTATAAATCAGGTAACACGGTTCTACTGTTCTATACACTATTGAGCTATTATACTTACTGTGGAAATTTTTTGTCCAGCTAAAACCAGATCTTCTTTTTCTTGGCAATCAGAACAAACAGATTTTCTCCTAAGCCTTGATCTGCGCAGCTCTTTTTTACCTAAATTAAGAACCCATCACAATAACAAAAGATATAGAAATTATTTAAGTGAAATCAATATAATTGGGCTTTCATTCAATTCCAGATTTATATCTCAAATTATTTTTCTGATGTGAGAATTCAAGAAGATTTCCTTATCTGTTATCTTATGATTTATCTTGTGCCATAAACACCAAATGAAACACACAGTGTGAAAGAAAAAACAGCAAAAGCATCTGAATGTCTAGGAAAATTAAAGGTTCTTAATGCTAGAATATGTAAGTACAGAGGAAAATATTCAACTTGTGAGTATGTATGGGAAACGCAATAATTGGTCTTATCACTAAATATAACTTTCTGGTAACTAAATGAACATATATGCTATTTGCCACATCCTGTTCAATTGGCAAGACATTCCTAACACACTCTAGATTTAATCAGCTTGTCCTTTAATTCCATTAAAAATGGTGGCGCACTCGGTTGCTGCAGCTTCTCACTCTCTCGTTTGGTGTGTATGTTTGGTGATATATGTGTCTAAGTTTTGTTGCATGGGGGAGGTTTCCAGCCAACAAGAACTAATATGCTATGGACTACAGTCTGCTAGAGCTATTGTGTCGGATTTTCAGAGGACTCAAAGTATTCCCGAGGAGATAGCAAGACCACCAGGATCTCCAAGGATTGTAATGGGATCATTTAAACGGTACAGGCGGCGCAGAGAGAGAAGGTGGAGGAAGGCCTGCAGAGCAGTAGTTTTAACTTGCTTAAAAAGACAGACACATAAACCATCAAGTAACTTTCTGTCAAATGCTCAGTCACTCCTCAATAAAATGGATGAGATTAATCTGATGGCAGCAAGCAATCACATGACAAAGGACTGCTGTGTGATAGTTATTACAGAGTTGGCTTCACTCAGATATTCCCAATGCCTCATTACAACTGGCATGTCATACCATCCACCGACAAGACTGTAATAAGGACTCTGGTAAGACTAAAGGAGGTGGACTTTGTTTATACGTTCATAATAACTGGTGCACCAACAGCCATGTTATAAACAGATACTGTTCTCCTGATTTAGAGGTGATGACAGTCATGTGCAGACCCTTCTATCTGCCTAGAGAACTGAGAGTGGTGATTTTTACAGCTGTTTATATACCTCCTGATGCAAATATTAGTACTGCACTTGTATATTTGCATATTACAATAAATAAACAACTTAAGGCTTATCCTGATAGGGCTCATATAATAACTGGTGATTTTAATAAGGCATGCTTAAAGACTTTATTTCCCAAATTTACTCAGAATGTGACATGTACCACCAGGGGAAACATCACACTTGATCATGTGTATTCTAATGTAAAGCATGTATATAAAGCAGTGTCACTTGCACATCTGGGACTTTCAGATCGTTTATCACTGTTCGTTATACCAGCATACACCCCCCTCAGAAGGAAAACTAAGCCTGAAATCAAACTCATCAAGATCTGGCCGGAGAGAGCACTTGATCAGCTGCAGGACTGTTTCTCAAATACTAATTGGAATTTATTTGAACAAGAGGTTTTGGAGGAATATAGAAAAACTGTACTGTTTTACATCTTGACCTGTGTGGATACAATTACTGTGAATAAGCGCATCCAGATTTTCCAAACCAGAAGCCCTGGATGAACAAGGATGTGCAATTACTTCTCAAGACACGTGATTCAGGTCTGAAGACAGGGTTTAGTATAACAAGGCAAGAGCGGAACTGAGGCGGGACATCAAGGAGGCAAAAAAGGACTATAAAAGGAAGATTGAGGACTACTTCACAAATAATGATCCACAACGGGATTGGCAGGGAATTAAATACATCACTAATTACAGGGTAGCAACCCCATATTGATCAATAAGGACGCATCACTGACAGAAGAACTGAACTGCTTCTTTGCCCGATTCGAATTGAATAGGTCTTTGAACACACTGCCTCTACAAACCATTGGTACTCAACTGTTCACAGTAGAAGAGTACAATGTGAAGCAGGTGCTTAGAGCAGTGAATGTGAAAAAGGCTGCTGGCCCTGACGGGATACCTGGGAAGGTACTCAAAGCATGTGCTGACCAGCTCGCAGGTGTGTTTACAAATATTTTTAACCTTTCTCTTACACAAGCCATTGTTACATCTTGTTTCAAAACTTCCATTATTATTCCAGTTCCCAAAAATCCCTCTCCTGATACTTTAAATGACTATAGACCAGTAGCTCTCACACCCATAATTATGAGGTGTTTTGAAAGACTGGTCTTCAAATATATACAGGATTGCCTCCCATCAAACCTTGACCCATACCAGTTTGCCTGTCGGAATAACAGATCCACAGAGGATGCTATTGTCATGGCTGTCCACGTTGCACTGAAACATCTGGAGCATAGTGGGAGCTATGTAAGGATGCTTTTCGTTGATTACAGCTCAGCCTTTAATACCATCATTCCAGATATACTGATTAAGAAATTGCTAGAAATGGGCTTCTCCTCTCATATCTGCTGTTGGATAAAGGACCTTCTTACCAACAAACCCCAAACTGTTGGGTTTGGCAGCTATTTTTCCTCCACTCTTGCTCTCAGCACTGGCTCTCCACAGGGTTGTGTGCTGAACCCCCTTTTGTATTCACTCTACACCTGCACTCCCTCTTATCCCACTAACTCTATAATAAAATTTGCAGACTACACCACGTTGGTGGGACTCAGGAGAAGACGAGACGGCCTATAGGTCAGAGGTTCTCAGACTGGTCTTGTGGTGCAAGAGTCATAACCTCATCCTGAACATCAAAAAGACCAAATAATTGATTATAGACTTCAGAAGATGCAAAGCAGAGCCTCTCCCACTATATATCAATGGAGACTGTGTGAAAAGAGTTCATAGCTTTAAATTTCTAGTAACTCATATTTCTGACAACCTTACTTGGTCAGTCCACACTATGGCCCCTGCAAAGAAGGCCCAACAGCACCTGAACTTTCTGAGGCTGCTGAAAGAATGGTCTGGGTGAGAAGTTGCTAGTTACTTTTTACTGTTCTACCATCGAGAGCATTTTGGCATACTGTGTAACGATGTGGTATCCTGGAAGCTCTGTAGTGGATAAGAAGATGCTCCAGAGAGTTATAAACACAGCACAAAAAATCATTGGTTGCTCTCTTTCTTCTTTGGAAGAGATTGCAAAGACCAGACTCCTCCTCTCTAGAGCACTAAAAATCTCCACAGACCATTCTTATCCTGGACATTCATATTTTGAACCGTTATAGGTGTCTTAAAATTAGAACGAATAGACTGAGAAATAGTTTCTTTTCCAAGGCAATAATTGTCTTGAATCAAACAATACATATGTGATTTAGCCCTATGTATAAAGTGACATTTTTAAACTATCTAACTTACTATATGTTTTAGACTAGGTTTTAAATTATTATTTTAATTATTTTAATTTTTAAATACTCTGTAGTGTGATTGTGATGTGGTGTTTGGGACACTGTGCTGGAGTAGCTTTCAAATTTCATTGTATTTATAGAATGCAATGACAATAAAGGTATTCTATTCTATTCTTTGATTAGTCCTCAATTAAATTAAACTGTATGTTGTAAACATTTTCAGGAGTTTATCACTGCGGGATTAATGAGCATTAAATGTGAACTAAGTGGTAAAGACATGGCAAATAAATAGTATTTTCAATTTAAAAAACTCAAAAAAATAAATACGCTGGAATGCACATTATATCTGATGGGGAGGCACAGCAAAACAAAATGTGACTTTTTTGGCCAATGTCTCATAGCAGCCTGCACTTTCTGCTATTTGCAGTTCATTAGCACTGGTTTGCAACTCAGGCTGTATGACTGACATATGTAGAATAGCAGACAGTTTGATAAGGCTTATTTCCTTTACTTAGAAGAAATTCAATAAATTAGCAATAGCAATAGCACTTAGACTTATGGTATCTACTACTTTATAGTGCTTTACAGCCCTCTCTAAGTGGTTTTAGAGTCCGCATATTGCACCAAACAATCTGGGTCCTCATTTTACCCACCTCTGAAGGATGGAAGGCTAAGTCAACCTTGAGCCTGGTGGGATTTGAACTACCAAATTGCAGGCAGCTGATAGTCAAGCAAAAGTGGCCTGCAGTATAACACTTTAACCACTGTGCCACTGAGCTCGTTAAATTAAATTAAAATTAATTAAATAGTTAAAATAAATACATTAAAATAATTCTGGAACTGTGGAAAACAAATACTTTTTAAAAAATCATCTTGAAAATATTGTAAAGAACACAACAATTTACAATTTGTATGACGATAACATACCAGCATCATGATCCATCAAAACAGTCTCTTTAACTTCAGTAGCACCATAAGACTTAAGAAGCTTTTTAATTTGGTCACAAGTAGCTTCATCCAGGGCATTTTCTCCATTGTTGTTTCTTTCGTTGGGGTTTGCACCGTGGAGCAACAGCAACTGTACTGCCTGCAATACATTTTTTAACAATTTCTTCTGAGAAATTGATTCAGAAACTGCTAAAGTACATTACCACATTTACAGTATGTTATCTTATATACCAATCTAGATTTTGGTTATGTTCTCACTAACACAAATCAGCAAGAATACGTCTACTCAGTTCACATTTATTACTTAATATATACTGTGAACTTAAATACTTAGGTTAAGTAAACTACAGTTAATCATTGATAAATGTATTGTTGAAATAGCAAAGTCAACATTCAATCTTTAGGTTCATATTTTGTGCAATATGGTAGATTGTATTAAATAACTAAAATTGATTTACAAAACACACCATATCTTAAATTATGGTACATAAACTACTGTGCTGATTTCGTACATTGTTTGAATTTTACTTTCATGCAGGGAGAATCCAGGCGGTGTATTTATGCATGAATTTAGTGAACTGAAACATTTATTTAATTAAAACAAATTAAATTATATGACAGCACTGAGCAAATTGAGGAGGAATATTAATGGTAATAGTTGAATTGAATGATAGAATAGTGTAGTAGTAAATGATTCAAATCTCAAAATTAAGTTGAATCCTGCCTCACAGTACCTTACTTTTTTGCTCCAATAAGGGTATCTGAAAGCCAACTTTCTCAGACATTAGAAATCAGGACCTTGCGTACTTGGTTATGAATCATTTATACATACCATCTGCTACAGATTTTTCCCCCACTACTTTTGTTAAGTCAAAGTCTTTTTTAAAAAGGAATGCAACAAGGGTCTGAAACCAAACAGCAAATCCTGCATTAAGTTAAATTCTCGTTAGCGCCATATTACCTCAAAATGGTTGCCTGAAACAGCATCATGAATGGGCAAAACACCATCCAAGCTTTTAATGTTTACATCAGCACCGGATTTTAGTAATTCTGCAATAATCTCAGTAAATCCCCCGATAGAAGCTTCATGAATTGGGGTCCAACCTAGTAAAAGCAAATTCAGGCATGACACTGAATTTATGCTTCAATCACATATTTTTTTCACACATATATGTAACCATTACATAGATAATATTTTAAAAATTGTATCATATTAGCTTGAACTCAAAGAACTGCATAACCTGTTCTGAGATTGTAGAATTTGTATCAGGAAGAAAAGAGACTTTGTGAAAACCATATGCATAGGGACATAGGTAGTCCAGTCCTCACTTACTGATCACATTTGGGATTAGCAGCTCCACAGCTAAGCAACATGGTCATTAAGTGAGATATGACTGCAATTGTGATTTCAGTGCTGGGTTCTACATTGATTTTGCTTGTTAGAAGCTGGATGTGAAGATCCCAAATGGTGAACATATGACCATGAGGATGCCTCGACAGCCATCAATCCAAAAGCCAATCATAATATCATTTTTTCAGGACATCTAAGGGAGACATGGCAAGCTCATGACCTTGGCAAAGACTTTTAAAAAGTGAGTAGACTGGTTATCTAGATAAGGAGAGTGACCATATGGGCTCTAGATGGCTGCTCCTTATAAGGAGACTGCAGGTTAGTGGTCGTCTGTGGGTTTCAGCACCAGGAGAAGATTAATCATCTTGCTCACAAAAACAGAATCTTTTAAAAGGATACCTAAATTTGCAAGTCTCCGTTTCTAATCCATTTCGGAAATTGCCTATCAACCATTTTAAAACTATTATCTATAAAGCTAAGTAAGATTTTCATCTAAGAAAGTTGCAAACAGATTAATGATCCAGTTAATGATACAGGTATGGAGCAAATTTTATCTGACAAGATGGAGAAAATACCAAAAGTGGAACTATAAGGCATAGGCCTAGAGAATTATTTGGAAAAATATACTTTATTGTATACATAAAAGAAATTGACTGTTTTTTTCTTTTTAAAATTATAAGTTTTAAAAATTAAAGAGAAATTAACAAATGTCAAACCAAGAGAAAGTTTGTTAGTCTTAAAGAAGTCTGTATGATGGAATAAAGAAGAATTGAAAAGAAATCATACTCTACATCAATATTGGAATGAATTAAAGATTAATTGCTTCAATAAGAGGAAGGAATACAGATACTCCTCAACTTATAACAGTTCATTTAGTGACCTTTCGAAGTTACAACATCACTGAAGTGACTTATGATCATTTTTCCCACTTATGAACATTGCAGCATGCCTATGGTCATGTGGTTTACATTTGGATGCTTGACAATTGACTTACATTTATTATGGTTAGAGTGTCCTGGAATCATGTGATCCCATTGCGACCTTATGATAAGCAAAGTCAATGGGGAAACCAGATTCACTTAACAGCCATATTACTAATTTAAGAACCGCAGTGATTCACTTAACAAATGTGGCAAGAAAAGTCATAAAATCACTTCACAAAAAAGTCATAAAGTCACTTAACAAAATTCTCACTCAACAACATAAATTTTGGACTCAATTGTGGTTGTAAGACTACCTGTATAAAGTTAGTTTACTTGATCAAGATTAAAATAAGGTACTTGTTTGCAAATTTCTTGGAATTCTTTACAGACTTTTTGCTGATACTAGGATTGAAAAAAATATTGTATGGATTTGCTTATAAAGGATGAGATATGGGTTGGAGAGATATCTTTAATCTTATAGGGAATGAAAAGTTCCTGAATTTGTCCATACCTGTTGTAATGAAAATTGGAAATTAATATTTGTATATTACTTTATCTTATTCTTTTTTTTTGTTTTCCTTCTCCTTTTTATTGTTTCTACATGACCCAGACATGTAGAGTTCAAAGTAGCTTACTTTAGTGTTCTCTGCCTATAATAAAGGAATCTCCCCAGCCTGGCAGCTTTCTCCTGGGAAAGACTAGATAAATCTCTAAAGTATTCCAGAGGAGGTCAGAGCTAGCCCTCTTGTGTTTATGTACTGATTCCAGGCTGATCCCTCGCTTGAGCCCTCCTTCCATCTGGGACGGTTGCTCTCCTACATTATTCTTTTTTCTTTTCTTTTCTAGTTTGCATTAAGAGCCATGGTGGCTTAGAATGCACTATTACAGGCAGGGGTGGGATACGACAGGGTTAACAACCGGTTTGGGATTTATGAGCTTCCCTGCCTGCTGTGAGCCATGTGCCTGTCAATCATCATTAGCACATCATTAGCACATCATTAGCACACTGCTTCAGCTGCTGCTACCAAGAAGCAGCCTTTAAAACAGCCTTTAAAACAGCCTTTTCTTGTTTTTTTAACTGCAGCTGTGCCTAGTTTGGCAGCTGAAGTTGAAAAATCAGGAAATAAAGATCAGGTAACAGCCCAGGTGGGTGGGTGGGCAAAAACATCAGCAGACATAGAACTGGTTCTGTCTGCTGCTCTTCAGAGCTACCGGTTCTACAGAGGGGGACAGAACCAGTAGAAACCCACCCCTGATTACAGGCTAACTGCCCACTGTCAGGGGTTCTATTCTGACCACTCAAAGTTGACTTAGCCTTCTATCCTTCCGAGGTTGGTAAAATGAGGGCTCCAAATTGCTGGGGCAATATGCTGACATTTGTAAACTGCTAAGACAGTGCAGTAAAGCACTATGAAACAATATATAAGTCCAAGTGCTATTGCTATTAGTTTTTACTATTGTAATCAATATCTTTAATAAACATTACAAAACAAAAAGGTTATTTTTCAGTGCCATTATAACTTTGAACAGTCTCTAAACACAAAGTAATTAATCAAATACTATCTTTTCATTTAAATATATTGATCAAATAAATACTACAACAGAATCCCACATTAACTAATTATACTGTTAGACATTGTTTAACTCTGATAACAGCAAAGAATAGCAGCTGTAATTAGAAATTAGTACATCATTTCTGAGTTTCAGTTTAGTAGAAAAAATTTCAACTAGCGGTTAAAATACCAGACCTGCATTATCTTTTTGATTTACACATGCTCCAGAGGCTATCAAAGATTTCACTAAAGGTAATTTTCCTTTTTTGCAAGCTAAATGCAAATGAGTTTCTCCTTTAGCATTTCTCTTATTTATCGTAGTTGCTGTAGTACTTTGCAGATGACTAATAATTGTTTTAGATTTTTTCCTAGGTTGTGAAGAATCTGAAATAAAAGAAATAGTAAATGGTTACCAGAAGCTGTATGAGAGGTCCCCAATCTTTTTGAACTGGTAGTCTTGTTTTAAATTTTGAGAGAGCTTATACAACTCTGACAAATGGTGGTCAGGAGGGAACCTCGTATTCACAAAATGTCCTTTGAACCTTTTTAACCCATCCACGAGAATACAAACCAATGAAGGCCTGCTATTTTCTTTGACCTCTATGGATGCTGCTTTCCACCAATTTATCATAATATTTTTTCAGTAAATTTGCATGCTCTAAAAAAAGAAAAGCTGCCTGAAGAATGTGTGATAATGTTCTTTATATGCTGAAATAACTGCACATAGCAGATTAAGATCTTCTCTCACATTCCAGAGCCCATAACACAAATAAATGAATTTCAGTTTCAAGAATTGAAACATTTTCCAATTGAATATTAGAAGAAATGTCCTATTAGCAAAATACTTTGACAGTGGAACAGTGATTCATAGCGATGGGATCCCCTTTATTGGATTTGTTCAATTGGAAACTACACAGCCATCAATCTGGTATGCTTTCATTTATACACTTTATTAAGAAATTAAAATATTGGGAAAACAAGAAAGTCTTTCAGTTAACAAAATGGTGGGTAACATTACATTGGAAAAGGCATCACATTTAAAAAGACTTCTCTAATAACTGTCTTTCAACTTTTACAATAAAATAAGGATGTATTATGGAGATGATTCTGAAATGATCACAGGTCTGGATGGACATAAAACTGAGAAGTATTGTTCCATCAATTATTAAAGTGATAAACCATGAAGACTTTTTTATAAGTCAAAACTAGCACTTTCAATTGGGCTCAGAAATAAACTGGGAATCAGTCCAAGCAGGGCAGGAGTGATATAATATGATTAAATCAACTCTTCACAATTCTTGATGCATTATTTTGCATCAGCTTTAGTTTCCAAAATGTTTTTAGTGACAACCTGATTTACAATGCATTACAGAAATCCAGATAGTAAGTAATTAAACATAGATTATTGCAGTCAAGTCTCCAAGAACAACAGCTGGAACCCAGCCTAAGTTGGTAAAAGGTGCTCCATGTCACAGAAATGATCTGAGTCTTTATTATAAATGACTGTTATAATCCTCAAGCTATGAATTTAGTCTTCCGACAAAATACAATGTCCTCCAGAAAAGCTGACTTTATTTTTGTGAATTGAGGATCATTAATAGAGGTTCAAGCTAGATAAATTAATCAAGTTAAATTAATAATAGCCATTTTTTATTTAGCTTGAACATCGGTTTGTCAATTCTCATGTATTTATTAACTGCTTACCTAGGATTCGTGGTGTATGTTGTTCTTCAATTTGACTGAATTGTGTATTATTTGAAGAAACGTTCTTCACATTGTTGCCGGAACCCAAATCAACATTTTGACAATTTCCATTATACTTGGTCTGGACAGTTTTTAATGCAACGGATTGGAAAGGTACATCTGAAATATAATTTTGTTTTTCTTTTTCTTTTGCCATATTGCAACATACTTCCAGATTCTTTGTTTTCAATATTTATTAAATTAAAAAGTGAATTATTATGCTTTTCTCAAAAGAAACAATGTCTATAGAACCACTATATGGTATATTATAAGGAACATATTTGCAAGATGTTTACAAATTTTGAGATAAAACACAAGAGGATAGTTCTCTAAAAAGTAATTAAATTTTCTGTTGCCTTCCCTGAAAAGAAAAAATAATTTTGAAATATTCAGTGGCCTGTTGGAATTTAATAAAAACAAATTCTGGAATAATAATAAGTTTATTGATTTAATTCTTATTTTATTGGAATCTTCCCTAAAGTATTCCTCTTATCAGTTCAGATAAAACAGAAAAAATACATGGTAAATAAATATGGTAAAGAGACAGCCAGTTTTGTGTAGTGGTTTAGGCATCAGGCTAGAAACCAGGAGACTGTGAACTCGTTTCTGCCTTAGGCACAAAGCCAACTGGGTGATCTTGGGCCACTCACTCTTTTTGTTGCAGAAAAGAGGCAAACGCAAACCACTTCTGAAATCTTAACCTAGAAAACTGCTGGAACTTGTCCAGGCAATTGCTGAAGATTGACTTGAAATACATATATATACTGTGTTTCTCCAACAATACGCCCCCCCCAATAGGAAGACCCAGCATGTTTTCTAGACATAAAATGAAATTAAGTTCCTCCCCCCAAATTTAGGCCTATTTTAAAACATGCGAAATTGGGGAGAGAAGGTGGGGGGAACTTGCCATTAGGAGCACCCCGCGGGTGCTACGCCTCCCCGTTAGCCACTTCTAACAGCTGATCATGGTGGAGTGTGGAGGGCTCCCTTACCCCGACCAAGTGCCTTTGCTGCAGACCCAGGTCAACAGGCGGATGATGTTGGTGTGGATGTCTGCCGGCAGCATTTCAGCCGCTTCTCTGGCCTCTGTAGCTTCCACGGTTCCCACCAGTGCTGGCACCTCTCTTGCTAGCGCTGTCACCAACAGTGTCTGAGTTGCTCCCACTCTTCCCCCATTCCCGTAACAACAGGGAAAAAATTTTTTTCAGGTACCTAGGAGCACTGCACACTGCGTTTTGGTTTAATCCCAAGTGGCTGGGTGGGCGGGGGAAGAACCGAGTGAGTGTCTCTGCTGCTGCTACCCTTGGTGCTCCAGCCTTGGGCTCTGCAAGTTTCTAAAAGTCCCGGTGCACAGCCCGTTCCTGCATTCCAAGAGCCCAGGCCGAGCTGCAGCTGTTCCTTTCTTGCCAGTGCTGTCTCCAACAACAGCGGCAGCAGCGGCAGCAGCGGCCGGAGCCGTGGAAGTTATGGAGACGGCTCCCCTACCTGAGAAGTGGCTGAAACGCTCCACCATGATTGGCCGTTAGGAGTGGCTGGTGGCGAGGCATAGCTGCTGATGGGGCACCCTAGCCAAGGGTGCATGGGGGGAGGGGGAGAAATTAATTCACCCCTGAAAAGACATCCTAGCCATTTTTTCAGGGCTCAAAAAAAATAAGACGCAGCCTTATTATATGAGAAACACAGTATATATAAAAACTTGTGAATTTTATCAATTTTGTGGAAAAAAAATAAAGATCTTGTGACAAAAAAAATCAATGAATTAGCTGTGAATTTCACTTTGCATGATGATAACCAATTTATGTACGTGACTATAAAAGGCCATGTTTGAAAATCAAGTATAAGTAGCACTCTTCAGCATTAATCTCTAGCTAAACAAGGAACTATGAATATGGAAGTTGCCATGTGTACAGTTTTACTCTTCCTAATCCAGAAGAACCTTCAAATAGAACAAATTTTAAATAAGAAATAACTCTACCTAGCAATTCAGAGACAAGAATTGGGAAAAGGTAGAGACTGCATTTACTTCCTTTTCTTGTGCATTCTTAACCTTTTGACTAGGCAACTAGTGGAATGTCCTTTTCTGAAGAAGCCTATTTCAGTGTAATATAAGATATCTATTTTAATTTATGTATTGACAGGTAGCCCTTGACTAACAACTGGTTGATTAATGACCAAAGTTACAATCTCCCTCCTCCAAGCTCCCTATGGATTACTTGTATTTCAAATATATCCATGCTGCTCTTAATTTTTAAAAATCCATAGATAATTTATGGTAAACCCCCCAAAAACAGAAATCAACAAGTAACAAAACAGTAAATAAGCAAAGCCACTTTATATAGATTTGAAACTCATACAATGTGTATGTTTGTGTATTTATGTGTAGATAAATGGGTTGCCTTGAAATTTGCACCAAGACAAATTCCTTATGTGTTCAATTATATTTGGCCAATAAAGAATTGAATTGAATTGAGTTCTATTCTATTCTGTTCTATTCTGTTCATATGTAAAATCAGAAGAATATTATTTTTCATCTTACTATCATTTTCTTCTCCTTTTGGACTTACCATTATATTCTCATGCACATCAAGACTGTAAAGTCTTATCATGACTTTTCATTCGAGCTGTGAATGTCAGGGCTTTCAGAAATTTCACCTCTATTAATATCCTGAGAAAATGTACTAGTTGAAGATATTTCCATGCTAATTTGAGCTGTTTGTTCACGACAAATTCCAACAGCTTTTGAGGTATTTTTATCTGAGTTTTGGGCTGCATTTAAAGTATATCATTCTAAAAGAATTGTACATTCTGAATCTCCCACATGTGCAATTCCTTGTATCAATAGCATGGTTGTACTTTATGACTGTAGTAAATTTTATTTTAAATAAAAACATTTTTCAGTTGTAAACATTCTTTCAGAGCCTGCTCGTTGTCTATGTTTTTATGACAGTATCTAGTCATATCCAATTATTAAATAAATAGTAATAATAATAATAATTATTACTTATAGTCAAGTATCTTTCTAATTTTCATTAACTATGGTCTTTGGTCATTTCACAAATTCACTCTGAACATGGAGTATTCCAAATTATTGTTTTAGTTTAAAGAAAGAGAAGATATTTATATGAATGTTAAGTGGATTTTTTTTCTGCCCCTTTCACCATTTATGCTCGTTTTGTCATTCAAAGAGAAAAAATGATTTTTCACTACCAGAAACTTAACATCTTTAACACTGCTATATTTAATTTCTTAAAAATATCATTATTCATGGAGATGTAATTATATTGGATTGCCAATTTGTTGCAGTTGTACACTGTATCAAGATATGAATGAGGACATATTCAGCTAAGCTGGTTTTTATTTTATGGACTAAATGTAGATAATGTGTCTTTAAGGACAACCCTACCTGAACATCATAGCAACAAAGCAAATATGCACAATACTGGTGATCAGCAATAGCTACAATTTGTGAACAAGATGTAATGCTGTAAAGAACTCTGGTCAGGATGGCCAACATGCCGCTGTTTCTTTGATATCATTTCCATTGACAATGGAAATAATGGAGCAGCCATAGCACTAACTATGCAGGGCTGGTTAAGCTCACAATCCCATGGCCAAGACAGCGTTTCTCCAGAATGTTGTCAGATCTTACTAGGAATAGTAGCTGAACAGTCTCCCTACCCATTGGTCACTCTTTCCATTTTGTATTCTCTGAATAGTGATAAGGGGCCATGCCTGCACTAGAAGATGGTGCTCAGCTGAGGGTTTCTACTGAAGCATTCTACAACTAGAGGGGAAGGCAGCATTGAGAGGCAGAGTTGACCTGCCCAGTCTGGCCAACAGAGCCCCCTAATGTGCAGCTTGAATCCAGCTGCTATCAGAGAGGCCTGAAGAAAAAAAAATTAGCTGATGAGTGGCAGAATTCAGCAGCCTCTTCGTGTCAGCCATACTGTGCAAGGTGGTCAAAAGGGGGGAGATGAGGGGAGATAGCTGGGGGTGGGATTGAAGTAGAGACAGTTTGTACAGAATGGGAGAATGTGACCACAGGATTCTATGAGTTATAAATACAGGCTGGCTGGCAATTTTGATATTTGACAACAGGGACACCATAACAGTTATTACCTGTTGTAAGTTTTTAAATATATACATATATGTATCAAAAATACAAACATACGAATGAATACTCTCTCT
>BLBF01000010.1:33248624-33291453 GCA_015471245.1 Laticauda colubrina | reverse complement strand
ATATGCCTTGGTTTTCCAGGTCAATTTTGTCTTTGGGGTTCCTCAGGATGGCTGCTATTTTTTTGTCTGTTTTGAAGGCAGTCTTGATGTGATGCCTGTGTGGTATCTTACTGATTTTATCTGTGGTACCTCTTATGTAGGGCAGGATAGCTGTTCCATGGATCTGTTGATCTTCTAGGTCTCTGTTATGTCTTGGTGTGTTTTTGTGGATCAAGTTGGTGATTTTGTTTTTGTGGAAGCCATTGGCTGTCAATACTTCAGTCAGGGTACATAGTTCAGTCTTTATATGTGTCTTGTCTGCCAGGCGTTTGGTTCTGGTAATTAATGTTTTCGCCACAGAATTTATCTGTGCTGGGTGGTGGTGGGATTGGGCGTTGAGGTAGCGGTTGGTGTGTGTTTTCTTTTGGTATATGGTGTGTCCCAGTGTGCCATCTGTTCTTTTGTAGAATCCAGAGCCCTGGCTAATGCCACCCACAAACCCAAACTATGGCTAAGATACATCGATGACACATTTGTGATTTGGCCCCATGGAAAAGAAAACCTAAACAATTTCCTAACACACCTAAACAACACCCCCCCCAAAGTCAAGTTCACCATGGAAACGGAAATAAACAAACAACTACCATTCCTAGATGTACTAATCTACAAAAATCTAATCATTCAGACTCTGCTTGGTACTTCCCCTTAAAAATGTAAAAAGAAAAATTCTAAAAACAGCAAAGAATATATATATATATATATATATATATATATATATATATATATATATGTGTGTGTGTGTATGTGTGTATGTGTGTGTGTGTGTGTGTGTGTGTGTGTGTGTGTGTGTGTTTGTGCTGTTTAGCTTCCTTCGGGTATTATTCCAAGTCATTGTAGTTCTGTTAAAGTTGTAGCAACGTTTCAGCAGAATCTCATCTGCCATATAAAATAGATATTAGAAATTTGAATGTTATAATTTTAGAATGCTTAAATTTAATGTTTAATGAAATTTCATATGACAATAACAATAAGACTTAAAGGTGTTGCACTCCGATTGGCTATTAGAGGAAATTTTGCTTTTTAAGAATGTTGGAAGAGAACATAATGAAATTGTAAACAAGACAGACGAAAGTGTAAGTGTAATGAATAAAAGATATAGAAATTTAGGTAAAAGAAATGCAATTAAATAATAAGAAGATGAGATAATCATAAAAGAAAATTAAGAAAAATAAAGGGAGAAATAGCGAGAAGTTAGAAAAAGAGTAATAAGATATGAAGTTGAACATATAAGATGAATATGCATATGAAATTGTGTCTGTATGGAAATGTGATAACCCGGAATCATGCTGTACTCAAATAAGATGTTTTATTTGTTTTGTTAAAACTCAATAAAACTTTACTTTAAAAAAAAAAAAAAGAGCACAGACAGGCACTTGTATGTCTTAATCCAATTATTTCTCTTAGTAAGAAGGAGAAATGGAAGAGAGCAAAAAGAATAAAACATTTACATTCTAGTTCCTGGAGTAAAAGGTTGAAATCCAAATATAAAAATCCAACTGGGGGGGGGGGGAATAAAAAAGGAAGTGAAAAATAACAAACAGTTCTAATGTAAAGCCAGTCACTGCCACTATGTATCCAAAGCTCTTTAATAAGTCAACTCAAAGTTTTAGATCCAGTATTTTCAAGGTCACTTCAATCTTCTTTCTTTCAACTTAAATTTCAACTCCAGACTCCAGTTATCAATAGTTTCACAGATGGGCACCTGCGTAAACAATCTGCCATGCTCATCCCACTATCTTTATGCAAAGCTCAGAGTCCTTAAGTATAGCACAAATACATAAACAAATAGAAAAAAAAAGAAACAATATATCCAAGCCTCTAGATGGCAGTGCTACTTTTTTTCCCTTCACTTTCACTCCCCCCCTCATGTATCCAGTGCCAGGAACAGAAAGAGAAAATGAAATCCTTCCTTTAAAAAAAAAAAAAGTAAATCTCAAATCAAAAAGAAGAATCTTAATCAAAAAAATGATTTTTTGAGACTTTCAAAAAAAATGTTAAGAAAATAAAAACCAAAAATAGAAAATTTAAAAGAAACCAGTCCAGTTTGAAATTAAGAAGCTTTGCCAAATTCAAAGTTCCAATAAAAAGGGAAGGAAAAAAAAAACTTTCACTTTAACTAGCTTAATTTCGCCACTTAAACTCTTTTCTCTTCACTTTTAATTTCACTTTAAAACTTTCAGGGTGTTCTCTTCAAAAAAAATAATAAGTAAAAATTCATTTCACCAAACTGACACACTTTCTTTCAATCTCTTCCATTCTGGAGCTGTCTCAGCTTCAGCAGCTTGAATGGCTGTCTCTCCGCCACTGGCAAAAGGGCTTTTCCCGGATCAACCAGGGACTTTGCGATGACCCTGGGATCGACAGGACGTGTCCTTATCGATCACCGTCTCTACAGGACAGTTTAGGTCCGTCTAAACCGTATAGCAGTAGAGATATCGACAGGGATCTTGGAGGATCAAGATTGCACGTCATACTGCCGCGATGCCAGCATTGCTCTCCCCCTTTTTTTTTTTGCACAATTTTTTGAGCATGTTCCTTTCACCTGACTTCTGGGAAGTCCAGAGGCTGTGTGAAACCATGCCCCATTCTCACATGGTCTCTGGAACCACCAAAAATTTCACAAGAACAGGTTGTGCTTTTAAAAATAGTTAATATCTGGTATTAGTGAACATTGACTCAAAATGTTATGGTATGTCATTTTGACAGATAGCTTCACCATCACTGTTCTAAAACTGAATATGTGCTGTCTTCTAATTAGCATTTGAAAGTAAATGGATAACTATGTGATGGCCGTATAAATTTGATAAAAGGACAAATAAAAAATTACTTCACTAATTTATAGAACTGTTGACAAATAAAAGTCTAAAAATAGTTATAAAAGAAACCATAAATTTGAAATAATTCATGACTAAATTAGATAAGGCTGAGCCTGTATTATTTTTGTATATAAAACTCAACATAGGTATAAATCAGTTCCCATTTGAGTGAAAAATAGTGTCAGCATGGTAAACCTCATTAATGAAGAATTGAGTTATGTTCAGTTAACAACTTTTCCAAGCCTCCAGTTCTATGAACAAAAGATGACAGAAGCAGCTGCAGGTGAAAACACTGAATAGGAAAAATATCCTACCAACGAACCCATGAAAATGAAATTATCTTAACCTTGAATCTGCAGACAGAACATGATAAATTAGCAAATATAATTTGTTTTATTTTATAGCTTTATGATGTGGTAAATATCCATATGGCATCTTAACTATTGTCATTATATTAAAAAAGAGCTGTCCAGAAGAAAAGTATCAAATATATCCAAGTCTGCCTAGAAGATAACTCATTAAGTGAAGTAGGTAGATTTAGAATTCAATCCTGAAATATATTCAGGATTGAATATATATTTAGGGGCACAGCAAATGAAAAACACTTGCTTTATAAAAAAAAGATGTGATAAGTACTGCCTTTGACTGCTTTGCAATACTTTTGCAAAACATTAAAAATCAAAGGTTGAGTTGTAGCATTAATACTATATGTAAAAAGTCAAGTACAAGTATGTAGGGATCAGGCAAGATGAGAACAATGAATTACTTTTGGATTAACTAGTGACTAGTAGTCACTAGCAATGAGTAGTGAGGAGAATTAATTATTTTTAGAAGAAAATCACTTTATAAATCAATAAGTTAGATGATTAATAAGAAAACTGTTCAGAATGTCCACATTTGTGGAATATGTATCTACACACATATTTTAATTAACTGTCAAGTAACTAGAAATAGATTAAAGCAAAATTTGCTAAATATTTGGAGGGGGAAAAAAGACATGCCCAGGAATACAGATTTGGAAATGTTACAGTGCCCCCTGCTGAATAGTCACTCTAATATAGGAAAGGAATACATTGTAATAGAACTTGTAACAAGTCTTGGAGCAGATGTATGTACTGCACAAGAGAACTTAGGCTTCCTGCATTATCATGGAGCTTCAGGGTGGCTGAATTATTTCTGTATTATTCCCAAAATTGGTGCAAAGAATAATTTAAACTGAAGAAAACAAAGCTTCTTTATAGTGTTAGGCAGTCATAACTAATCTAGATAGTATGGCTTAACAACATATTTTACAGACTCAACCTAGTTAATAGTTAAAGAGATGATCTCTTCTTCATTAGGATACTGCAATCACAGACAGAAGATACATGGCATTTCCTTTCTTCGTTTTACAACACAACCTCTAATCTCACTGAAAAAAGATCATTAAGACATCTATTACTTGGACCGAAACACAGTCCATTTCCAAACTATAATGCAGCAGCCAGAGACACCACTGTGTGCTGCATTCCCACTTAGTACAATAGGGAAGCCCAGAAAATGATGTATTTTTAAGTTCCTGCAAATTAGAAGCTGAATCCTATGGCAGAGAAAAATATATGTTTACTGGGAATTAATATAAACTCAACTTATGTTAGTTTTTAATTACTGTAAGCATAGGTAAGGAAACATGCAATGTGACGTGCCGAAGCATCATGCAAAACATTTTATAGAATACTTTCAGGGATAGAAGTTATACCTTGTAGTGACCTTCTTTAACAGCATCATGTAATGGTGTTACATGCTCATATCCTTTACAATTAACATCAGCTCCTGCTTTTAAAAGTTCATTTGATATTTCAAACCAACCGGCCAAACTGGACTCATGTAATGGAGTCCAACCTATAGAAGTGAAAAAATACATTATTTTTTTTCTAAGTGGACCAAAATCATTACTGTATAATTATTTTCCACAGACTTACTTTCCATTTCAATACAATTTATATAAGAAATTCCCATCAATTTCAGAAAAAGTCTGCTTAACATTAGATTCATGTAAGTATTGTTATGAAGATCAAGTTTTACTCAGCCATTCAACTTGTTCATTCTTTTTTGAAAGAAAGCAAGATAGTCCCATTTATTCCAAAATATATCAGAATGTATTATAGGGAGAACACAATCTGCTTGTTTGTCTAACTATATTCTGTTTTCTCTTATAGTAACGTTTAAAGTCTTGCATGAAAATTACATCTAAAGAAACTATCATTCCAGTTTGAAGCTGAACACCAGTTTCACTGAACAAAATAAAATCATAAAAAATGTGAACTTTCAGTTCAATAACACTGATTCTGTAATTTTTATAAAACTAAATTTATGTTGGATATTGTACTTACCTGCATAGTCCTGGGCATTAACATTTGCACCAGCTTTTATCATTGCACACACACCATCTAAGTTATCTTCTGTAGCAGCTCTATGCAAAAATGTTTGACCAAAAGCATCTCTTCTGTTGATTACAGACAGTGAAATGTAGTTACCTGAGGAATCATTGGCGTAATAATTAAAAATAGTCTGCTTTCCTGGGAAATAAAATAAAAATGGAACAAATGAAAAATTTTAAATGGCATTAAATGGCATGAATTATAACATGTGTTTTTGTTTTAGTAATGTGTAAAGATGTAACAGTTCTCCTACTTCTAATTTGTTATGCAAACTGAAACAAGAAATGTAATTGACATTTTACATTTGCATACATGGTTAAGCAGCACAACTCATGTCTCTCAGTAGAGATTGTTGTACTTCCAAACAAAACTTTTATCATGCAATCACCTTGCCTTCTTAATACATTTTAAAGGAGAAACAAACAAAATGGTTTTCTATTTGCAACTTGCCATATTATTCATGATTTTATATTTTGTTTCCAAAACTTTTTATGGAAGAACTCTATTGGATAACATCAAGAGTTACTGACTTTCCATCTGTAAGGAATTAAAACTATTTACTTGATTACTTGTCACAGAGTAGTTATTAATACATAAAGTTATATAAGGTAGTATATAAGGTTAAAAGGACATTTATTAAATAAAGCATCAACTGATGTTATTCCTATATCTGATAATATGCTAAGTGAAGCCTACAAAAGAACAGAGGAATATGGTGGTTGGGATGAAAAAACTTTTGTTAATGCTGTATTTTTAACTCCCCAAAGGAATGTGTCCTGAAGATGAATGGGACAACTTGCCACAGTCAATTTGCCACAGGACAACTCACCACAGTCAACTCACTATGTAAAAATTTAACAATTCAAGTTAATTATTTTAAATAAATAAAAAAAATTCTTAATATTTGCCATATGACAATTTACCATTCAGATTTGAGGGGAAACGATTTGAAAATGATTTATATATCTCCGTGCTTCGCTATGAAACTATATGGTTGGGCTTAGTTTTGGGGGAGGAAAATAAGGGGAAAAATTCTGCCTACCAGCATCCATCGTTATCCATCTGGCTAGAGTTGAGGGCTGTTTGGAAACTGAAAAAGTATTTGCTGTGTGAGCAAGGAGACAGCAAGGAGCCTGGGCATGGCTTAGCTCAACTGTTCTGTACTAAACTGCTTGGTTCTGTGAAACTAAAACTGAAACTGAAACTCCTCTCCTCTGCTCGTGTTTTGCATTTAGAACAGATTTCTTTTCAGGTGGGGAAGGGAAACAGATCTCCTTAGCATCAGAACGTATTAATAATAATATATGACATACTAATGCTCTGATGGTCATTTTGAAAAATTTCTTTCTTAGTGAGCACCTAGAAGCCAAGAGGAACATACATGCCAAATTTCAAGTTTGTAGGTTTTATAGTTTTGGAGATTTTGTGATGATGCGTGAGTGGCATTTCGATATATATATGTGTATGTGTGGGTATATATGTTGGAGTGGGATGTATGATTCTCAGATCACAACTACACAACTACAAGTACATCTATAGTGGGCCACATTCCCACTACTAAACTTTTTATCTTATCATACAAATTATCGAGACCAGTCTTGTATGTCCTCGGATAAATAGGGATTAAATGCAGATGATGAGAATTTACCATTCAGATTTGATGGAAGATGATATATCAAAGTACACTATAATCTGAAAGTATTTATGCTGATTGCTTTTGCATCTGAGCCTGAAAAAAATAAATCTTCCTTTGTCTCAATGAAATTCTACTTTTAATTGAAACCATTTCCTCCAAAACAATGCAAACTTTAAAAAATATTCACATTTTAATACAAAGTTGTACACTGTAATATGAACTCATACACTTTGCTACAGTAACATATTAAAAAAAAGTAAATTGCCTTCTAGCTATAAACAGACCATCAAAAACAATACTTACTGGTTTTCTTGGCAATCCTCTGGCTCTTCCTTACTTGCTCAATTTTGGAATTTGCATCTGAAGATGAACAATGGTATGTGCAAATTCCCAGTTGCAAAGATTGATATTCTTTATCTCTATTATTAAACCTGCTGACAAATAAATGGTTTTAAATTACAAAACATATTTTGAAAGTGCCACAAAACTTTTTCTTGTAATTAACTAAAATGGAAATTCTTCTACAAATTATTTAGAATCACCAAGGATAAGGTTTAAACTTGTCTAAATTTTAAACTGGAATTGTACATTTAAGTACCCTAAACTGGGTATGTAAAAATAAAATTCCCCAAGGTAAAAAATACTTAATGATACTTTATTCAAATATTTAACCAATTATTATACCTGTGCATCTTCTGATGCATTCCTTCTAAAAATGGTTGGCATTCAAAAGTAGTATCTGTATCATTTATCACAACAGTCTTTCTTTGGTGCTTTGATTTCTTTAATGTATAAGGAATTGCTTCATATAGATGCTCACATGAATGAATGTCTTTTAAACTGGAATTTCCTTTTTTAAATGCTCTGTCAGGAAAATCAGTTTTTTGAGGATCTGGATGGCACAATGGATGCATACATTGTTCATAGTCGATCTATGAAAAATAAATTACAAAATGTTTCAAAATATTTGTAAGAGTTTAAAATATTGACACTTCTAATTATTATTTTTTCTGTAGCTTTAAAAATAAAGGATTTTTTAAAAATAAACTTGATAATTGGAAAGGAAAACAACTTTACAAATGCAACTAGTTGAATAGCTATCTTTTTTGCAGTTATATACAACATTTTCAGTCTTAGGGACATAGATTATAAAGGTTTACAAAACGAATTTCTTCTAGAAACTCATCCATGCATTTAAATTCATTTAACTACAATTTGCAAAAACTGACCCAAGCAAATGTGTTATCACAGTGGTATTTGTGAAATGTCTTAATGTTCTTTCATTTTGACTATATTATTAATAGGAAAATGTAGCTATTTGGACCCACAAAGGAAAATAATGTAAGATTTAATGTAGACACATTCACTGTTCCTGTCAGTGCCATACTAAAGAAGCTGCTCATCCCGAATCAGATTTCAATAACTACATATTCCTAGTTGCCAAAAATTTATTCCAGCAAAATGACATGTCAATTTTCTTGACCCATTTAAGGAAAGTAACATAATCAACTAGTTTGTCCAGTTTTTAAAACAATTTTATGGAGCATAACTTTGCTTAGAAACCTTACAAAACCAGTTATTAACTTCACATTTGTAAGTTATGTCAGTAACAGCATTTAGGGGACCCTTTGCTGTTACCATTCTTCCTCATTCTCTAAACAAAAACCAAGCTAGAGGAAATCTCCATTAAAGTTATGTTGCAAGTCATAGTTCAGCAAACTAATTCTTAACCTTTTATGTTTTAACCTCACCATTACTCAATTGAAGAACCTGGGCCCCAGTAATTACAGAGTATGATTTTTTTGTAAGACATACTGCTATTATATTAATCATTCACACTAAAGTCAAAAGATTTAACTAAAATTTCTACAATCATCTCAACTACATCTGAGTTTGAATAGTTATGGTACATATGCTGCAAATTGAAAACTAATGTTTCAGCAGATGTTTCAAGGTATTTTTCTTCACTGGGAAAAAAAACACAGTAGAAAAAATAAGATGATTTTGGAATTCCTTCTAATCTTTTTACCAACAGCTGTCATAAGAGGCATAATTTTCTGCATAACAAAGTTAACACGTTGCAATTGTTTGCATCTGCCTGTTCTCCCCTCATTTACACCTTTTTGTATTTGTGCTTATGCACCCTGAGCAGCACTGTGTAAGCTGCATAGTCTTTTGCTCTGGATCACATCTCCAAGATGGAGCAAGCCCTAGAAGGCAATAGTCAATAACATTCTGAAGCACTGATAAATTGTCCCTCCCTTAGGGAAGCACTGGGGATTTATTTTTCTGAAATTTTCTCTACAGCAACCAGGCTGATCTGGGCCATTTTCAAACTTGGTTTTTTTAAACAGCTTCTCCCCAGACAGAAAATGTGTTCCCATCATGTTCAGTTTTCAGTGTTATCCTGGTAACAGAGATAAAATTGCAGGGCCCTTTGCATAATTTCTTTCCAAAATTCAGTTGGATTGGAAAATATAAAAACAAAACTCCAAAATGTGTCAATGATTAAAGAGAAACTTTAATATATGTAATTTTAGTTTAGTTTAGTTTACTTTATTGTCATTGCCATCTTCAGTCTACATTATAACTATAAAAATAAAACACAAACACACATCCTTCACATTCTATACAATTGAATTGAAACCCGATATTGCAATTCTAATCCACCTTGTACCCTTTTAAAGGCAAAGTAGATTATGGTTTTTATTGGGTGTCATGCTAAATTTGAGATCTCTTCACATTAAAAAGAGATTTGGGTAATAACCTAAAATATGTTTCAAGAACAAAGAATTTTCACAGTTTATGTTCACATTTTTAGGATTTTGTTTTTAACAAATATCAACTCTCTAGGAAGGAGCTAAGTTAACTTATACTGTATAACTTAATATAGTATATCTCCTCTTTTATGTATCCAATTCCATATGAAACACAAAATTAGCAGGCTTGAAATATATGTAACAAAACAAGAGATTCTCAAGGGTTGGTAAATCAAAACAAAGATGAAGACTAGATGCCCAAATGCTGAATATCTATTGGCAGAGGGTATAAAATAATTAAATACATATGGGGATTTAATAGAGTTATTGTTAAAATATCCAGTTATCTTCATTGATATTTCATTGACATATTCAGTCTTGTTGTATGAGACCTACTCAAATAATTTCATACCCTGAAAATCAGATTTGGTCATGATCCACAAATTATGTTTCCTTTCTTTCCAAAGGCCATATTTGTCTCTGAAGTCCTGCTGATATTAGTTATACAAATTATACTTAAACAAAGCAATTAAAATCAAATTTCTGATTATAAAGTGAGCCCATCCTAATAAATTATTAATTGATCGTTGAGATCCTTTAGAAAATCAAATATTCTTTAAATAAACACTGAACACATACATGCATTAAAAATTATTTAACAGACTTGAACTGTCTGCTATGAATACTGTACATGTACTGAATGCCTCAGCAGTTGGGAGCACTCAATGAATCCTATTTGGGTACAGGAACTAAACTAGATTGATATTAAATATTTTACTGCATTAGAGTCTACCAGAGAATATTTGGACCCAGTGCCAGATTGAAGAGACAAAATTCATATCTGAAGCTAATAATTATTTTTGTAGTGTTTCCCAGAAAAATGCATAGTTCATTAAGTCATAAGGAGTTGAATTCAACTCAAAGCAGCCTGCATCTTTACATATTTTCAAAGATAGTCTTTCTTTATAAGATATTCTTTCCCCAGAGATATCAGGAATTGAATCTGAGAAATTATGCAGAACAAATTTGCAATCACTATATTTTTTTTTGCATTTTCTGTACTATTTTTCAAGTATTTTTAAAGAAGATATGTTAGCCATGACATTATAGTGTATATAATAGCAGTGAGGTTTTCCTTCATTAAATTTCCTGCTGATAGATGAAGGAAAAAGTTGTTAAACCGGATTTGCCCCTATGTTCCTGTTACAAACATAAAGTTTGGGCTTGCTTTGTTGTTGTTGTTTTTTTTTTTTAAGAATACATAACTAATTATCAGCTTCTCAACATGGAACAATGTTAGACTTACAAAGAAAGCCTCTTCAATTCCAACTATATTCTAGGTTTTGGGGGAAAAAAGGGATATACAGTAGAATTCACCATATGGGTAATCCTCAATTTACAACAGTTCATTTAGTGGCCATTCACAACAGCACTGAAAAAAGTGACTTAAGACTGTTTTTCACACTTACAACCTTGGTCACATGTTCAAAATTCCGATTGGTGGCAACTGGTTCATATTTATAATGGTTGCTGTGTCCTGAGGTCATGTGATCACATTTTGCGACCTTCTGACAAGCAAAGTCAATGGGGAAACCAGATTCACTTAACAACTATGCTACTAACTTTAACAAATGTAATGATTCACTTAACTGTGGCAAAGAAAATGGCACAAATGTTTCATTTAGCAACATAAATTCTGGGTTCAATTGTGGTTGTAACTTGGGACTACCTGCACTCTTATGCTACTTTATTCATGAGAGTTCAAAGTTTTTGGGGAAAATATGATACATCAATTAATACAATGGAAAAGTCTCGTTACAACATTTTTATTTAAAACTTAATTTCAATTGTGCATGCGTAAGATTTTAAAAACTTGACTTGACCAAGTTTGAAGTATAGGTGGTCCTCAGATTACGATGGAATTTGTGATTGGGATTGCTATTGCTTAGTGATGCATTTGTAAATGATGGATCATATGAATTCCTCAGTGACAGCAATCCTGACAGGTATTGTAATCTCAGGACTGTGCAAATCATTAAGTGGGAAGAGGCGAAAGTCCCAGGTAAGGAAGATGGTGTGTATGTGTTGTGGGGGAAGCTGCAGATAGTTGCTATAGAGCCAAGACAGATAGGGAGGTATGAGTGAGCACGCGAAATGGAGTGAAGGACGGGTGATACAGCATATGATCCCTGGGTTCTCATACTATATACGGAAGATCTTCAGGAGTAAAAGCAGCAGGAACGACTTAAAGGGGTAAACTGCAATTTTTCCAAGTATGTGGCCAAATTAATAAAAAGGAACCAGGGCATATGGAATAACTTTAGCATACTTAATTTAAATGAAAGACTCTGACAGGTCAATTTAACATATTGGTTATGCATTTCCCTTTTCTCAGTACTTCTCTCTCAGTCCCTTCTCTCAGTCCTTCAGTTATGAGAGAAGATGCAGACTAAATTCCCAATCCCCAGGAAATATTTTGGCAAAGCCCAAGGAGGGTTCTGGAAAAATAATTTTTACACAGTACTCTGAGATAACAAGATATAAAATATACATTGCTGATGTAAGAATATAAACTTGTGAACATAAGATGAAAATTTTTCCTGATAACACTCACTCACACACTCTCTTTATATATATACTGTGTTAGGGATAACATTGTTCACCCTGTTTTAGGTGAAATACTAACTATGAATCATAGTTAGTGTATGCAGCTTTAACTGTAAAATAGCAATTGTGGGTGTGGTTATGAAAACCATATAAAAGTAGCAAGGCTACAGCTTGCTATCTCTCTCTCTCTGGCTTTGATGATCCCTGATTACTGCTTGGAAGCAAGACTGCATTGCTCGAACGAGAGAGACAACAACGGACTGATTTATGAACTGACATAGGATATTCTACATGGACTTTGCTAACTGAATATCCCTGAATGGACTGACTACATGGTAAATGAATATTGGACTGTTTTTGACTATGCTATAAACTTATACTGGAATAAAACATATTCTTGATAGCACAAGCGTATCTGTTATTTTTACTGTATGTTAATAAACATACAAGCTTAGCTCACTCATTTATCTGTGTGCCTATCTGACTAACGCTGCACATTCTGTTTAGCTTGTCTACCTAACCCTGGTTGGGGAACCCAGGCTTAACATACTGTATGTATGTATGTATGTACATACCTGTTCACCTGAAGTGCATGACATCTTGGCTATCATTACAGTTTTTGGTTCTTCATAGCGTTGGAAATAACACTGAGATTTCAAATCTGTTTTTATTATTTCTGTGGCATCATCATCTGCCTGTTCGGGTGTTAGCTGCTTCACTGTTGTGCTTGATCCAGTTCTGCCTTCTACTGCAACTACAGATTCTGTCAAGGTGTTTAGAGCTGTGAAAAGTTCTTCTGGCAAACTATTATTCTCCTCATTTACAGATGTATCTATAGAAAAATCATCATTCTGATACTCTAACATGTCAGATATTTGGTTGGTTTCAAATTCATCAAGTGGTTTTATTACAAACATTTTAGCTGCCACACTATTTATAGTCTCATTAGATGCTATTGCTTCATTAATTAGATCGTTATCTGCTGCATTACTCTTGCCACCGATCATTCCAACACTTTGGAAAGCCACTGATGTTTCTGGGTATTTTGGCACATCATTTGAGAATGACTTTACTGCATTCATATTTGAGGGAAGAGTTTCTTCTAGAGAATCACCCAAAAATAAAATTAAAATGCCATGGTTACAATAAAGAAGAACTCACATTATTTCTATAAAGATACTCTTTAATATAAATTTAATTCTATTTTCTGGCATTTTATCATTTTATTACAACCATTTGAACACATTTATATTTCTCAATACAAGTTAATCTAATAGTAATTAAAAAATTTAAAATTTTAAAAGTAAAAAATGCTTTTTTAACAAAATGTTTTATGCTGCCACAACACAATAACCTAAAATTTCCAGTAGTTTCTATTATTATCTTTAATTGACTTTTCTGATAAATTATGGAAGATTTTCTAAGATTTCATCAGCCATATATACAAAAATAATCATTTCATTCTTAGCATAATTATTTATATAGTGGTGTATTATTGTAAGGCAGCTTGATAAGTGCAACTAGTTCTGTAATATCAATATTTTAATGAATTTAAATATATAATAATTCCAAACAGGGCACAGCAGCTAATTCCCCTTTATTATATTGATCTATGCTGAAGTTCTGGGGGGAAAATAGGGAACAAGTACTAAAAATTTTGGAATAAAAATCTGGGTATTCTTTAAATAGATAAACCTCAAAAATTCTGTTTGTTTGATTGTCCATTTTAGCAGAACAATTTTTGAGTCTAGCATTTTGATGGATATTTTAAGATTTTTAAAAAAAAAGATCAACAAACCAAAAGAGTAAGATGAAGCTATATAATGTATAGTTGAAATATCATTGGCAACTTCTTTTAACTTTTAATAAGCCTGGTATGTGGAAGCAGTGAATATTTGTAAAGAGCCTTACTCCTTTTTCAATGCCTTCTAGAATGATAACATAAAATCGCTGCCTTGTACATGAAAAAAAATACCTTATCCTTGAAATTTAAGGGAAGGGAGGATGAATTTTGTTGTGCAATGTATTTCTTGGGAGTGAAAACCTCAAATCTGCTAAGTATGAGTAAGCCGAGTAAAAAATCTCAAGTACTTTGGATTTGAAAATTTGCTTCATTACAACTTTTCCTTTTTTTTTCATGTTTACTCTGTAGAACCAAAATTATTTGTAGATGTAAAATACTTGTTTGGCAACAGTGCCTAGAAAATTGTAGTAACTGCTATAATTTACATTGCAACTCTATTAATTGTGGAGTATTTCCAATTAATATTTCCAAAGTTCTTTATGCTAAAATCATAGTATTATTCATTTAGAAAACTCTGTAAATATTTTATATTATAGCCATAGGTATTGCATATTTATTATTTTGTGTTATAGCACAAACTTTGGATAATGATGTCAGATGTAGGTTTTTATGATAGTCCAGTATAACAAGAACAATGGAAGGGTTATCGAAAATTACATGACTTTATTTTAATGGCCACATAGATTACTTGATCGGTCCAACGTGTTATGATTTTTAAGCAATATACAAAAGCACTGCTTCAAAAATAAAATTCTATTTTACTAGGCACTAGGTTATTATATGACTTTTAGAATGCTCCTGATCTGTGTAAAATATTGTTCTTCAGCTAAAGATTTGTATTAATTTATAAATCTTTAGTTGAACAATACAAATGTAACTATTTACAAGTAGAGAACCATTAACACATCAACATTTTGGTATGATATCTTGAGAACTCTGGGCACTTTATGTTCTAAATCGAGAAAAATAACAAACAAGAATTCTTTAAACTTCTCTGAGTAAGATTATTTTAGATTTTATCATTATATTTATTTTTAAAAACCAAAATTTCATTTGCTTTCTGCATTATTCCAAATCCAGGCTGAAGATGGATTTTAATTGTGCATCAGTTTCTTTAACTCAGAAAATCCAAGTCCAAATGTAATATTAAAAATCTTTCTGCATAATGCATAGTTCATTCAATATATAATACCGTGTTTCCCAAAAAATACGAGCTACCACCCAAATAAACCCTAATTAAGACCCCTGCCCACTCTGGGGTACAGCGGGGTAGGACAAAGCGCCTGAGTAAAAATTAAGAGAGTGGGGGGATGAGGAGGATGGAGCTGCTGTACTTACCAGGCCTTGCATGCCCTGACACTTGCCTTACCAGCCCACTTCTGAGGCTGCTTGCCGCTACCTGCGTATGTCACCCCTGACCTCCATTTCACTGTCAGAGGGCTTCAGGAAAGGCCTCTGCAGCCGAGAAACAGACTTCAGATTGATGTGCATGGCGCCCCTGGTCTTATTTCACCATCAGAGGTCTTCTGGAAAGGCCTCTGCAGCTGAGAAACAAGGTCTGGATTGACGTGAATGTCGCCTCTGGCCTCCATTTTGTTGTCAGAGGCCCTTCAGGAAAGGCCTCTGCAGCCGATAACAGAACTCCAAAGACACACACACACCCGAAAATAAGATTGATGCCTTTTTTGGTGGCAAAAAAAATATAAGATTGGATCTTATTTTTGGGGAAACCCATGTACAACATTTTATTCTTCTGAAAGTAAAATAGAATCCGGGAGAAGAGCCTCCTCTGCCATCTGGAACATCCCTGAGATGAGATTAGGTCCCATCCTTCCGATGCTTCAAAAGCACCTTAATTCGTGACTCTGCCAGATGGCTTGGGGATCCAATGGAGGAATTTCATCTACATGGAGATGGTTGACTAACTAAAATTCGATGCTATCTCTGCCCCGCATCTACCTGTGGGTCCAGCTCCCTTTTTTGCCATCTTGTCTTCCTGATTTTATGTTATTATTATGTATGATTTTATGTTATTATAATAATGTTATTATTTGCTGTGTTTTCATAATGGATTATTTTAATGTTTTTAATGTTATAAGTCATTCAGTGTCATTGGATACAAGATGAGAGTAAAATAAAATTTATAAATAAATAAATAAAACATAGTCCCTTATTTTGTTATATTGTGGTTCAAAACAAATACACATTCCTACTTTTACATAATTTCTGTGTATAGGTAATATCTATAGTCATCCATGTTAAACTTCATTGTAAAAGCATACCAATGCATTTATATTCTCCATGTACAGTTGCTGCTGATACACAATCAAGTTGACCAATATTTGTGGCATTGACAGCATTGTTTATCACAATCTTAAGTAAAAAATATTCTGATTAAAATAAATTAAATGTTACAGTGATTTAGGTCTTAAAATGCAAGACTTTATATATTATTATATACAGAGTGGAAATAATTATTCATCTATAGAAACTATTGCATTTATTTTCTTACATAATGTCAACACAGTTTTTCATTATCAAATAAAGCAATGTCCACTCATTAAAATTCCATGACCGTGGGTCGCCAATCTCTAAATACAAGATACTGGGGGTGGTGGGGATATCAGCACTTACTGCTTTCCTGAATGCTTATCAACCTCCCAGCAGTTTCTGGTTTCTCTTTTATTTTATTAAAAACAAACAAAATTGCAGCTGCTGAATGACAGTAGTAAAAGACAACAGGAGTGAAAGGCAATAGCGAAAGACAAATTGCAGTTTATGCCCAGATATATTTGGTTCCATAATGTGTGATAGAACGCTAGTTAAGATGGGCTTCTGATCTTATTCAAGAGATCTCTTACAGCCTCAATTCAAGGAATCATATACATCAAATAAAGATTATCCAAAAGCAACACTGAATATAGAAAAGAATCACATAACAACCCTAATTGATTTAATTCATATAAGATAGGAATTCTGAGGTTACCCATCCATTGAAATGACTGCACTACTTCTTCACAACTACTGAAATATTTATGGATATTTATGGATATGAAATATGTATGGATGAATGATTTCTTTTTCTACTTCTGTATCTCTATAATATACCGAAAAATCAAACAAAGCCCTTCATATCTCATGGCCAGAGCAACTTTAGAACACCAATTTTCAGCAACTTTTTCTTGTTCTTTAAAGAGCATGTTCTTTCATCTGAGGTCTTATCTAGAGTCAGACCCTCTCAATCATAACTTCTCTTCTCTAGAATAGCATTCTCCTTGAGATCAGAGAGGTCCCACCATTTTAAACTTTCAAAAAAGAATTAAGATCTGGCTTCTACAGCAAGTTTTTGATATCTGATGGGTAAAACTGACTTTTTTTTCAAGGGAACTACATTAGACTGCATTCACATAAAGCAGGCAGGATCAAACAATAAATGGAGGGAAAGGGAAAGGTGTGAAAAAAGCAAAAAGGGGGATAAAAGGAAAAGGGGAAAGGGAAGTTATTGAGTTGAATTTATGACATTCTATAGACCACAGGAACTTTCCAGCCCTTGTCTCCAACCCTTCTACTTCAACTTTAAAACATATCTGGTATTGTCCTTTAGATACTGTCCCTACTTCAATACACAGAAAATTTGAGTATCAGAATGCACAGCCATGTGTACACCTGTTATTGTTTATATTAAAGGTTATTATAACTTTTAGTCTTCCATGATATAAAGCACAGCATATTGCATGATTAGAATCTATTGGATGAAGGCAGAGATTCGTTATGTTATTACTCAGCTGAAGGCTGCAACCCATTAATATTATAGGTAGAAACTTAGAACTTGCAAAATCAGTTATAGTTGTCAGAGATATTGTATTTACAAGAGCAGAGACTGTGATTCTTCCTTTTCATTAATCTCTTGATATGGCTGGAAGAAAAAAAACTGGTTCAGAAAACAATAAATAATAATTAATAATTAATCCCACATTTATATAATAATAAGTATACTGAAACCAGTGAAAGATATTCCAGTTATCTTATTTTTCAACTTTATTACAAGCAGTAATTGAACTGCATATTTAATAAAATACAATAACTGCAATATTAGTTGATACTTTGTCTAAAATTCAGTGTTAAAATAAGTCGTGCATTTATATACATATTTTCTAAAAAAACACAGGATCCAGGCTTCTCCATAAATTCCCAATTAAGCCACACTTATAGAGTCTCATATAAAAAATTATATTATCTCATATTGATAATATTCAATATCCAAATTTATATCTTATATAATTATATCTTCACTGCACTTCCATTTCTATTTTCTGTTTTTTAAAAATACAAAAATATATTTATATGGCTATTTTATGTAGCCATGTAGTAATACTATGAACTTTAATTGAACATTTTTTTCTGTTTTTCCTTATTGAAACACATATAACATTTATAGCATGATTTGTAATATTTTATTCCTAGTTAAATTAATACAATTATTTTTTTTGATAAAATTATACATAAATATATTTAAACTAAAATGTTAAAGCTAATTTTCTACTTGTTTTAGCAAAATACACAATTGCCTAATAATTGAATAGTAATGAAAATGAGAAAATAAAGGTTTTAAAAGTTCTGTTGGAAATAAATAAATATATTCACATTTTTCATATTGCTGTAATATGGATTAACATTCAGCAAACTCATTTTATTCATAAACAGGCAGATTATTTTGATATACTTCAACCTTTTTTATTCATAATATGAATGTATTTAAACATCACTTTCATGCTTGATGAAAAAAAATATGGTTAGCTTCTATACCACAGATTTTTTCCATCCTTTCAAAGAAATTCTCTGGGATGGTCTGTTCATTCTAAATGCTTTCTCATTCTAAAGCTACCAAAAATATCTGGAAATATACTATTTTTCCCTTCATCAGTAAGATTACCATTTTCATAATATTGGAATCAAGATAAAAAAGTTAAAGCTCTATTTTTTTACAATGGGTATTTTCTAACCCAAGATCCAACAATGTATCTATTTTGTATCATTGCTCATTATTCCTATCTAATAATAGATAAAAATCATTCTTAAGGTCAAGATTTTAAATATGATTTGACTAATAGTCAGCACAACAAATCTAAGCAATTACATACCAGATTAAATAGTCCCAATTGCTCCTGGGCATGGAATTTGATGCAATTAAATGTAAAGTTTGGAGAGAGCTTTTCTATTTTAGAGGTGTAAATAATTAATAGAACATGGTAACACTGTCACATAAATCAATATCTTACAATTCCAACAACCTGAAAAAGTTTTCAATCAATTATGTCCATTACCTGTGTAACCCCTCATTCTGACATAATAATAAACAGATGCAAGGTATAATATATAAATTAATTAAATAGTTGAGATGTTATGCTCTTTAACCATTTGTATATCTTTACAATAGTGTTGTTAATACTGATACATATAGTTGAGACTTTAATAAAATTAATAGATTATATGTATACAAGTATATCCGAAAGGCACTGAAAACCTGGTTTTACCAGCGGGCCTGGGGAACCCAGAAAGAGATGGAACCCTTCAAATGGCTAATGTGACCCACTGTCATCGGGGTGGGAGGGGGTGAGAGTTGGTTTTTTTTTGTTTTTGTTTTCCCAAATTTTGTTCTATTGTACTTTACTAATTTATTTGATTCTTTTTGTTAATTCTTGTTTTTATTTTTATTTTTTGTTTTAAATATTTTACATTGTGTAAGCCGCCTTGAGTCGCCATGGGTGAATAGATGGCAACATAAATCAAATAAACAAACAAACAACAACAAATAAATAAATAAATGTGTTGCCAGATTCACAGCAACTCTGAAGTTTATCACAGAGGGTTTTTTGGAAGCAGGTTTTTAAAGTTCTGATTGCATGATATGTTCTTATGTATGACCTCATAAGTATATTCTTTTTAATGGGACTTACATTCAATGAAATGTGCATAGAATTGCAACCCTAAAGAGCTTTCTGATGTATAAATATCTTTTGTTATTATGGAGAGGAAACCAGTCAAATAGAGTAGAATTCTTTATTGGCCAACTGTGATTGGACACACAAGGAATTTGTCTTTGGTGCATATATACCGTATGTCTCAGTGTATATAAAAGAAAAATAAAATTCATTCATCAAGAATCATAAGATGCAACACTTAGTGATAGTCATAGGTTACTAATAAGCAATCAAATCACTAGGAAACAAATAAAACAATATAAATTGTAAAGATACAAGCAACATAGTTATAGTTATAAGAGGGAAGAGATAGGTACTAGGAAGGATGAGAATAAGAGTAATTACCACCTTAGTAAATAATTTGACAGAATTAGTTGTTTAGCAGAGTGATGGCATTCAGTAAAAAGCTGTGTTTGTGTCTAGTTGTTGTGGTGTGCAGTGCCCTGTAGCGTGATTTTGAGGTTAGAAGCTGAAACAATTTATGTTCAGGATGTGAGGGGTCTGTAGACATTTTCAAAGCCCTCATTTTGACTCATGCAATATACAGGTCCTCAATGGAAGGCAGGTTGGTAGCAATTGTTTTTTCTGAAATTCTCATTATCTGTTGAAGTGTCTGACTTGTTTGGTTGCAGAGCCAAACCAGACCGTTACAGAGATGCAGACGACAGACTCAATAATTCCTCTGTAGAACTGGATCAGCAGCTCCTTGGGCAGTTTGAGCTTTCTGAGTTGGTGCAGAAACAACATTCTTTGTTGTGCTTTTTTGATGAATTTTTGATGTCAGGTGTCCATTTCAGGTCATGTGATATAGAACCTAGAAATTTGAAGGTCTCTACTGTTGATACTGTGTTGTCTAGTATTGTAAGAGGTGGTAGTATGGCAGGGTTTCTTCTAAAGTCTACCACCATTTCTACGGTTTTGAGTGTGTTCAGTTCCAGATTGTTCCGGTTACACCATGAGACAAGTTGTATAACCTCCTGTCTATATGCATATTTGTCACTGTCTTAAATGAGACCACAGTGCTGATTGTACAGGTATCTGGTGTGATTCTGCCTAACTTCACCTGCTGCTTCCTGTCTGCTAGGAAGCTTATGATCCACTTACAAGTGTGTTCAGGTACCACTAGTTGGTTTAATTTTACTCAGAAGAGTGTCTGGAATGATGGTATTGAATGCTGAACTGAAGTCTACAAAGAGGACATAAGTATTTGGAGATTCAAGGTGTTGTAGGATGTTATGCAGAGCCATGTTAACAGCATCATCTCTCAATCTATTTGCTCGGTATGCAAACTGCATGGGATCTAACAGTGGATCCATGGTGGTTTTCAGGTGGGACAGCACAAGACTTTCAAAGATTTTCATAACTACAGATGTTAGAGCAACTGGTCTGTAGTCATCCAGTTCCTTGATGGAGGGCTTCTTTGGCACTGGAATGATAGTACAGCGTTTGAAGCAGGAAGGAACATAGCACATCTCTTGTGATCTATTGAAGATTCGGGTAAAGATGGGGGCCAGTTGGTCAGCACAGGCTTTTAAGCAAGAAGGAGTTATCTTGTCTGGCCCTGGTGCTTTTCCTGGCTTTTGTCTGTGTAATAGATCTTGCACTTTTTTTTCTGTGCTCACCAGAGATTGTGAACCCAATGGATTGGGGCCAGTTTTAGGAGGCTTGACTGTTGTTGGTGTGTTTGAGATGTGGGTTGTGGAGATAGGTGGCTGTAGTTTCCTTTCAAACCTGCAGTAAAGCACATACAGGTCATCTGCTAGTCATCGTTTTTCTTCTGCTTGGGAAGGAGGTTTGCTGAACCCAGTGATGTTTTTAAGAGTTTTCCACATGTTTGCTGGTTCATTTGTTGAGAATTGATTCCGTAACTTTTCAGAGTAGCTTGCTTTTGCTTCTCTGATCTCTCTTGTTAATATGTTTCTGGCCTGGTTGTATAACACCTTTTCTGTAGGCTTCCTCTTTGGAACAACGTAGCTGCTTCTTCTTCTCGAGTCACTACACAAGTCCTGTCCAGTGCAGAGCGCAGGATCTGGCTTTGGTGTTGAAAGTCTCCAAGTCATTGACAGTGCATGGCTCTGGTAGGAGAGGGCAGACCAAAAGATGTTGCATTGTCTGATCCTGCCCACAGTCGCAAGCAGTTTCTCCATCCCTATTGTAGCCCCATTTCTGCATGAGGACTTTGCATCGTCCTGTTCCTGTCCGTAGGCGATTCAGGCATGACCAGATGGGCCATGCCTCACTTGAACCCGGAGGAAGTGATTCACTTGGTTCATAGGAGAGCTGATGCGTCACAGATTGGAGATGGTTGGACCATAGGGTAATCCTTCGACCGTGGGCGGTGTCATCAAGGGATTCGGTTGAATGGAGAAAACTGTGTCTGGATTTGAGTCTCTTTTTAGCCGGTTCACGATTGTAGAGTGGGTGGCGAGGGTTAACTTCTTGCTTGGTTTTCTCCATCTGTGCTGAGACCTCTCGCCTGATGTGTGGTGGAGCAATACCACACAGTAAGTAGAGGTCATCTACTCTTGTTGGACGCAGACATCCAGAGATAACTCTGCAAGCTGCATTCAGGACTGGGTCGATCTTTGCAGCATGGGATGACCTACACCAGACAGGGGCTGCATATTCGGCAGTGGAGAAGCATAGAGCAAGAGCTGTGGTGCGGATGGTTTTGGCATCTGTTCCCCATCTTGTATTAGCAAGCTTCTTCAATATGCTGTTCCTTGCTCCAGCTTTCGCCTTTGTCTTGGCAATGTGCTCCTTGTAAGTAAGGGAACGATCCAGTGTGACACCTAGATAGATCGGCTTATTGGTGTGTTTAAGCCACTTTCCATACCATCTGACCCTCAGTTGTCGGTTAGCATCTCTGTTCTTAAGGTGGAAGACGCTAAGTTGAGTCTTCTCCGGGTTTGCACGTAGGTGATTTGCAGCATAATAAGGAGTTAGACCTGCCAGAGCATCACTGAGTGCTTTTTCCACCTCTTCAAAGGATTGCTTCTGTGAGGCAATGCAGAGATCATCAGCATACAGGTAGCTCCTTGTACTTGGATGGATTGGTTGGTCATTCGTGTAGATGTTGAAAAGAAGCGGGGCAAGGACGCTTCCTTGCGGGAGACCGTTTTTCTGTCTCCGCCATCTGCTGCGGGTACCATTCAGATTCACATAGAACCGCCGGTTTGAAAGCAGGTTCAGGATCAATTGTGTCAGCTTAACATCCTTGGTCATCTCAAAGACTTTCCTTGTAAGAATCCTGTGGTTCACTGTATCGTAGGCCGCAGAGAGCTGCTTAAGGGCCTGTCACATAGGCGGACGGATGCAAAATGTATGTAAAAAAGACACAGCGGACGAGAAAATATTCCATCCATTGTTATCCGCTCTCAAAAGTACCCCGAATTTGCATAAGCAGAGCGGACAACAACGGAAAGGAACGGACGTAGCAAGGTGACGTTAAGCGGATGCTCCACGGAAGCCTAGCGGATGGAAGCGGATGGCACATCCGCAGGGCTTCCGGGGGAGCATAGTGAAGTGGACGCGCAACGGAAGGAACAGATGCAGAGCGGATGCCGAGGATGCATCACGGAAGCCTAGTGGATGCCTAGCAGATGCCAAGCGTTCACTGCGCATGCAGGTGAGGATATAAAGGAGGATTTATGCATCAGCCCCGTGGATATAAAGGGATGCAGCTCGCAAGCAGGTCACCATTCAGAGGAAAGACCTGCTGCCAGACACAGCTCCAGCCAGCCAACAACCATGGGGAATAAGAGGAAGCCTGTGCCATCTGCTGCCAGCCCTGGCAGGAAGGACAGGGCCACCATCCCACCCCCTGACCCTGACTCTGCTTCTGCTGGGGCTTCTGCTGCTCGGGCTGACTCTTCTGAAGCTGGGGCTTCTGCTGGGGCTTACTCTGCTGGTGCTGCTCCTGGTGCTGGGGCTTCTGCTGGGGCTTACTCTGCTGCTGCTGCTCCTGGTCCTGCTGGTGCTGCTGGTCCTGCTGGTGCTCCTGGTCCTGCTGGGCTTACTCTGCTGCTGCTGATCCTGGTCCTGTTGGTGCTAACTCTGCTGCTGCTGATCCTGGTCCTGCTGGTCCTGTTGGTGCTGCAGGTGCTTACTCTGCTGATGATGATCCTGGTGCTGTTGGTGCTGCTGGTCCTGCTGGTGCTGCTGGTCCTGCTTTTGCTGCTACTGTTGTTGTTGCTGCTGCTGGTGCTGGTGTGGTGGAGCAGCCCCTAGAACCTCGAAGCTCCTCTGATGAGGGCCCAGATGGCCCTGCCAGAGGGAGGAAGAGGCATACGCGTGTACAGGAGAGGAGGCAATACTCCATTGAAGAGGAACATGAGGATGAGGTGCTCGAATGGCTGAGGGAGAACGAGTATCTATGGCAGAAAGGACACAGGCTCTATCGAGACACCAAAAGGAAGCAGGCTGCTTGGAGAGAGAAGGCAGAGAGCCTGGGCTATACTTCGGAAGTGCTCCTCGGCTGGTGGAAGCACATGCACAACTGGTACGGGAAGCTGCACCTCAAGAAATCTGGCCAGGCCACGGTCAAGCTGATGGACCGAGAGACCTACGTGATAGCCAAGTGCAGCTTCTTGGAGGGTGAGATCCATCACCGAGGAGCAGCCCCTCTCACAACCGTCTCTCTCAGGCAGCCCAGAGAGGCAGTCCTCTTCTGGCCAAGAGTCAACTCCTGTGTCCAGGCAGGTATCTGTGGAGTGTCCCACGATGGAGACCCCCCCGACAGCTGCACTCCCCGTGGCGGAGCGCGTGGAGGACCCCCTGATGCAGTGGGAGCAAGGAGAGGGCACTTCCACCAGAGACGAACCCACATCCACCCCCAGCTCCACCTCCACAGAAAGCAGGTAGAGAGCCAGACCAGAGGGGCAGAGCCACACTGTCCTGCTGGAGATCAGGGACACCATCAAAAGCAGCGTAGATCTCCTCTCTCAGCTGGTACACACTGACATACCATCCTCAAACTGCAAGCCCTTCCTCACCTACGTCAACCAGACCCTCATGGACATGTCCGAATCACAGTACCAGGTGATAAAGGACAGGATCACTGGTATTCTGCACAACCCTCGAGGCCCAGTTGAACCTGCTCCCACCCAGTCCAGGTCTGCTCCTCCACCCCAGGTGATGTCACTGTCCTTCCAAGGCTTTCCACAGGCCCTCACCTACCAAGGCTACAGCTACCAGGAGCTCCAGCAGCACAGGCAGCCCTTCCCAGTCCACGCACAGGTTCATCGTAGCCCACCGGTGCCACCGATGCCAGCCACGCCACAGATGCCAGCCACGCCACAGATGCCACCCACGCCTCACCTCGCTCACCTGCAGACCAGACATCCCCACTACACTGCTCCTTCCTCCATCCCACAGCCAAGCCCGGCCTCAGAACATCTGTCATTGGTCTTGGGACTGACACCCCATGTCCTGAAGGAAGGGGCTCTCAACATCACAGGACTGAGCCAGCTCCCTGAGAGCTTCCTCCACACACCATCCCCTGTTGTCCTCTCGGGGCTAGGCATCCCAATGGCGCCTCAGACCAGCACTCCAGCAGCAGCCACCTCCACAGTACCTGAACCCTTCACCCCTGAGACTATGGGCATGCCTCAGAGTGACTGAGAAGAGTGCCAGAGACTGGGTTGCTACCTGTTGACTTTATCTTTGCTTGGGACACTTTACTTGGGTCATTTTGCTTTTACAGTTTGTTATTAATAAAGATTATCTTTGCTTCACACACTTGCTTCAGTTCTTTTAGTAAATAAAGTCTTGGTGGAAACTTTTAGAAATGGTTTAAGCCTTTGCATGCTTGTGGGATGGGTAAGGATAGCAGTAGGATGGGCAGGGATACCTGTGGGATGGGTAATAGCTGTGGGATGGGTAATAGCTGTGGGATGGGCAGGGATACCTGTGGGATAGGCTGGGATACCTTTGGCATGGGTAATAGCTGTGGGATGGGTTAGGATAGCAGTGGGATGGGCAGGGATACCTGTGGGATGGGCAGGGATACCTGTGGGATGGGTAATAGCTGTGGGATAGATAAACCTCCAGTGCAAGCATAGTGGGACTGTATGGTCCACCCTCCCAGGTGCCACACCTATGGCCCTTTATTATCCATAACAATGTAATCATTCATCCACACATGTCAACATAAACACAACTCTTTATTAAATGCCCTGTTCATTGTAGGGCCACTCAACATCCATGGCACAATCTCATCAGTGTGATGAGACAGGCTGAAGGAAGCATCCATTAAGCATCTACCATCCTGTCTTGCCACTCCACTGCTCCAGCTGGGGAGTTGCACCAGTGTTTCAGGAGGTTGTGCTGCTTCTTCCCTTCACGTGAAGCTCTGTTGGGGCCTTGCACATCCACAGTGTCTATCAGGTTTCGTCCTTGCCTCCATTCACCAGGCTCCATGTCCCCATTCCCTTGTTGGAGGTCCACAAGCCTGTTCTGCAACACTGGGTAGCGGTTGTGCATGAGATTGTGCAGGATGCAGCAAGCTTCCACAATGTTCCTCACAGTCTGTGGGCGATGCTGCATGGTGGTGAGAAGTACCTGGAAACTGTTGGTCAGGATGCCAAAGGCGTTCTCCACTACCCGCCTTGCCCTGGACAGCCTGTAGTTGAAGATCCTCTCTTCACGGGTGAGGCATCTGGAAGTGTAGGGCTTCATGAGGTAGGTTCTGAGAGAGAAGGCATCATCCCCCACGATGAAGTAGGGCACATCTTGTGTGTCATTGAGCAGGGGGTCTGGATCTGGGAAGCCCATGATGAGATTGCGTTCCAGCCTCTCCTTGAGGTGACTGGCGTTGTATACCTGGACAACTGAAGATGAGCCTTTGCCTGAAGCATCGATGTACATGAACTTGTAGTCAGCATCGACCATGGCGAAGATGATGCTGAAGAAGCCCTTGTAGTTGTGATAAGTGGACCCTGACTTGGCTGGAGCTTTGCAGGCCATGTGCTTCCCATCTATGGCTCCAACGGTGTGGGGGAAGTTCCACTTCTGACACCACTGCTCTGCAACTTTCTTCCATCCTTCTTCAGTGGAGGGGCACTGGAGGAGCTCCTCCAGGTATTCTTCGATGATGGCCTGCACCACTTCTCTGACCACAACGCTGATGGTGTTGTGTGGCACCCTCCAGCCATACTGCATGCTCCTGTACGTGGTCCCAGAGGCCAGGTGGTGCAGAGTCAGTGCCACCTTGAGTCCAGGGTCCAGACTGGGACGGAAGTTGGTGCTCTGCTTGGTCAACCTGGGTCTCAGCCGCTCCACAACTTCGTCAAACATGGCTGGCGGCATCCTCATGAAGTTCTGGAATGCACGAGGGTCTTCGTTCCAAAGCTCCACCATCAGCTTGTTATACAGTCCATACTCGGCTCTTCTCGCGATCCATCTTCAGACCTAGAAACTTCTTGGATGCCTCCTTTTCTTTGCGTAGAACAAGTGAAAGAGCCTGTGGATGGCTTCGCACTGTTGTAGAACGATGGTGGCTACCAAAAGGAGTGTGTTACGATCCATGGTGGAAATGACTGGATGCTGTGGAAGAGCAAGAGTAAAATGAAGGCTGAAGAGGTCTGCACAGCAGGGCTGCTGGACTGAAAGTGAGATCCAGGTGATTTCCTCCCCCTTTTTATGGGAAATATAGGTTTTCCGCTAGGTGTCCTTTTGCATCCTCTTGGCATCCTGCAGACATCCTAAATATCCGAGATACGTCCCCTATACGAATGTTTTATCCGTTTTAATGCTTTGTATGCGAGCTGCATCCGCTTTCATCCTTTCTACGTCCGTGCTACTAACGCTGCGTGTCCATTCCGCGTCCGTTTTGCTTCCTCCCTGTGTCCGTTTTCCGCTGGAGCAGATGCAAGTTGCGCGGATGCGCAGTGGATGCCTAGTGGATATAGAGGACACGTAACGGATGACTACGGATGTCTAACGGATGTTCCCCGTATGCGGAGCGGATGTATAACTGACGCATTGGATACATTTTCCGCTCAAAAAGTTTCGTGCAGCTCAAAACTTTTTGAGCGGATGAAATGTCAGTAGACGGATGTTGGACGGATAGAGTATGAAAAATGGATGCAGTGAGTATAGAATGGATGCATCGCGTCAACCAACGGATGGCAAGTGTTTTTCTCTGTTTTACATCCTCTTTCCATCCGTTGGTTCTGTGTGACAGGGGCTTTCAGTTTAGCTGTGAACCAAGGTTTATTGTTACTATATATTTGCAGGTTCCTTGTTGGTACAGATAAGTCTTCGCAGAATCTGACATATGATGTTACAGTATCTGTGAGCTCTTCTAGATCTGCAAAGGCATCTTCAAAAACATTCCAAGAGTTTCAGCTTTGCTTCATCCGACCAAGTCTTCACTGATTTAATTGTTTGTTTCATGGTTTTAAGTCTTTGACTGTAGGCAGGTACAAGATGAATCATGCAGTGGTCAGAGTGTCCCACAGCTGCTCGTGGTAAAGACCTATAAGCATCTTTTACTGTTGTGTAGCAGTGGTCTAAAGTATTTTTGCTTTTGGTGGGACAATTTACCTGCTGGAAATATTTTGGGAGCTCTTTCCTTAAATTTGCTTGATTGAAATCTCCTAAAATGATGGAAAGGGAATCTGGGTGTTTGGCTTCAGCCTCCATATTTTGATCAGCAAGAGTTCGTAATGCTTTGTTTACACAGGCTTTGTCATGCCCCTGGTGGAGACTGACTCTGAGGAAGAGGAGGAACAGCCAACAGGTAGTGGGAGTGTGGCTTCAGAGGTGGAGGAGGCTGGGGAACAGCAGAGTCCAGCAGAGCAGTCAGAGGACGATCCAGGCCCATCCCCTATCCATCCTAGATCATGCAGGGAAGAGAGGATTAGGGAAAAGCGAGGTCTACTCAAGATTTATTCTACTACAACCCCATGATCCTCCTTGTGGCTTGCAGGTGGGAGATACGTATATAAGTTTGCAACTGCGCAGTTAGAATTTGCAGGGGTCAATTTAATGTGCACCTTGAAAGAGGTTTATCTTGCTGGCATTCTTCCCATGGACTTTTCTCGGTTAATTTCCTGGAGTTTATGATTAGTTATCTTGGCTTACTTTGGAACTCTCATCAATACAGTTTGTTTTGGTTTTCTGTTTGCCTCATTATTTACTTTTGTGACTTTAAACTGTGCCTAATAAAACACTGAAGTTAAGTTGAAGGCCTTACCAGACTTTAATATATGTTTTGGGTTTGGGGTTATTTTGAGACTACGGGGAGGAACATACACAGCTATTAGAAAAAATGAGGAGAACTCACTTGGAGAGTAAAATGGCTTGCACTTGATGTGTAAAGACTCTTAAGTTTTCATCACAGAACTTATATATTATAGTTATATCCTGTTATTGATATATAAACATAATCTTCCACCCTTTGTTTTACCTGATATCTCTTCAGTTCTGTCTGATCTAAATGTTTGAAATCCTGGGATGTATATGGTGTTGTCCCATGAATTTGTGGATTAAGCCAGGTTTCAGTAAAACAAAGAACTGCAGTATTATAGAAATCAGAATTCCATCTATTTAAGAGATGAATTTCATCCATCTTGTTAGCAAGTGAGTGTAAATTAGTCAGAAAGATTGAAGGGAAAGGAGTTTTTTCCACCCTATTCCTTAGCCTGTTTAAAATTCCCAGTCATTTACCTCATCTCCTTTTTCGGCCTTGCCGCTTTCCTCCTTTGTTTGTTGTAATCCGTACACGGGGAATTAGTTAGAATCTCCTCCGCATTTGCAAAGACAGTTGGGGTGAGAAATCAGAAAGCTGCTCCTTAAGGAAACATTGCCTAATTCTTAGCAGATGATCTTGTGAATAAGAAATCCATAGTGAATTGCAGATAATATGGAATAAAGAAACCATTAGAGAGCATTTCACCGAGTCAGTCATCATCAGCACCATCTTGGCAACAAAATTTGATGCAATAATAAACTGCTTCATTGAAACAAAGGGAGCAAAATAGTTGCCGTATGCATGTATGTGCATCTACATATTGCTTATGGCACATGACATTAAAAAAGGTTACCTTTGCCACATTAAATCCACACAGCTAACTGCAGAAAGAGAAAAAATGCATGTTTCTGAAAAATGATGAGGATGTCTGATGAGAATGACCAAGTTTGTATCTAGGAAATCCTAGGTTAACACTTAAGACTTTCACATTCCCATAAATTCTTTTTCAATTTCTTATAAATTTGTTTAAAGAACTCAAAGAAGTGGCAAAAGAAAATGCAAGCTGCTAAATAGAAAGATAAAAAGAAAAGGAATTTAAGATGTTCCCAGAGAAAATAAATATTTTTCAACAAATGTAGCATCTAGAGTAACAGTTAAAAGGATCCTACGAGAAATGAAAGATGAATTATGCAAAATAAAAAATTACGAGTTTGCAAATAAACCATGTAAATGGTTTGCATGCAAATTACAAAAAAAAAAATACAGAAATTACAAGATGAGTTAGTGTAAATATGCAAAAAGTATTTTATCAATATTGTACAAAATACATAAAGGATAAAAAAAATCCCTGGAGAAAATTGAAAAATATTTAAAGAAAATTTACCAAAGATTATAGGCAAACAGAAAGAGGTTATGAATAAGATCCATAACAATAAGGGAAGTTTGAGCACAAAAGATTTGTAACCAACTGACACACTGTTTGTATATAAAATGGAAGGTGGTTTTATGTTTTGTATGTGTATGTTTGTTTTAAAAAAATAAAAACTCTTTAAAAAAACAATAACGGAAGTTTGTGAAGCTATAAAAGAAAACTAAAATAGGAAAGGTGTTTACTCACTTCTTACCATAAATGCTTTGGAGATGAACTTTATTAATGATCTTTACAAAATGTCACGAATTCTGTTTTACCTGCTACACAGCTGGAAAGGGATTGATATAGCATAACATTAACAAGATTTGATTTGTTCTGTAAAAAGAAACATCAGATTTTTGCTGATAGACTGAAAAGGAAGTAAAATTTTAAAAAGAAACTTATAAGTTAAGGGCATTTGCTGAAGATTTGATTTAGTGATTTGGAGGATCTATTAAAGAGAAGAGAGACATTAATAGGAAAATTAAAAGAATTTAGTACGCTAGCAGGTTTTAAAATGTTAATCAAAAATAGCTAAAAGATCAAATAGAATGGATTAAGAAAATGGGTTTTAAGATTGAGAAAAAAGTAAAATATTTTTGTATCGCCATGACAAATGTGAATTATATGTTATTTTAAAATAATTATGTTAAGATATGGAATAAAGCTTAAAAAGATTATGTTAAGACGGGAGAAATCAATGAGGACATTTTCCGTGATAAAACCATTTTTAAATATTTCAATAAAATTATATTTAAAATAATGTGTTCTTTAGACTTAACTTCTATTGTATATTTATTTTTTTGATATGTATTATTTTCTGCCTGTTTGTTTTAATTTTAATTTGTGTATTTTTGTTGATTTTGTATTTTTTTCCTTTTCTTAAAATATAAAAGAGAAAAAATATTTCTTCTTACCTCCATATGTATTAGCTACTTCTGAAGTAATGCTGGTTTCCCTTGCTAACACCATGTCTTTATCCACTGAATAGAATCTAAAAATATAGAACACATTTTAGTTTTAGTTTCTATTACACATAGTATAAAGATTGATATTGGCAATGCAGAAACCAGAGGTTCTCAAGATAGAATTATTATACAAATATAATATCAGTTGTATTTCAAGCTATATGAAACTGACCAAGTATCTATTAAGTAAAAAATGCAGAAGATTCTGACTGCCTTTCCTTGCACTAAGCAAGCAATTGTTACATTTAAGGAATCATTCTTATGTGCAGTAAATATCCTAATGTAGCAGAATCTCTGAGAAACTTATACCAAATTAAGTCAAATGAATTAAGGGGTAGTATTAGGACAGCTGTGATTTAGTACTGAACTCAGTTATAAATCTTGATAGCAAAAGCTATTACTAACAACTTATGTCTGGTAATTCCAGTTTTTACTAGTTTCAATGGGGTGCAGTCTTTATTTGGACAATCAAAAAGGTTCTTTGTAGAATTTTTATCTTTCAAAATAATTAAAGCAGGACAATATATTACAAAGACTACCACTAATGACAATATTTCACAAATATTTCCAACTACAGCTTGTCTTTGGTAGCTCCAATTTTTACCAGTTCTCAAATGACTGCCATCTTGACTTACTATTCTTCTTACTATACTTTGTACAAAGAATATATTTAAACAGTTAAAGTTGAAGAATATTTCATGGAGGAGCATGGTCTTATTACAAGTAGACAAAGTATTCAAAGAACTTTGAAGGGAGGAACACTTCTCACCCCCAAATCAGCCCTATTTTTATCTCAATGAGCTAGAAAACAGATTCTGTTCCTATGAATAACATCATTACTTTTTTCTGTTGTATCACACATATCCATTCAGGGCCATTTTAAAAAGTGGGTCTCCTACATTAACCAGTCTGCAAGTGCCACCATCTCACTGTCTCCCTTCATATTGTCTCTAAACACTTTCTTTAATAGGCAGGTCTTCATAGCTATTGTAAAGCCTATCGGAAAAGGGATAGGGCAGATAATTAAGCTGTTTCACAGCAGGGGCCATCATTGAAAAGACGCTGTTAAAAAATTTGTACATGACATTCCCTTATACAGGACAGATACTTTAATCATGTTCATGTGAGGCTTCACTATTCTGAAGTCAGAGTGGCCCCATTTCTAAGTAGTTAGCCTTGATTACAAATACAGGTTTTGTGCTAAACAAAAATAGTAACTGTCTCTGATAAATGTAGAGCCATAATTAAAGAGCACATAGGATGAAACATAACATAGACTGTGCACTCTCATTAACTAAGATAACCATGTTGTGAAAAATACTCTAAATGAGCTGATAAAAAAACACCCAGGGCATGTTTTAGAAAGTATCATATATACAAGTGCTAGAAAACTACTACTGCTGTATGAAGGTGTTCTGAATATGAAATAAGCAACTTAAGGGCATTGGAGAATTGCCTATACTTAAAAATGTAATGAAATGTAGAATACTATTCAACTGCTAATGTTTGAATTATATTGAACTTCTTTGCTTAGTTTCAAAACATAGGATGGAAGGCAAAGACTTTTTCTTATCTGTCTTAAGAAGTAAGTGTCTTGGATTGGTCAAAATACAACGGTTAAAATTTTTTAATTAATGAACTCATACATGAACATTTCCTCTGTAATTTTAAATAAAGAATGTTTGCAAACTATATTTTAAAAACAATCCATGGATACAGTAAAATACCAGAGCAGTCAATAAGTACTGCCTTGACAAGTTCTATTTCACAAACATATATACCAATAAAATATTTTATACTTTTCAGTTAGCAGATATTTTCATCTATTTATATCTTGGACAAAACAATCTTGTGCTTTCTGTAAAAAAAAGTCTGAAAAAATTAGTAGACCATTTAGTTATTAATTACCCAATGCTACTATTAATTATACATATCAAGGTAATAACAAATTATGGACATCTAGAGGGAATCAATAATATTAAAATGGCAAGCTAACTAGAACCCCATAATTTGTTTTGTAAGATGCATATAATGCACATTAAAAATCATCAAGTTACACCCATTATTTTTACATGTTGACTTTCCCATGGCTTCCTTTATCTAAATTATATTTGTTTCCATTAGACTAGTTAATAAATAGTTTTTATACTTAGCACAAAGCATTTTTTAATTCCCAAGTCCTGTTTTGAGATTTAAACATCTCAAAGAGGAAATAAAAATGAATGCTCTAGACCTCCTCATTCCACTGCCACAATCTCTTGTAATGTATATTGTCAGTGATATTTTATTTATATTCACTAGAATATATTCTATTCAAGCACCCAAACTTAGTCATTTAGTCTTTGCCCCTGTAAACTAAGAAATAGGAGGGGTTCACATTAGCTATGCCCATGAAAACCTTGAACACGGAAAAGAAGCTTGATAGAGGTATTTGAGACTGTATATTTTTATTTTATTTGTCTATTTTGTTATTTCCATTATTTTATTTGTATTTTCTGCTTTTATATTGTGAGCAGTCCAATGTTGGATTCCCAAAATTGAAATGAATAAAGAGACACAGGGTGCACAATGCTTCAAGAAGGCTCTTATTACATGCTTGGTTTTGGTACAAAATTTTTCAGAACCCGCAAAAACAGTATTGGGCATAACCTTGTTTTAGGGCTGTAAATATTAAGACTATTTGGCATCTCGCCTCAAAGAGTAATGCAGCCCCAAGCATTTATGTACAACGCCCATTGACCAAAGCCAAAATCTACCTCACGCTTTTCTGGGCATGATGGGAGGCCAGCCTAAAAGCGACACCAAGTTGAGGAATGTTAATGTAAAGAATGAAGTCCTGCCAAAGCGCTTTTGCAGACACTTTTCAAGCGTCGCCTTATACTACGTGAGTCACTGTCACCTTTTTGCACGAAGCTCTTTTTCTTCCAGGTCGCTCTCAACCACGAACCCTTCAACTATCGTTTCATCGCTGTCTGTATCGGAGACTTCGCCCCCTTCCATCATAGCTGTTCCTCACACTCCTGTCAGTCCGCGCATTTGTCTCCGCGCTTATGAAAACACCTCCCACTCCCACCGGGCTCAGTCCCTGAGACGACCCTTCGCTCCCCCAGAAAATGGCGGGAGAAGCCCGGTGCATTGTGGGAATTCTCGCCCCCGTGCGAATTGGGGAAGAACGCGGGAATCTGGAGAACTTGGTCGGGCAAAGCTGTTACGATTGCCAATTGGCTGGGCAGAAGAGAAAGAAGAGGCTGGCGACCAAAAGAAACTCCGTACTCGTTCCAAAATCTCTACGTTAGAGCCACCTGCCCCAGATTCTGCAACTAGGCCTACCTTGAAAGCGATTGGAATCGACAGCGGTAGAGTCCCTTTTTCCACAGAAATAATGCTTCCGTTGACGCAATTAAGTTCCCAGCAATTGCACACAGGTGTAAGGCGCTACGGTTTTTTTAAAATTTGGATGTATAGTTAATATTTCTTTAGTTTTGTTATCGTTTCTCAATCTGTGACAGGTATTATTCCTGTATCAGATATGGTGCCATTTTTTCTGTAAATAAATCTCTGATTCTATAGCTGCAAAGCAAGATTCCTTGAAAAGTTAACGTTCCTCTCTCTCCCCTATCTTTCCCCTATTTTCTTCCCAGACTTTTTATGTCTTGAAATAGTGCACTGGTTATGTCTCTATAGAAGTCACAGTTTTTAAAACAGCTCCAGTAAAAGGGAAAGAGGACAACAGTAATATCAGTCCTATGCTTAATTTTAAAGAGATGACGAAAATGGTTCAAGCACAATTTAATTTCTAGAGGCACAAAGGCATCACTTTATACTTATGGATACACAAGTACAGGTAATTATGACTATTTTTCACACTTATTACTACTGCAGCTCCCCATGGTCATATGATCAAAATTTGGATGCTTTGCAAGTGGTTCATATTTATGACAGCTGCAGTGTCCTGGGGTCATGTGTTCAGTTTTTTTGACCTGACAAGCAAAGTCAATAGGGAAGACTGTTATTTAACAACTGTTACTAATATAATAACTGTTAACTGATTCACCTAACAAATGTGGCAAGAAAGGTCCTAAAATGGGACAAGGCTAATTTAACAAATGTCTCACTGAACAACATAAATTTTGGAGCTCTCTTGTGGTAATAAGTTGAGGACTACCTGCACTTATGATCTCTACAGACATCTAAAAAGAAAATAAATTGTTGGTTTAAGAAATTTCTATCCCAACATGGTTTCCACTTCCCAACCTATGGTCACCTATGCTGCTGGTGATCAAACAGCATGAATCAAATGTTGATAAGAAATAAAAGAATACCATACAAACCTGTTGGTAATATCTTACCATCCTGAAAAATGAATAATTTTTATGAGGGAATGTTGCAAAGTGAACAATGAATTATTTCTCAATTGCATTTAAGACTAGTGAAATTATACTATTACTAACACAAGACTAAAATAGTAATAGAAAAAATATTTGCTGTTTTTATATTATTGAAGCTAATTCCAGCGAATTATCTAGTGTAGTGCATCTACCACCCTTCTGGAAGAATGAAATATTTTGAGGAATATTAAAAAAGGCAGACTATTATATTTACTTAAATAAGAAATAGAGAAACATGTTTTACAGCCTTCCTTAATAGCCTAGAGTAGATGTCAGCACTTAAGGGATAAAAATCTTATTGAAAAAGGAAGACAAGTATCTAGATAGTTCTATTCATAAGCAAATACCCTCACCCAAGAGCCAAAACAGGAAGAAAACCATTAAGCCACAATAGAGTTGCCCAACACCCCTTCAGAACAGTCCAAATTTCAACCAAACTTAGTTCAGACAACCACCTAGGATTTGTATTTCCTCTTTGCCTATAGAGCCAGCTACATAACCTCTACATGACTCCATAGGAATCTGACAACAGCCAATAGAAGACATGTTCTTGCACAGGAACAGGAAAGTTCAAAGAAGGTATAAAAACCCCTCACTTTCAATTCCATTTTGTCAGCTGCCCAGAACCACAAACCCATGCGGTTCTGCTTTATCAACCATCTTTCCAAGCCTCCATGTTTCCAGTGTCTTTCCCAGCTTGGAACTGAATTAGATGGATCTTTCTTCCCACAATTTCAGGATACTAACAACGAAGTCCAGACCCAGATTAACCAATCTGTGGTCTCCACAAAGTGATCCTGTCCTCAGTCTAATTCCATGTAATCCTCAGACTAAAATTAAAAGTTTTAACCAAATTTTTAGCTGAGTTCTTCTAACAAAAATTATCTGTCCCTTTCACTTTTTCAAGAGAGAAAAGAATCTGTCTTGTCCTTCCTTGATTGATTCCTTGATTGTGATGTCACTTTTTATCCACTTGTGTCCTTAGTAATGATTCACAAAGAATATTGCATCTTTCCGAGTGAGAAAAGTGTAGTAATTTTCAAGCAACTCTATGACAGAAACAGATCTGTCTGAAATTAGTAAAAGAAAACCAGCAAAAGTAGCTTCCAAAGAAGCAGAAATCATAATTATAACAAAGGGGAGAAAAAGCACAGATTTGCAACTAGTATTAGTCATAATAAAACCAAAATCTACAACCTAATTGTTCATGATTCTAAGTGAGTGATTACTAACTGAAGCGCAGATGGCTCCTGCCACATAGATGTGTAGGTTTTGACAAGTTTTTGTACATCAGGTAAGAGACAAGAATAAATGGATGACGTACTAAGACCATTAGAAAATGCTTTTTTACATTTTTTTCTTTGACTTTTACTGTTTTTTTACTTTTATTTATTCATATATTTTTCTCTTAATTTTCATGTGTGTGTAGTTTTAAATTCTGTAGAACATTCTAAAATTTATAAATGTGCACATGTACATACATGAAAAGCGCTTCAACTTACAGTCTGTAAGCCATATGAGGCCCTGAGTTATTTTCTGTTATCTGTTGTAATATTTATGAAGGAATATACCTAGAAGATACATCTCTCAGCTGGCAAAGATTACTCCAAAAAACAACATTGCTCCCTGGTTTTTTGAAAGGATGTACTTTTATTTATTTAGTCTTATTTATATGCCACCCATCTTGTTATCCAAAGTGATATTAAAGTGGACTTATAGGCACCCATCTTCTACCTAATTCTGGGTGGCTCCCAATCAAAGGTTAAAATAACATACAATCATACAAAACTAAAAAACTAAAAATATTAAAACATTAAAAACCACAAATACATGGCATCATGTTGACATTCTAAAGTGCAACAAATCCCAGTGCTTTCGAGAAAAAGGTCTAGAAAGCTTTATGGAAAGGTAAGAGAGTTGAAGCCAGCCAAAGTTCAGTGGGCTGAGTTTCCAGAGGACAGAGGCTGCCATGGAAAAGGTATAATTCCTAGCTCCCACCAGATTTAAGGAAAGGAAGTATGCCCACCCTTTCTGACTTGGTATGATGGGTAGATATCCTTTGGAAAAGGTGGTCCTGCAGATAACGTGGCCCTGTATCATATAAGGTTTTGTATGTGATTACTGTAGGCAAGCTGATTGGTCTATTCAATAGGTGTTATTTTAATCCTTGCAAACACCTTATTCACATTCATTATAATAGGTGCCAGGTTTTCGGGGGCATTGTTTTCAGTGCTGGCAGTCTTTATTTCTACTGGAAATTTTGCATATAATATTTTATTCTTTCTTCTTGTTGAATGATTAGTTCATATATTTTTTCCTGTGCTATCTTGTACTAATTTTGTTATACTTCCTTTAAGTTATCATTTGTCTAATTTATATCAACTGTCTCCTTTATATTTCCAATTAGGAAATGTAAGAACTTACACTCAGGAGAAATTTCCTGACAATTAGAGCAATTAATCAATGGAATGACTTCCCTCCAGAAGTTGTAGGTGCTCCAACACTGAAGATTGGACAGACATTTGTCTGAAATGGTATAGGGTTTCTTGCCTAATCAGGGGGTTGGACTAGAAGATCTCCAAGGTCCCTTCCAACTCTGTTATACTGTTAATTGTTATCTGAATTTCTTCTACTATTTGGGTCTTTCATTTTCATTTTTTCTGAATCTCTTTCAGTTCTGCTTCCCTGAATGTATTATTACTGGCAATGAATCTACTTTGAACTGCTAATTGTTCTTCAATCATATTTGAGTCTGGACAAATTCTTTTCCAATTTTCAAACATTCACTTTAAGTAGCCCTACTTTGTCATTGCAATTTATAATATCAGGCCATAATGGTCCAATTTTCAAACAGCATACATTTTTGCCTTGTCTGAAGTTGTTCTTCCAGAACTCCTACAGGGCTAAGCTGGTTGCCGAGCCATGGCTCTGGAGTTCCATTGCCTATTTGTCAACAGATACCCAGGAACACTAACATATGAGATGGTATTCCATGTCTCAAGGGATGATAGTATAGGACTCTTTTTTCTGTTTTTTCATCATATTCAGTAGATTGGTGTTCTGGCTCTTCCACTAAGAATACACTACTGGTAGACAAAACCATCACCATAGCTCTCAATCTCAGCAGAACATTGCAAGCCTCTTCTCCACAATAAGGAAGTATCTATGGAGGGGTATTATCATTATGATGATTATCTACTAAATTTATTTGCAACTCTTTTTTTAAGAGAACTTCCAAGATCATATTCGCTTCTCAGCAGAACTGGAAATAGTTTTCATGCATATGATAGATATCTCTTCTATATGGAGAAGTCCTCCAAGTTTCAAATTATGAAGTTCTAGAGAGTTGTGTGATTAATTGAACAACACTGAAAGATAAAATGGGAGGGAGGAAGGTGAAATTGTGAAAAAAAAGTAGTTCTGCTTTGCAGTACTTTTTAAACATTGCAAAAATAATATAAAATATAAACCTACTGTCATTTTCTACATTTTTGAGTCAATAAAAGCTTGTTGCAATAAAAATGTGGTGCAACTATGGACCAATGCACTAATTTTCATGTTGCCCTCCTGTTGATAAAATTTTGAGTTCTTTGCTCTCCAACTTCAGTGATTGTACATTGAGTCTTTGTCCAAGGAATCACCAATCTATCATTTAAGATTGGAAGGAAACAACATAGAAAAGCAAGAAAATGGAATCAGGAATACCAAGAGAAGCAAGACAAGACTCTGTTGGTTGCACATTTTATCTATATTTATATAACATGCTTACCCAGGATAAATTTTTAAAGATTAGTTAATCCAGCTTCCTTGGTTCACATAGGATGCTAGAATGCATATGGGTCAATATAACAGAAAAAATGACATGGCCATAGGTGGTATATTATAGGCCACCCAATCAAGCAGAAAATATAGATGTCCTTTTTGTCAGCCAAGTAACAAACATGCAGGAAACATACAACAGTAGTAATGGGAGACTTCAATTATCCTGATATCAATTGGAAAACTAATTCTGCACCAAGTGAGAAATCAAATAAGTTCCTAACCAACCTAGCTGACAACTTTGTTGCCCAAAAGGTAGAGGGTGAAACTAGAGAGACAGCCATACTGGACTTAATTCTTACAAACAAAGAAGAAGTGATAGAGAGAGTTGAAACTACAGGAACCTTGGGTGAGAGTGACCATGTCATACTAGAATTCAACAAAACACAAACACAAGCAACAGAACATAATGACACCAGAGTCTTGGATTTTAAAAGAGCTGATTTCAATAAACTCAGAACTTGGGAAAGATTCCATGGATGAAAATCCTATAGGGGAAAACAACTCAAGAATCTTGGGGAAACTCTAAAAAGTATGATCATAGAAGCCCAGACCAGGACAATACCACTGAGAAAGAAAAACAAGAAATCCAAGAAGAAACCAGCATGGCTGCACAAAGATCACTCTGGCAAATTGAAAAAAAGGACAAGTACAAAAAATGGAAAGAAGGACATACAACTAAGGCAGAATATCATCAGATAGCCAGAATCTGCAAAGACAAAGTCAGGATAGCAAAGGCTCAAAACGAACAAAACAAAAGTCAAAGATAATTTTAAAAAGTTTCTTCCAACATATAACAAGAAAAAAATCAAGGAAACAGTCCTTCCACAAAAGAGAGAAGATGGCAAGGAAGTAACAAGCAACAGAGAGAAAGCAAAACTGCTTAACTCATTCTTTGCCTCTGTCTTCACACAAAAAGAAACTAGCTCACCTCACCAAAAACATGTAAAAGACAGATCAGAAATAAAAGTTAAAATAAGCAAAAAATAGCAAGAGAACACCTGTCTGATCTTGATGAAAACAAATCACCAGGGCCTGATGGATTATATCCCAGAGTTTTAAAGGAGCTGGCAGAGGTCATCTCAGAACCACTGCGCATATCTTTCAAAAATCCTGGAGCACTGGGGAACTACCAGAGGACTGGAAAAGAGCTGATGTGGTTCCCATCTTCAAAAAAGGAAAAAAAACAGACCTATAAAAAAAAACAGAATGATAGGCCAATCAGCCTAACATCAATGCACGGGAAGATACTGGAAAAGATAATAAAAAACCAGATCTGCCAACATCTAGAAACAAATTAAATAATAACTAGCAGTCAGCACGGGTTTGTTAAAAACAGATCATGCCAAACCAATCTTATTTCATTCTTCAACACAGTGACTAATTAGTCGACCAGCAAAATACTGTGGACATAATATATCTAGATTTCAGCAAGGCATTTGACAAAGTAGACCACAACCTACTTCTTAGTAAGCTAGAAAAAAGTGGAATAGATAGCATCACCACTAGATGGACTCGCAACTGGCTGGCAAATCATATTCAACGAATAGTCCTTAATGGGTCTAAATCTATATCAGTAGTTCCCAAACTTTTTCAGTCCACCGCCCCCTTGATGCTACAAACTCATCCTCAGTGCCCCCTACTCAGGGATGGGATTCAAATTTCTGTGGGCTTGGCCTAACTTGAGGGTACGGCTTGCCGGTCACGTTACTGGGTAGGCGTGGCTTGCTGGTCATGTGACTGGGTGGACATGGCTTGCTGGTCACATGACTGGTCGGCGTGGCTTGCTGGCTGGGTATGGCTTGCTGGTCACATGACCAGGCAGGTATGGTTTGGTGGTGGGTGGGTGTGGCTAGGTGACTGGCAAACAAGTGGTCCTCGCTTCATGGCTGATTGTTTAGCAAGTGTTCTAATTTATGACTGGCCTCCCGAGAGATACTTGACCTGTTTTTAGAGTTTTGACAGCCATGCACACTCATACACACACGCTCCCTTCTAATCCTGCTGGAGCAGGTCATTGCACTAGAATGGGCAAAGCATCTCTGATTAGATTCTAGTAGTGAATAAAATCTTATCAGAGATGCTTTGCCAATTCTTGTTGATTTGTTTTATTTGTATCTCTTTATTTTATGTTGCTGAATTGCATTGACATGTGTTTCCCTTCTTGTGCGCAACCCAGAAGCTTTTGTGATTCTTTGCAGCAAAAATTACCAACCTCTGGCTTTGCTCTACTTTTCAAACATGCTGCCATTGCTGCGTTCAAGGTGCCGGCCCCGCGCAGGTCCACCCCATTGAGCCCACTGCACTGGAGGGACCTGCCCAAGCAAGTCAAGTCAATGGGGTGAGCCTGAGAGAGGGAAATAGATAGATAGATAGATAGATAGATAGATAGAGAGAGAGAGAGAGAGAGAGAGAGAGAGAGAGAGAGAGAGAGAGAGAGAGAGAGAGAAGGAAGAAAAGAAAAAGGGGAAGAAAGAAAAAGGGACAAAGAAAGAGGGATGGAAGGAAGGAACAGAAAAATAAGGGAGGGAGGGAGGAGAAAGATAATGAGATATCTATTCTAGTCCAATCACCTGCTCCAGCAGGGTTAGAAGGGAGTGTATGTGTTCTTGTAATTTACCAGTGCATTTTGGTTTTGCTTTCTTCAGAATTGGCATGGTAATACGTTGGGGAAAAGTAATTTTTTGGGTGGAGATCTGTTCCTTCCTTCCTAATGGATTCTGGTTAAAGCCTCAACAAAATGTGAGAGCTTCCTGATAGTCTTGACCATATTTCATCCACAAAACCTTTAATAGAAGCCAAAGATGTTTCAATGTGGAAAAGGGCCTCAGTCTAAGCAATCTGATGCATCAGGTCTCTCTCTCTCACGCTCTCCCCCTCCCTCCCTCCCTCCCTCCCTCCCTCCCTCTCTCTCAAACTACTTTTGCTCTACTTTCCCTGTTCTATATGTAAAGTGGGTGACTCCAAATCTACAAACCTGATTGG
>BLBF01000010.1:33196758-33248614 GCA_015471245.1 Laticauda colubrina | reverse complement strand
TTTGTTGTTGGAACCCGGTCTACCTCGTGTGTTTTCCGAACAAAACATTCCCCATGTGCCTGCGGGGCTGTTCCTTCTAACATGGATGGATGGAGAGAGAAGGAGGTAGACAGACAGACAGACAGAATGTGACAGCAGCGGCACTTTGGGAAAGTAGAGCAAAGCCAGAGTGGGAACTGAGGTCCACACAAGTTGCCAAGGTTGAGAAACAAGGGCTGAATATATCAACCCAGCCATTCTGGTTAGAGTTTAGCATGCTGTTTAATTCCGGCTTAGTCAATAAACCATGGCTAAGCTCTTCCTGATCCTTAATGCAGCTGCCCCTCTGCCCCTTCTCCAGTCCCCTGCCCCAGATCTTTCTTTGGCATCCAATTTTGCAATGCTCTGCCTGGGAGGAGGAAGGCGTGAGGAAGCCCAGACCTGCAGAGTCGGAGGGAACGATCACTTGGAAAGTAAGCAAGCAAGTGCAGGGCTCGGTTGGAAGAACTGGGTTGCAGAGAGAGGCTAGGTCCAGGCTGGCCACATAGAGCCAAACCGAATTGAGCCACATGCCTTGGAGAGCCGCAGCTGCACCCACCCGCATCCTGCTGGAGAGGTAGAGGCCGGGCGGGCACTGTGTGCTCCCTTGTTCTCCTCTGGGGAAGGGGGCCCTAATGCCGGACCACCCACACCTGCCACTGCGCGCCTTGGGAGCGTTTTGCTTTCAGGCTTTCTGGTGTGCCTCCAATGCTTCCACCGGAGAGGGCAGCCTGCAAGCTAAGGCAACCCCTTTCCGCCATCTCCCACCTCTTCCCCTCCAGCTTGGCAAGGCTTGCCGCGCACGGGTTTCACATTCAAGGCGCCGGCTACGGAGTGATGAAACAGTCAATGGGCTGCAGGGCCGGCAGTCAGCCTGCGGGGCCAGGACCTCGAAGAGCCCCCTGCTGCCCCTTCGTGTCCCCCTGCTGGCCCCCTTGCCTCTTAGCGCCCCCCCAAGGCATCCCACTGCCCCCCAGGGGGCAGTACTTGGACTGCCATTGGACTGCCATTTGTCAGAAATGGTGTAGGGTCTCCCGCTTGGGCGGGGGTTGGACTAGATGACCTACAAGGCCCCTTCCAACTCTGATTATCTGTTATTATAAATGAGCTTGGCTATTTTGTGGCCCAGTTTTATGCAAATACACTAGGAAAGCCTTAATAAGAAATTTGAGGCTTGGTATTCAGATTGTCAGAAAAATAGTTCCAAACATATGACATAAGGACGAAGGGGGTTTGAGGGATCAAGAAATCTTTGGTAAAGAAGCGGGATGGACTGACATGTAGGAAAAGAGCAAAGAGCAAGAACAGAGAATTTCGAAAAAAGGCTCAAGGGGCTTGCCATCTGCATATGGACAAAGTCACTGTGGTGGGGATATTATGTAATGGTTTCCCATGTCGATGTTTTGGTCAGAAATATTGAAGTATAAAATCAGAGAGAAGAATATATATGGTAACCACAGAACAAAGTTGTTCCTGAGTGATTTTGCAGCATGGTAAAGATGGCCATCAAGAGGAGAAAAAAACAGGACCCATAGACCGAGGATCATGATAATAAACGCCAGTCAACCGTCAGATGTGCCAGATATTGGTAGCTGCAGGCATTCCGGACTGTATCTAATCGATATCGAACGTATAATCTCTCTAATTAGAAGCTGTTTTACAGGAAGATCGAGGACTTCAGATAACTGAGCGTAAAGGCTCAGAACCGAAGCACAGGGAGAAAACCCATTTTGCGCTACAAATCGAAATTCGGAATCCTCTGAGCATTCCTCCCTCCCGCTGACTAGCGGAAAGCCAATTGGCCCGCCGAAGCGAACATGCAAATAAGCCAGTGGAATATGGACCACTGAGGAGACTCGATGAGATTTTGGCTGTGATTCATTGGTCACTGTTCCCGTGGCGAGATGGCGCGTGCCACCCTCCTGATCTGTCGAGCGCTCTGCCGCTTTCTCGATCGGTTGCTACAGTGACAAGAAGGGTGACGTACCCGGGGCTGGGCGCGGCGAACGCCGGCCATTGGCTGCACGATGGGCCGATGGCTTCAGCTCTGTGGAGAGCCGGGTGTCCTTGTGTGGCAGGGAGGGCGTCCGCTTCAGTCTGCGGCAAATAGGCGAGGAGGAAAGGAGGCCATCGCCTTGCCAGCTTCGACTCACCGTCCCGGTTTTCTGAGAGAGAGGTACTGATCGTTCCGTCGGCTGAAAAGGATTGTCTCTGGCCTGGTTATCTTGCAGGTTGACGGGCGAGGTCACCATAATATTGGGATGTGGAGAGCAATTCCAGTCAGGCGCGCTCCGGCCAGACTTGCGCGACCGGAGGGGACTTTCTAGGCTGGGTCGGTCAAGGAGCATCTTTCTCTTCCTGCCCGAGGAGAGGCGTTCGGGAGCTTGGAGAGGCCCTTTTCGTTGAGCGAAGAGGGAGCCTCCGTGCAACTATGGTAGGATGAGGGAGGAACCGATGCCCATCCCGTTGGGTAGCCGGGCTGAAGGGGACGCCGGCCATTCGTATGGCTTTGGGCGCCGGTAGCTCTCACCCAGGGCCTGAGAGCGCTCCCTGGGGGGGGGGGGGGGGGGGATCTCCACACCTCGTCTCCCGCGGATCACCGCCTCGGTGAGATGCACGCCGCGGCCTCCTTGAGACTCCTTCCACCCACGACGGCCTGTTCCCACTTCTTACAGGACACCCCCCCCCCCAGGAGTGGTTTTCTTAACCACGGTTTATCGGACATCATGAACTAGGATTTGTCGTAGATTTACATTCTCGACCTAAAAAGAAACTGATTTTACAAGTCAAAATAGAAGAAAAGAGCATAACCGGAAATGCCAATTAAATTGTGTGATTAACAGTGCTGGGAGGTTGGGGGGGAAATGATCGTTAGATAGGCGTGTGTGTGTGATCGTTTCAAAGCACCAACGTGGGTTCATATATAGCAAAGTTGCTTTCTGGAGGTGGCTGATGGTAGTATCAGCTGATAGGAATGCTACTAAGGTAGCCGTGCTGAAGTCTTTGCTTTTTACCTCCCCCTTTTTAAACATCTAAAATACCTTGTTCTGGCTGTGAAGGTTGCTAGATTTTCTTAGATCTGCATCACAGTACTGTGGAATGTCTCATTTGCAGCGAGTGGCCCCCCAAACCTTGGAAAATAAAGCCTGGTAATTGTTGGGATGAGAGGCACAGGGGAATGCCAGAACTGTAAGCTAGACTGAAAAACTAAAAAAAAAACATCTTGAAAGAAAACTGATAAATTACTTCCATTGTTTCCAATAAAATGGCAAGATTTTATGTCTATTTACTTAACAGGCAATTAGCTCAGCTTGAGGATATTTTATTCTTTTTCAGATTAGAATTACATCCTAATGTAATTATTAATAAAGTTAATAAATCCATTATAACCGTAACTCAGAACGGATTAGATTTAGTTCCAGTTCTAAGCTTGTTTGAGGCTAAAGTAATCTCACCCACGTTTTTCCAAATTACTTATTTGTTGGCTAATTGTTCTAATATTTACAGTGGAGCCATCCAATAAAGATACCTTTTAAAAAAGCCACTTTTCTAGGTTGACAACCTTTTTCACTCCATCTCCAAAACCATAGTTTTATTGTTATTGGCAGAAATATTTTAAGTGGAAAGTCGGAAAGCTGCACTCTTTGCTATAGTACTATAATGGTACTAACCTCATTTGCAACATCTGACTTTTGTGCGGGAGAAGATACTGTATATTTTGCGGCATATAAAAGGTCTTAGAATAAATAATCAACTGAAACTTCCTGGTTCATGCATTTTTCCATTTGATTATAATAGTATGACTAAAGTCCCTGGTGCCACGGATTCACAATACATACAATGATATTTTCTTCCACAAGGAATAAGAATTTTTTACTCTGATTCTGTTAGTACTTGAATGTTGTTAGGCTATGCATTGTAGTATGTTTATTAAATTTATATGTTGCACATTTCATCGAGAGGCAACTCTGGGCAGTTTACAAATATATGCAGTATATCAAACATTGATGATGATGTCCTGGGGGTTTCATTATTTTTATTACATGTACATATTGTGCTTTCATGTTTAGTGTTGTGGATAAAAAGTATACCTGCTATACTGCCTCATAGTTTTGAAAGAAAACTCTCCAGGTCCCTGACAGGTCATACTTGGCAGTCTTTGCATGAATTCTGGTCTCCCAGATGTTATGTAGACATAAAGCAAATTAGCAAACCAGAGGAGGATTGGACATTTGAATAATTAGAGTTTAACTCAACAAGATCTGGGCTAGTAAAGTATCTGTGAGATGATGTTGCAAACAGAATGAGATATGTATGACACCAAATTCAAGCAGGCAAGACAAGATGGTATTCCTTTTAAAGGAAATTCTGGTTCTAAGGTTAAAAGTTGTGTATGAAACATAAATATCATTTACCAATGATTCAGATGTACTACCAATCAATTGTGAGGGGCAAGTGGATTCCACTAGATTTAATTGAGTTGTGTAGAGCAGGAGTCACCAACCTTTTGGACCTCAGGGACCACCAAACTCATAATTTTAAACCCCGGGGACTACTAATATGAATTTTGACTGAGGGTGGCTTGCTGACATTGGTGGGAGAGAGAGAGAAACATCTGATCTAATCTGTCTTTCTCTCTCTCTGTCTTTCACACACACACACACACACACACAGAGGCAGGGGTGGGATTCAAATTTCTTAACCAGTTCTGTGGGTGTGGCCTAATTTGTGAGTGTGGCTTGGTAGTCATGTGACTGGCTGGGCATGGCTTGTATGTGAATATAAATATTTATGTAAATATTGAATTTTTTTTATAAAAGGCAACTTTTATCCAAAATCAGGCAAAACAGGCAGGCAGATTGAGTTAATCACAGATTCAGAGTTCTATCTTTCTGCCATCGGCTACCTGAGTCTGTCACATAAAATTTGTTTGCAAGCAAACTCAAAAAAATTGTTGCAAACAACTCTCAACACACCATGTATGTAAATATTGAATTTTTTATTTAAAAAAGAGCAACTTTTACTCAAAATCATCAGGCAAAGCAGGCAGGTAGATTGAGTTGTTCACAGAATCACAGATTCACTTAGAGTTTTGTGTTTCTGCCATCGACTACCTTAGTCTGCACTAAATATTAGAATCTTCAATCCTAAGGGAGGTTTGGCTCTGCTTAAAAGCACAGCCAAAGATCTAAAGATTATCTAGAAAGCAAAAAATGCAACTGTTTCTTGCTTTCTAGATAATCTAAATCTCCCAGCACAGCAGAACAGATGATGGTCAGGGGGAGGGGAGGAAAAAATAACAACTTAGCAGGCAAGTTTGCCAGGTAAGAAATGAGTGGGCAGGTAGGGTTCCCGCAGGCCATGCGGGCAGCACAGCCTTGTGTTCCTGCTCAACCTGGATTAATTGCTTTGGGGGTTGCTCTGGGGTGATATTTATCTGCAGATCACCCAAATTTTCTTGTGGACCACCAGTGGGCCGTGGACCACCGGTTGGCGACCACTGGTATAGAGTTTATGTTTTTGTTCTTGCTGCCTGTTATCATATTGCTTTTAATATTGATTAGTTATCAGCCAAATTTGAGTGGAGCTGAAATTTATATTTTACCTATAATAATTGATATAACTAATAAGAATTTTTTTATTTGGATTTAGTCCTAGATTGTGTGCAAATACTTTTGAAAATGCTGTCAGGACTCTTCCGAATGCATGGCCTTTTTGTGGCCTCTCACCCATGGGAAGTTATAGTGGGTACTGTAACTCTTACCATCTGTATGATGTCTATGAAGATGTTCACTGGCAATGATAAGATCTGTGGTTGGAATTATGAATGCCCTAAGTTTGAAGAGGTAAAAACTTAAAAGTTATTTTTAAAATTACTTCATGTTTTAATTGTCATAGTTGAAGCAAATCGGATTTGAATGAAATTTAAAATTGGGAAATCTCAGGACTAGAGACAAGATTGAAATATCTCAAACAGTGTCCATATGATTGATTGAAGTCAAGCTTGAATTAAGAGAATCTTTGGTATTAGCAGTTGATTAAATGCAACATAACTAATTTTTAGAGATGTGCTTATGAGTAGTGTACCATTTTAATAAAATTATACAGATGTTTATTTTTCTGAAATGTTACATATGTGAAACATTGATAAAATATTTTAACAGATTTCAAAAATGTAGTGTTCTTTTTCATTCTGAGAGTAAACAAAATATTTTTCTTTTACAGGATGTTTTGAGCAGTGATATCATAATACTGACAATCACACGATGTATTGCAATCCTTTATATATATTTCCAGTTTCAAAATTTGAAGCAACTTGGCTCAAAATATATTTTGGGTAAGATACTTTTATTTTTAAGATGGTAATCAGAGCAAAATAAGCATGTTGATGAAACAGGTTTGACTATGCCCTATCAAATTGGTTATACCATATACAAAAGGTTTTAGATTTATGTCCTAGACATACTGTAAAACAAAAAATGGTGTTGTTAAGATTTATAACATTTTATACATTTGTGGAATGAGATTCTGTAGACTATATTTTGCATAGATGCTCAATCTGATTCTAGCATGAAATTATTTAAAAATTGATAAAACTATTGTTATATTTTGCAAAGACTATTTAAGGTGAAAGATTCTGAAATAACGGAGGTGAAGGGGGACATGATCTTTTGAAGAACTATTGGCCTTGCGAAGAAGCAAAAAATAAGCATTTGAATTCTTCCATGTAGACTAGCAATTCTAATTTGTTCATTGCTCAGAACTGTAATGCCAGTAGGAGTTAAAAATTATCATGTAGAAGATGACTGTCCTCCCTGAATTGTACTGGTGTGTGTGTGTGTGTGTTTGTGTGAGACTTGTTGTAATCAGTCATCTGCAAATGATAGAAAAATATTGGACAAATTTCAAGGGCTGGTATCACAGATATATTGAACAAAAATATAACAGTAATAAAATACTGTGCATATTAAAACGTTTCAGGATAAATGTATAGCTATATATATAAACAAAACAGTGTAACAGATCATGGTAGTATCTTATGTGGACAAACTTGCTTCAGAGTAAACATTTGGATTAATGTAGTTAGAGAAGGACTGTTCTATATACTGCTTATTCCATAGATTATATATCTTTTGCAGGTATTGCTGGGCTGTTCACAATCTTCTCAAGCTTTGTCTTCAGTACAGTGGTGATTCATTTCCTTGATAAAGAATTGACAGGATTGAAGTATGTATTATCAATTATATGTATGCAAATTTGCTTTAGTTTAACAAAAGCAGACTAATTCTGAAACTTTGCATCAGTAATCAGAGGAAAATGTGTAAAGCTATACCTAATTGACTCATGAAATGCTTCTAATATGACTCCTCCCATTTATGAAATAATGTAATTTGAAGGAGATGAGAGACAAAGTCATGTTATTTCTTCACTTTTTAAATGTTCAAAAGTTAAATCCGCAAAATCCTATTGCAAGCTATGAACAAATTCACATTCACATAACACTGAAAGCAATTTTTCCAAATAGGCAGGAGGGATCCTTTGGTGGCCCTTGTGTTTCATTTTGTTGGTGGCCCTTGTGTATACATTTTATAATGTATGCTATTTATTTATGCTTTTTGGCCTTGCCAGATTCAGATTCCCATTACTGCCCTAAATATAGCAAAGAAATGTTGAATAAATGTATTCAGTGAAAAGATTTCCAAACATTAGTTTATTTTGCAATAAATTATTTAGCCATCTTATTGAAGTTTTTATCAAGAAGTATGTCTTCAGTTTTTACATGTTTATGTAATGTGTAACTTGACATTATGCTTTTTACACCTTTCAGTGAAGCATTGCCCTTCTTTTTGCTTCTGATTGACCTCTCCAGAGCTAGTGCATTAGCTAAATTTGCACTCAGTTCCAACTCACAGGTCAGCCAAATTCTCAGCTTCATTAAGAAAAGTATAACATACTGTAATATTTAGAACCCTTTAAAATTTAAAGTAAAAATAAAATTCCTATATAATTGCCTTGATTAATTTGCATATATTTTGTTTAAGAAATGGTTTAATTTTAAGAGATTTATGACTTCTGTAAAAGAAGCTCACTTGAGATACTACCCTGATATTTAGGAAAATATAAAGAAGGTGTAGATTCATCTAAGTATGGCTCTGAAAAATGTCAGTTTTGCTTATAAGTTGATTTTTGTTTACAATGTTAGCATGATAAATATATTTCAATAATATTGCAGATTGTATAATGGTGAGACAGTAAGGTGCAAAAGAAAAGAAAAAATGCAAAAATTATGTACTTAATTTTGCACAAACTGGTTTTGACCTCATTGCTTTATAGCTCAGACTATAGTTGAGTTACACTTTTAATGTGTTACATATAGGATGAAGTAAGAGAGAATATTTCGCGTGGAATGGCAATCCTGGGCCCTACATTTACACTTGATGCCCTTGTTGAGTGTCTTGTTATTGGTGTTGGCACAATGTCCGGTAAGCTGAGAATTTGTAGGAATACAGAATTTTAATTTTTAAGGTTAAAAGTATTTGCCCAGGAAATCTGTATTCAGTTGTATTTTTCCCCACTGGAGACATTATCTACAGTAAATTAGACCATAGTTTGGGCAGGGTGCGTTCCTCTTTGAGTTCCATAAAATCTTTATTTATTTTTTTTAGGAAGAGTATTAAAATTATATAAATAGGATGTGATCATTGATGTTCAGTAAATGTGATGGTGAAGATGAGCTATTCTTTCTTTCCAGTAGGTAGATGAATAATGGGAAGATTAAATCTTGGTTGGTTGGTTCTGTTTTTATATGATTACATTGTATATCAACTTGTATTATTATGCTCATACTGATGCACATTTCAAGATAATGTTTTTCATGCTAACATGAATCTGTTTTTAATTATTTGATGGTCTCTTTAACAGGAGTAAGACAGCTTGAAATCATGTGTTGTTTTGGCTGTATGTCTGTTCTTGCCAACTACTTTGTCTTCATGACCTTCTTTCCAGCCTGTGTGTCACTGGTATTAGAGGTAGGAGAGCAATAGCTGTAAACTAATATTTTGAACATATCTAAATTACTATGATCCAAGACAAATTGTGATAACCCGTAGTCTCTCAAAATAACCCAAAACATATATTAAAGTCCGGTAAGGCTTTCAACTTAACTTCACTGTTTTATTAGGCACAGTTTAAAGTCACAAAAGTAAATAATGAGGCTAACAGAAAACCAAAACAAACTGCATTGATGAGAGTTCTGAAGCAAGCCAAGATAACTAATTATAAACTCCAGGCAAATAACCGAGAAAAGTCTATGGGAAGAACTCCAACAAAGATATACCTTTTTCAAGATAAACACTAATTGACTCCAGCAATTCTAATTACATAGCTGAAAAACTTATATACATAACTCCCAGCTGCAAGCCACAAGGAGGATCATGATAATCTCCTCTTGAGTAGACCTCACTTTTCCCTAATCCTCTCCTCCCTGCGTGACCTAGAATGGATAGGGGATGGGCCACCTCTGGAGCCATACTCCTACTCCCTCTTGACTCAGAGTCAGACTCCACCAGGGGCATGACACAAATGAAAAATGCAGTTTGGAATAGACTGATAATACAGACCTATTGAGATACTATAATATACATTTGATATGAGAATAAGAAAACCCATTATTCATGAAAACATGGCTCTCATAAATGAAAACAAGTGTTCTCTTATTCTCAGCATAGAATGAGAAATTAGAAAAAAAGGTGCTCATGAACCTATTAATTAGTAATATTACACAAGGAGAGAAAGGGGAAAATAAGGACATCTCTCAAAATAATCTCTCAAAATAATTCATGTCAGGATATTTCCCATGGTGCCTATTAGAGTTCGGCTAATTGTGTAGAAATGCAGTGAACTCAGAATGCTTTGCCGTAACTCCTGCCTTGTCAATATATCTTGATGATGAAATGTTAAAATAATATCTATGGGCATTTGTAACTTTAGTTGCTATTATTATAATTTATATTCAGTTGTTAGATTACTTATATTTATAACATTAAAATATGAAATCTGCTTGAGCTTTCTCCTACAAGTTGATTTTTAAAAGTTACATATATCTAATATTCAGAATGCAAACTATTGATAGTTAAACTTCTCTGATTATCGTATAGATTAGTAAAAAGGAAAATGTTAGTTCCTTCAGGGATACAATTTTTTTTTAAATGACAGAAAAGGAGGAGGGTGGAAAACTCAACAACCAGTTTTTCATGTTTCAAAATTCTTAAACTGAACATGGGTTGCTTAAAATTCTGACATTCTTATCCTGGTGATCTAGTTCTGCTCATAAGTTGGAATGCTGCTATGATTTATTAATCTGATAAAATAACTTTTGTAGTATTTTACATTAATAAAACAGTTGTACAAAATAATATATAAATTGACGTTCAGTGTAATGTTATTCAACTACTGAAATGGTATTATGAAAGCTCATGGAGGACAGAAATAGAAAATGTACTGGATAACCTTTTCCGTTCTTCTTCAGCTTTCACGGGAGAGTCGTGAAGGCCATCCAATATGGCAGCTTAGTCACTTTGCCCGTGTTCTGGAAGAAGAAGAAAACAAACCAAATCCTGTAACACAGAGGGTCAAAATGATTATGGTTAGTGTTTGCTATCTTATATCCTATAATTGTGAGATAAACTGACTATTTTAAATCCTTTGAAGAAGTTGAATTTTGACAATATATGCAAAGGTAAAAACAAACAAAAATATGTCGATTACCTTTTAATAAGTAAAACTTATAGGAAAAATAATATATCCAATTAAAATATTGTGCAGTTGTTTCAATGATATATTTAATATTTAAGTACTGATCACTGATTGAGTCATACTCCTAATTGAACTGATCAGTTTAACCACTCAATTTTTAAATTTAAGTCTCTAGGTTTGGTTCTTGTTCATGCTCACAGTCGCTGGATAGCAGAACCCTCTGCTCAGAACAGCACAACAGAAATATCTATGGGCCTGGATGAAAATGCTCCAAAGCGAATAGAGCCTAATGTTTCTTTGTGGCAATTTTATCTTTCTAGGTATGTTTAATCGTAACATTTTATCATTATTCAGTAGCATCTGTCGGTAAATTTGGATTATTTCAAGTTAACTAAATTATACTGTAAAATTACCAAATCACCAACCTATATAATATTTTAAACAGATAAAATGTCATTCTCTCCTTTGTATAGTTGAACTGAGATTAATAAAATAGAATATACAAAGATGCTTAACAATTATCCTGGAGTGTTTTATGTCTGATTAGTGTATTTGTGTTTAACACTGGCATCTGCTTCCCCATTGATGTAAGATTTATTGTGAAAGAACTGACAGAATGTATTCTGTGAGAAGCAATGTGAATCTTTGATCTATTACCTTTCCTAAATGTAATGATAATAACAGGGTATTATATCTTTCCCAAGCCAGTATAAATAATAAGTTCTAATTGGCCAAATGACTAATATCAGGGTTGAAAGATCATTTATCTAACAAGTTCTTTCTTCACCTATAGAACTATGCATCTTCTCCTGCTTTAGCCCACAGAGGAGTTTCTTTGTCCATGGAAAACTATCATTTTTCTATGGAGAGGAGAAGTCCTCAAGGAGAAAAACTATTCTGGCAAGGCAGGATTTTGGGGAAAGGTTCCTTTAAGAGTCTCAAGAACTCATAAATATGCATCAGGAATGTGGAATACTTTCTGATTTGTTTTTATTCTGTATTATTTACGCTGACTAGATTACTTTAGTCATTCACTCTGACAATAGCATGGTGATGTTCCACATGGTCTTATAATTGCTCCAGAATAATAACATTGGGAAATACAGTTCCTTCCCATATTAATGATACTGACTAAGAAGATCTGAATGATGACTGCATTATTTCCTCTGTAACGCAACAGAAATAATTGCTGAAGTATAAAACCGTCTTCCTTCTAGTAGTGGCTTCTGTAATTTAGGTATTAACTGATCCTGCATGATCTCTTAATTTACCACAATTGCAATAGTCCACCTAGATGTCTACAATTAGGAGAAAGAGTACATGCTTAGAATAGTTAATATTTACTTAATCCAAATTAAGTAATTTTCAGAATGTAATCAATAATGACAGAAATCTTCTGGGAGGAAAATGATTAATTATATTTCAGGTAATCCTCCCTTACCACGTTTATAATTAGGACCAGCAACTCGATTGCTGAGGGACACAGTCACTAAATGAAATGTCATGTGACAATGATGGCATCATGTGACAGTGATTATGACATCACTTCCTATTGTTAAGGGAATTGCCCTGGGTTATTAAATGAGACATCGTGTGATAGTGACTTGCAGTTTTATTGCTCATTTTTCCCATTGACTCTGCTTATTGAAAGACAGTTGCAGTTGCAGACAGTTGTCACCAATGTGTCTGGGGGGAACCCTACAATGGTTGTAAATGCCAGGTCTGGTCATAAATTTACTTTTTTAGCACCATTGTAACTTGAAGTGGTCACTAAACAGGACAATTGTTAAGCGATACCCACCTGTTGTTTTACTTATTTACCTATGTTCTTGCTTTGCAAGAACAAGAATTAAGAGCATCCTTCTATATTGACTTCTTCATGAAGTTACTAAGAGGTGAATTTGAGAGAGGTTTTACTTTAAAAGAGGGAAGATGTCTTAAGGCAAATCCAGGCATAAAAACAATCACAATACAATAATTATCATTCAATAATTTATGTAGGAATTCTACCAATTAACATGTGTTAGAAAATCATGGCAGGGTAGGAAAGGGAAAGGGAATAGACAGATATTTAAAGATGTTTTATTTCATCCTTTTTAGAATGGCCAGCATGGACATTGAACAAACAATTACACTTGGCTTAGCTCTTCTACTTGCAGTCAAGTACATCTTTTTTGAACAAACAGAGATGGAATCCACACTTTCATTGAAGAACCCAATAATATCTCCAATAATGATTCAGAAAAAAGTTTCTGAAAATTGCTGCAGAAAACAGTCTATTCATTTAAAAAATAATCCCAATTTAAGAAACATGAGTGATAGTCAAGTTGCCAAAGATGGAAAAGGTAATCTTTTGCTGATATATTTGTTTGCTTTGTTTTTTAAAAAGTTCATATTGAAGCCTGAAACTTAAGACTTTGATAAATTCCTCAGATTTCAATGTTGATTTTTATGCAGATGAGACTGTAAAGTCTCTGCAATCAGAATCACCTGCAAAGGCCATATTTGTGGTTGGTGATAGTTCTGCTGAAGCATCCCTCATCAATGATAGAAAAGAATCAGGAATAGAACAGCCTAAAGAGATGCGTCCACTTGAAGAATGTCTTTGTATATTTCAGAATGCCAAGGTAAAAAAAAAAGCAGACAAAGACACATGAAGTCATTTATTAATATATTGGTGCAAAGAATAAGCTTTTAGATGATGGTTTACTTGTCATTTTATCAACATATTATTGTATTGGCAATGTCTTTTGTATCTTATATTGTTTTACAGTAAACCTTAAACTAGACTTCTATCCAATCAAAACAACATTTAATAAGATGTACACATCTGACAAAGCATTTTATTTATTAACAGTATGCAATCATTTTGACATGGTATTCAATCACCACATCTTCTCTTTCATAGCTTTCAATACACCACACCCTGTATTTTTTTTTCATGTGAATTGCTTCAGGTAAAGAGGAAGAATGGGAAACATATTACAATCAAATATTTTTCTTTCTTCAGATGGGTGCTAAATTCCTCTCTGATTCAGAAGTCATTAGTTTAGTCAGTGCAAAGCATATTCCTGCTTATAAACTGGAAAATTTGATGGAAACTCAGGAACGTGGTGTATCCATTCGTAGGCAAATGTTATCTCAGAAGCTTCCTGAGCCTTCATCTCTACAGTATCTTCCTTACAAGAATTATAATTATTCTTTGGTAAGTAGAAAAATGGGCAGATATGTCTTATGTAAAATGAAACATAAAGATAGCCATTATTGTAAACTTTTTCATCTGAAGTTGCACTTAGCTTGACTGTAGACAGATGGAGGTTTCCAGTTGAACAGAAAGCTAGTTAGTTAATATTGAACATTTTACAGTATGTTTTGCCAGCAATGCTAATGCCATTTCAAGTTTATTGTTGCTTCAATAGTCCTTGCAAACATAAAAGAATACTTCTCTTTTGAGAGTTTCTTTCAATATAATGGTAGTGTATTTCTCCTCTTGGTCTCAACTTGTAACCAGGCAATGCTATGAGATTTAAGAAAAATTGGCACAAAAACATTTACATAAGATTTTGCTGAATTCTATTTATCTAAATCTCAGAGACAATTGCATAGTGCTTGTAACTTTGACATATAAAGGTAGTCTAAATAATTGCAGGTATAAAATGGCTCATTTGTTGAATTGATGATTGTATTTATTTCTTCTACATGCACTAGTTATTCTAAACCCCAAACACCTATTCCTGTCATATATTTAATATTTTCTAATACAGGTAGTCCTCGACTTACAACAGTTCCCTTAATGACCGTTCAAAGTTGCAACAGCACTGAAAAAAAGTGACTTATGACCATTTTTTCACACTTATGACCATTGCAGCATCCCCATGGGCACGTGATTTACATTTGGATGCTTGACAAATGACTCACATTTATGAGGGTTGTAGTATCCTGGGATCATGTGATCACCTTTTGCCACCTTCTGACAAGCAAAGTCAATGGGGAAGCCAGGTTCACTTAACAGCCGTGTGACTAATTTAACAACCGCAGTGTAACAAATGTGGCAAGAAAAGTCGTAAAATGGGGCAAAGCTCACTTAATAAATTTCTCACTTACCATAGCAACATAAATATTGAGCTCAATTGTGGTGATAAATTGAGAACTACTTGTATAGCAAACTAAGTTTTAATATTTAGTTAACCTTTTTAAGGTGATGGGTGCTTGCTGTGAAAATGTGATTGGATACATGCCAATTCCTGTGGGTGTGGCTGGCCCACTTCTTTTGGACAAGAAAGAGTTTCAAGTTCCAATGGCAACAACTGAAGGATGCCTGGTGGCAAGCACAAACAGAGGATGCAGAGCAATATGTGTAAGTAAAGATGATGTAAGCAGGGCTAATGAGGTTCTGTTTAACACAATTATAGTGGGTGGAATCCAGCTTTCCTAGTCCATGGGCATCTCCATACAGAATGTGTCCCAGGGGTGTGGAAGAACTTAAAGTGAAGAGAGTTGGGTGGCCAAAAGAAGTGGAAAGGAGAGAAGCCTTGTTCTGTGAGACAAAGTCTAGTAGCAAAACAATGAATGTAACAGTGTGTAACTTTAAAAAGTATTTTTGTTCATGATCAGATGCATCTGTTACTGACTCATCCTGCTATCATTTTTATATCTCAGCTTGGTGGAGGTGCTAGTGGCCGTATTCTAGCAGATGGAATGACACGAGGACCTGTAGTAAGACTACCCACAGCGTGCCAGTCTGCAGAAGTGAAGGCTTGGCTTGAAACACCAGAAGGATTTAAGATAATAAAAGATGCATTTGATAGCACTAGCAGGTTAGCATTTTTATCATTTAGAAGAGGGAAAATAGCATTTTATATAAAAATTTGGGGGGGGGGGAATTGCATCAAAAAGAATGTGAGACAACATGTCAATCTTCTCTATAGATTTGCTCGTTTGCAACGGCTTCACATTGCTTTGGCTGGCCGCAATCTTTATATCCGCTTCCAATCTAAGACAGGTGATGCAATGGGCATGAACATGATTTCAAAAGTAAGTTCTAAATTTTAATGAATGCATTTAAGTAAATTTTGCTTTGAGAATACTGTTATTGTAATACTGGAAGTTGAGCCAATTCGGTGTAGTGGTTAAAATATTGGCCTAGAAACCAGGAGATTGTCAGTTTTGGTTCTGCCTTAAGCATGAAAGCTGGGTGACTTGACCTCTCAACTCTCAGCCCAACCTACCCTACCAGGTTATTGTGGGGAAAACAGCAGGAGGAAGGTGTGTTGGATATTTTTGCCACTTTGAGTTATTTGTAAAAATGATAAAGGCAGGATAAAAGTCAAATAAATAAATCATTGTACAAGTAATCTGACAGAAAAAATAAGATTTAGAATTCTCTTTCCCTGTCATCTTCTGTGTACTATTCCAGCAAGAAAATATTACAATGAAATCTCAGATCCTATTTAGCATATTTTGGACACAGAGACAACATTTTTTTTATTAGCTAGCCTTCCAAAATAACAGACAAATCAACTGCATCCAAGAGTCCAGATGGGCATTTAAAATAATATGAGATGTATTTTATTCCTTGGTGTTTTCAAAAAGCTTTGAAAAAATATTATTAAAAAACTATTCTTACAACATCCATTTCCTGTTAAGTGGGTTGCCTATATTGCACAAATCTTATCCTTATCAGATTCATATATTGGTGGAACTTGTTATTGGGAAACATTCCAACACAAATGGAACCTTGGGAATGCTAGAGAGTGTGGGGGGTGTTTGTGTGTGTCTCTGCCAGTTCCATACTTGTTCACATACTCGTAATGTTGAACTGCCAAAAATCACAGAAACAAAATTGATCGCTAAAAATGACATATACAGATATATATCAACTATGGAAATGTGAGTGCAAATAATGAATCTTTGATAATGAAATCCACCTGCACAGGTAGTCCTTATTTATGGTAATTGGGAACAGGAACTCTTGAGCCAGTTATAAGGCCCAATGTCACGTGACCATAGCAACTTAACAGCGGCAATTCCAACAGGCCCAGTTATTGTTAGACAAAATCCTGCATGGTTGCAAAATTTACTACCATTTGCACACTTCTCCATAGACTTTGTTTATCAGAAGCTGGCAATGAACATCACAAAAGGCGATCACATGACCATGAGATCTTGTGATATTGTAATTGCAAGCTGATCGCAAGCACCTTTACCTGACAAAGATTCTTTCTGGACTCCATTCAGGATGGGACTGAGCTTTTAAGTTTTGCTTCTTATCCAAAGAGTAGGTAGCCTTCCACATAAAATTCACTCTAATCAGCCCCTTGCTGCTAGTAGTAAGCACCATGGATTCTATTCATAACCAGATAAATCTTATCCAAGAACTTTGGTCATCAGCAGCCAATGATGAGACTCCACTTCTAACTCTTTACTAACAGCAGTGAAAATGTTACTTCTTTGTCTTTGAGGCTACATAACACCAAGTTACATGAAGTAGTTGAACTTACAGTTCCCACTGCTTATACTTAATTAAGTTTCTTCATGAAGAAGTCAGCCAGTATTAAACTGATGATCTAACATTTTTGTTTATTCTGTCTCTTGTTCTCTAAATCCTTCCAAACAGGGTACTGAGAAAGCACTTACAAGGCTACAAGAAGAATTTCCTGACCTCCACATTGTAGCTATTAGTGGTAATTACTGTACAGATAAAAAACCAGCTGCCATAAATTGGATAGAGGGGAGAGGGAAATCTGTAGTCTGTGAAGCAGTTATTCCACAAAAAGTTGTTAAAGAAGTGAGTCACGTTGTTTTAGTGAAATATGAAAATTATTATATTGAATTACTTTCAATTCATCCTTGACTTATCTATGTCCTCCCCAATTCCAAAGCCATTTATTTGTATACATACATGCATGCATATATACAAACATACATACATTACACACATTTGTATGCTGCCCTTCTGAAGACTTTGCGCAACTAACAGTGAAGTTCTGCTTGAAATAAAAACAATGTTACCAACCTCAAAATGATAAAAGAAAATATACAAAATCAGGCCTCTGCCAAATTCCAACCTTCTGTCAGAACATACTATCCTTCTGCAGTAGGTGCTCTTCTGAAATTCAGAAAAGAAGGATTGGATCAGAGGGAATTCCAAAATGTGAGAGCAACAATAGAAACTGCCTACTTCTGCAATCTTGTGTAGACAAAACCTGGAGAGAGTTGATCCTGTTTGAAGTTACTAAACAAACAAATTAATACAAGAGAAAATGGTCCCTTATATAACGTGGTTTGGAGCCACATAAAGCCTTAAAGATGACAAGCAACACCCTGAATTGCAACTGGAAACTCTGCTGAGAAAGCAGGAGCTGTGGTCCCCAAATTGTAAACCACCTCTGAATGGGAGAGTACATCTCCACGCAGAATAAAATATAGTGTTTCTCATTTGGTCCACAAACTCAGAATCATTTCCTGGGGACGGGGGGCGGGGGTGTATTTTGAATATTCCTATCCTATCCAGTCTTTGATAGCACTTCTATTATATTACCTATTGGTCCAGATCTAAGATGAACATCAGCATATTGATGACATCAGACTCTTATGTGGATGATTGATCTACCCCCCATGGTTTCATGTAGATGTCAAATAGAAAATGGGATGCCACAAAGTAGGTGTTTCTAGGAAGACCTCCCACCATCATAAACTGGAATAAGCATCTTAGGGAGGAGGAGAACCACTATAAAAATGTTGCCTCCCACTCCAGTTCTATAGAGGTGGTCCAAAATAATACCTATTGTCTAGGTTCCTGAGTGTAGCTACTAAGAACTGCATTTGAAAAGATTTTGTTTCTGAACATAGGCATTCTCCATGACCAGAGTTTTTGTGGATTTTTTTTTTCTAGGTCCTGAAGTCAACCACAGAAGCTATGATTGAAGTCAACGTCAACAAGAACTTGGTTGGCTCTGCCATGGCTGGCAGTGTAGGTGGCTATAATGCACATGCAGCTAATATTGTCACTGCTATGTACATAGCATGTGGACAGGTATATACCTTCATTTAACTGTGTGATGAATTATGTATTTACAAACCTTTAAATGCATATATAGTCCCTCATTTTTGCATTGATTTCAGGATGCAGCCCAGAATATCACCAGCTCAAACTGTATTACATTAATGGAATCTACTGGACCTACCAACGAAGACCTTTATATCAGTTGCACAATGCCCTCAATAGAAATTGGTACTGTGGGTGGAGGAACTAACTTGTTACCCCAACAAGCTTGTTTGCAGGTATGAAAACTAGAGGTTGAACTATAGTTTTCTATTTTGGGAAGTCAATAATTTTTGGCTGATCTTTCAGCCAATCAGCTGAGGGTTGTCTTCAGTGATTGATAGGACCAAATAATTGAAATAAGAATTCTCTGACCAGGAGCATATTTTGACCCCAAGAAAGTATTTCAGTGTTACTCCTTGTGTTTTTACTCTACCTATCCCTGAACCATATGTAAGTACAGATGATCCTCTATTAAATGACAACTCTTTCAACTCTCTTGAAAGCTTTAAGAATGCTGAACGAGACTGGTGGTTACTACCGATCCTTAAAGTTCAAGATATTTCAACAGCCCTTCAATTATGTGATTGCAATCTGGGTGCTTGGCAACTGGCTTGCTCTTAAACTGGTTGCAACATCCTGTGGTCATGTGATTACCATTTGTAAGCTTCCCTTCTGGCTTCCTACAATCAGAGTCAACAGGGAAGCTGCGGAGAAAGTCACAGGCTAATTAGCTAAGTTTTCCCCCATCCGCTCACCTTCTCTGACCGCTCATACACTTTTTCCCCAATTTCCCCCATCTGGCAACAGCTATCCTGAGCCCCTCCACATTTGTGTCACACCTCCCCCACCACTCAGGTACCCTCTCTTACCTGCAGCTACTTTCCTGCCTTCCAGCCTGTTTGTGACCCACATGAAGTTTGCAATTTCCTGCCAACTTCCCCACAGAATTCAGTTGTTGGAAGCTGGCGGGAAGTTCCAAAGAGATGCTTGCTGGACAACCCATGATCCTTGCTGAAATACGGCATCTGGGGCTGTAAGGAGTAGCATTGCTAAATGTTGTGGTCATGGATCATTACACTTTATGATCTCATCGTTTAGTGATTGAAATTCAGATCCCAATAGCCATCATAGCTGAGACTAACTTACTTCTTGAAAGACCTTGAGCTTGTTACTGTATAAAATGCCAGGGACTAATTGATTTTAAATTGAACATATTCCAGTTTGATTATTGTTTGTATTCTTTTTTAAATACAGATGCTGGGTGTGCAAGGAGCAAGTGCAGATAACCCTGGAGAAAACGCCCGTCAGCTTGCAAAAATTGTATGCGCGACTGTAATGGCAGGAGAATTGTCTCTAATGGCTGCCTTAGCTGAAGGACACTTGGTTAAAAGCCACATGATCCACAATAGGTAAGAAGGAAAGAGCCACAATCTCATGGTTTTATTCTATTGACCATCACCCAACAAAATGTAATTTTTTTCTAATTCTGAATTGGTGTATCTTTTTGTTTTGAAAGGTCAAAAATAAATTTGCAAGATCTTCAAGGAACAGGTACCAAGAAAGCTGTTTGAACACTGAAAAAAGCTTGAAGCAACTGTGGCACATTGAAAAATGAAGACAAATGACGGATCTGTGAACTTCCAAAGGAAGATAAATATTCAAACAGTGAATTGTTGGAAAGAATCTTAGGAGAGTCATTGAGTGTGTAGTTTGCATCCAGTTTTCTGATTCCTTTTTTCCTTTGTCTCCCATAAATGGATGCTTATCTGTGGAAAATATTGCAGATGGGTTTTATTTTTTTTTAACATGGGCTCTAGTTTGTTCTGAGTCATGCATTTTACAAAACGGGCTCCAAGTAATCAACGCGAGCTTTCTAAGAGTGTCAGACAATGTTATTTTTTGAAGTTATAATATTCTCAATTGGGGAAATACAAGTTGCATACCTTTTTTTTGTTTTAGACCAATCTGTATGGTTGCTTTGCAATGTTCATCATGATCATGGTTTTGAGGCTAACATGGTATGTTGTGCATATAAATCTGCATAAGCCATCAGAGTAGAACAAGCTACTGTTCCTCCAGGGTAAGAAAATAGCCAAGATCATCCCTCCACAAAGTCAGATAACAAAGCAGAGCCTAAGAATGGCTTTTTGATTGCAATTACCCACATCTGATCTGAGTGGGCACTGAGCTGAATCAATTGAGCCATCTTTACATTTAGAGCTCATTTTTGGAATGCTTCCGTTTATGTTACTCAATATTGCAGTTTTGAATATTAGTTTTCATGCTTTTTACAACAAACAGGCCTTGCTGCAAAGCAGGTATACCTAGTAGAGGCCATATTTCCAGATTTAAAATCATCAAGTTAAAAATCTCAGGTGTGTTGGTCAGATTAATGGTCTTGCATCAGCTGAAAGCAAGAGGGCATGATCTGGGCAAAACCTGTAGAATTAAGTGGTAGTTGATCAACAGCACTGATGTTGCATGATCATTATCATTTTTGGTTAATTTCAGTGGCCCTTTTAAGTGGGAGAATATCCCAGGGAATTGCACATTTGGTAACCTTTAATTAGGATAGTTTAATGGAAATGATTTTTAGCAAGCAGGTAAAACATGTTTACACAAGTTCTCAATCACCATTTTTGGTTTGACTTCCTTGCAGAAACAGGTGTGTTGTGAAATGAAAGTTAAATCATTGATACTTTTATTTAAATATTTCCGTTCCTGGTGAAACTTTAATTTATTTTTGATAAAGTTCCAGATTTTATGTTTATTTGTTTAAGAACTACTAATTCTGTGGCTTATGAAAATGATGGAAGACAGGTTATAATGCAGCAGAGGTACCTGTGACTCAATGAAATACATCACAGTACTATGAAGGAGAACCAACTAGAAGAGGAAGAGCAAGGGTACAGATGCATTTCTCAGCTGTTGCTGGATGCAATGAAGTCACTCTTCCACGCTAACTAGAATGGCTGAAGGGTTCAATTCTTAAACTTCTCATTTTGTGCAAACTCAGTATAAACTACTTTCGGGGTTTACTATCTAACATCTAAATTTGTATTAGGATCACAATTCTAATGCAACTCAATACCTATTACTTGCTTGGTTTGTGCCGTGGCTACTTGTAAATAGCATTATGAATGTCCATCTCCCTACAGTATTTGTCCAGGTAACTTTTTTTCTTATTTATGCAAAGTTTGAACTTACTGTTTTATTACTGGACTAGCAATAAATGGTTTATTCAGTGTCAGTTTTGGTGAATGTAACTGATACTTTGTCCTTCAAAAAGAAAAAATTTTGTACTATTATAAAATTATGTATATTTGGTACACATCTTTTTCAGTTTCAGTAAAACAGTTCAAAAACAACTTCAATGTCTTGTTTTTTAATGTATAATAATCATCTGCCACATTTCTCCAAACCACAAATCAACTGTAATAATATAATTAATGGTATGAATCAAACACCATTAAGGTTTAAATCAGTATTGTGCAAAGTTACAAAACCAGGATAAGTAGGTGTATCCAACGATATCTGTGTACTAGAATTGCTTTCCTGTTCATATTATTCTACTCTGTTTTCTATTAAGGTATTTAATCCAATTCTTAAGACTGCTGCAGCATTGTATATTTAGGTACAGAAGATTAACAAATATTCCACTGGAGCCAAAAGATGCAAATATATCTTGGTCTATCTCCCTAGTTACAGTGAGAAACATGGTACATCTGAATTACTTGGAAGGCAATGTATGTACTTATAGGAGCTCTACTGTAGGAGAGTTAGCAAGTGGAAAAAGCAGACTGCATGTTTTCAAGCCTAACACCAAGCCAATGTTCCCAAAAAAATCACTTATCTCCCTATTCGATTTCTTTTATTATTTCCATCAAGGAAGTTGAATTTATGAACCAAGATTTTCATGTGAGTTTCATTCTGACGTTCCTTGTAAACTATTAGATGAAATCATTTACACCATAAACAAATCTTGCTTACACGTGCAAAAATCAGAGGTGAAGGGAATACAAATGCAAAAGTACAAGCCAATCTATAGCTTAAAATCCTGTGGAATTTTTTGCAATATAAGTATAACAAATACTTCATTATAGTTGTTTCATATTTCAAATACTAGGTTGTCACCTAACCAAGAAACATGCATATTTTCTGTTGCTGTTAAATTACATCATACAATCTTAAAATGATTTTGGATTGCTGGTTTGAAACAATAGCTACTAAAAGGTAATTACATGTTTTTTTAAAAATAAGATTGGCAATTCTTAATAGAATTGTGAGCAAACAATAGATTGATTAGTATAATGCATTTGGTTTAGTGGTCTTTGTATTATATAATCTAATATGAACAGTATAATTTATAACCTTCAGGTCTCTCGAGGTTCTTAGTGATGAAAATATAAATAAAATATTTGAATTCTACAATTCCAATAATACTAAAACACAGATCAGCCAATAGCATTGATTGCATTATATTTAAGACAGGCAACCACCACATAAAACAACAAAAAGTTACAATCTCTTATTCCAGTGCAAGAAAAAATTAACAATGGCAATTCCTAATCTTTTATGTATTCCATTATATCATCTCTGAAAATTTATGGAGACTATTGCATTATCCAGGATGTATCAGTTTATTTGCTTGTAGGTATTAAGGTGTGCATGATCCATTAAATAGTATGTATAAGAAAACCAAATGGCAAAAATGTCAATCATTTATTGATATTTCCATGTACACACAACATTTCAAGAAAGAAAAGTTGAAATATCCATTTTGGCTACTTAAAATGTATTTTAATGTTATATTTTCATATAACAGGAAAATCTTTAAATGAGTTCTTTTATTTGAATTTACTTCTCCCCATAATTACCATTATTCACTACTCATTTTTGCCAATAATGGATTACTTATCTTCAAATGATTGTGAAAGAAATCTATACTTTTCTCCTAGGTCCTGATAATCTTGTCTACCGTTTTATCTGATGCAAATAGTGGTATTCCTTCAATTTTGTAAAAGCAGTGTAGCACTGTAATGCCAAATCTTCACTGTAAAATGAGATAAGATGGTGAAATCCAACTTTACACTTGCCTCTTAAGTGGTTCATGAAGTATGAGGTCCAATGCAATCCTGTAGTAAAATTTCCTTGTGCTTCCAAACTCAGGTTATTTCAAACATAGGGCTGTTGCAGTATAGTACTTTGATAATATGCCATGTTCAAGGCAATTCATGTAAATGACAATATCTGCATTCCCCAAAAATATGAGCTTTCCAGCCAAAGCCTGGGTTTTAAATTTTTCTTTACAGGTGAAACTTTGTGAAGATATTCCCAGAATAATGCTTCTCTGTATTAAAATCATGTTGTTCAATGGATTGCTTCATTTTGTGTCACTATAATGAACCCCCATTTTGTCAGCTGTCATAATGCTGCAAATAAATTCCTCACAATTACAGGCAAATACCAACTTTCATCCCTGGTATCAGTATATAAAGAACTCATTTTGCATAAACTTTCCAATACTAAAGAACATCAATGATGTAACCCACACAATATATTCCTGTAAAATTCCAGACTTGACAACAATTCCCCTTTGAACAATTTCATACTTGCTGACTGTCCTTAATCAATTCATCAAACAGTCCCCATGTGAAAGTCATTGGTTGTTGTCACAGATTGTCCACTTCATTCATATAATAGAAAAAAGGTTGTGATGACCCAGAGTGTAATACAAACATAAAAACCAAAATGTAAATAAACTTCCTTTAATGCCTTCAACTTGGCTTCACTGTTTAATTGTTCACAGCTGGAGATTAAATTATTTCCAAAATAACATTCCAAAAGAAAGAAATACAGTCCAAACTCAGAGAGCAGATAGCGAAGCAATTTAAAAAAAAACCATAAAACAAACCGCATTGAAGAAAGTTCCAGGACAGATCAGAACAAACTTCACAAAGATAATCAGATACAGACCGTTGGAAGAACGCCAACCAAGATAAACCTCATTCATTCAGAAATAAAACACTCTTTGTTTCCGGCATTTGCTAGCATGCAGGTCCGAACTCTTATGCAGTTCTCACACCTGCATCCCATGAAAAGGACCAAGGCCCTCTCCTCCCAAATAGACCATGTCTTTCCCTTATGCTCTCCTCCCTGTGTGCCCGAGGATAGGGGATGGGCCTGGGTCCTCTGCCCTTCCCCAGCCTCCTCCACAACCTCTGGAGCCACACTTCCACTGCCTGGTGGCTGTTCTTCCTCTCCCTCAGAGTCAATCTCCACCAGGAGCATGACGTAAGTGTTCTCAGTGTTTATCTTGTTTACAATTTTTGGCCCAGCAATGCATAGTACCCATATCAACACATTCAAAAACCTACATTCAGTAGGTTGAATGAATTTCAATTGGAGGACTCCATCAGCAGTCAATAATTCAATCATGTATTGCAGAATAGAATAGAATAGAAATAAAAATAGGAATACCGGTAATAGAAATAGAATATTCTTTATTGGCCAAGTGTGATTGGACACACAAGGAATTTGTCTCTGGTGCATAAGCTCTCAGTGTACATAAAACAAGCGATACATCATGATCATTAATCATAAAATGCATTCATCATAATAAGTATCAATCATAGGATACTAAATAAATACTATAAATGATAAAATGCAAGCAACAAAGTTATAGCCATATGAAAATAAGGAAATAGGTAATAGGAAAGATGAAAAGGATAATAGTAATACAGCCCTACTAGGTAGATTGACCATGTTGTGGGGAATTAGTTAGAATGGAATAGAATAACAGAGTTGGAAGGGACTTTGGAGGTCTTCTAGTCCAACCTCCTGCCTAAACCTATAGGAAATCCTATAGCACTTCAGACAAATAGTTATCCAACATCTTTTTAAAAACTTCCAGTGTTGGAGTATTCACAACTTCCGGAGGCAAATTGTTCCAACTGATTAATTGTTCTAACTATCAGGAAACTGTCCTTAGTTCTAGGTTGCTTCTCTCCTTCATTAGTTTCCACCCATTGCTTCTTGTTGTCCCACCCTCAAATGCCTCGGAGAATAGCTTGACTCCCTCTTCTTTGTGGCAGCCCCTGAGATATTGGAGCACTGCTATCATGTCTCCCTTCGTCCTTCTTTTCATTAGACTAGACATATCCAGTTCCTGCAGCCATTCTTCATATTTTTTTAAATACTGGGCTAACTGTTAATTCCCACAGCACTCAATTTAACTTTAGAGGTACTCTCTCCAACACACACACATACGCACTCACACACATACGAAAAACCCTCCCAGGACTTCTAAGTATTGCAATTCACTTGCAAAAAATTATGGGCTTCTATGTTAGGCAAAGACACTCTTTGTACTCCAGGCTGAATTCTGATTTCATTCTTGAGAACATAAATGCAAGCCCCCATTTTAGGCAACATTCAGGGTCAGTTAAGAAACCAAATGTTGTCCAGGTAAGTCCTCGAGTTGTGACCTCAATTGAGCCCACAATTTATGTTTGTTACTGAAACATTTGTTAAGCCATTTTATGCCTTTTCTTTCCCCGTGTAAAGTGAATCACTGCAGTTATTAAAGTTAGCAACATTGAATTTTGATCATGTGAGTTGTTAAGCAGAATGAAGGCATGGCGGGGGGGTGGGGGGAACCGTCCTTCTGTCTGGTTGTTTTGGCATGCAATGCCCTATAGCATCTTGAGGGAAGAAGTTGAAACAGTTTGTGTCCAGGATGTTAGGAGTCTGTAGATATTTTTACAGCCCTTCAATGGTCTTCAATGGAAGGTTGAAGTCTTCAATGGAAGTTTCACAGTCTTCAATGGAAGGTTGGTAGCAAATATTTTTTCTGCAGTTCTAATTATTCACTGAAATCTGTGTCTGTTTGGTTGCAGTGCCCAAACCAGACAGTTACAGAGGTGCAACTGACAGACTCAATAATTCCTTTTAAGAACTTTATCAGCAGCTCTTTGGGCAGTCTGAATTGGCGCTGGAAAAACATTCTTTGTTGTGATTTTTTGATCACATTTTTTATGTTAGATGTCCATTTTAAGTCTTGAGGTACACAACCTATAAACTTGAAAGTCTCTACTGTTGTTGATAAGTTGTGTAGTATTGTAAGAAGTGGTAGAATAGGAAGGCTTCTCCTAAAATCTACTATTTTTTCTACTGTTTTGACTGTATTCAATTAAAGATTGTTCCAACCATTCCACAAGGCTAATTGTTCAGGCTTGTAAGCTTGGCTGTTGTCTCGAATGAGACCAAACACTGTTGTATCATCTTCAAACTTTAGTATTTGAACAGATGGATCCTTTGAGATGCAGTTGTTGGTATAGAGAGAGAAGAGAAGTGGAGAGAGCACACAGCCCTGGGGGGCCCTCTGCTCCTTTCCAAGCAAGAAATGTCATAGCCCTTGTAAAGATGAATGCTAATATTCATATCTTCCTGAAAGAGGATCCTTTGTTTATAGTTTCTGCTCTCTCAAATAAGAGGAATTTTTATTATCTTTTCAAGCTCTAAGTTGAAGAGTCCTGATTTTGACTGAAAGAGTAGAGAAACGTAAGCAACAGAGTAGATTAATTATGCAACTTAATATTAAGAGTAGAAAGTTATTTATCATTTGGGAAGCAGGTTTTATAGCAACCCAACTACTGAATGACTATAGCTGAATCCACACTTTTTTCGACATACATATGAAATATGAAATGAAATAACACTATTATTCATTTTGATATTATCATAAGCATATCCTGATGGCAATTAGTAATAAATGATTGCATGGATTATTAAAAATCAGAGTTATATATGATTAGAAGAAATTGTATTGAATGGCATCCAATTCCACATAACTACCATTTATGCAACGGATGTCTGTCTTCCAAGTTGCTCCTTTTAAATCAGTCTGAAGAACTGATTTATTGTGGGCAGAATCCTGGAAAATAAGTGGGTGAATCACCTCCTTATGCTGACGAAGCATCTTTTCTGTATTATTTATTAATGTATATCTTCCCATAGTCTTAAAACTCTTGGCACTTTACACAATATGGAATATCTATCTTTCTATTTATCTCCCTGTGTCTCTCTGTGTATACATACTTACATACCTACATACATATAAAAAATAGAATTTGTAAAGTAAAAGTAAAAGTTCCCCTCACACATACATGGTAGTCTTTTCTGACTCTAGGGCTCATCTCCGTTTCGAAGCCGAAGATGCTGTCCGAAGACATCTCCATGGTCATGTGGCTGGCATGACTAAATGCCGAAGGCACACGGAACACTGTTACCTTCCCACCAAAGGGGTTCCATATTTTTCTACTTGTATTTTTACATGCTTTTGAACTGCTAGGCTGAAAGAATCTGGGACAAGTAACAGGAGCTCATTTTGTTATGTGGTGCCAGAGATTTGAACCTCCAAACTGCTGACCTTTCTGATCAACAAGCTCAGAGTCTTAGCCATTGAGCCACCGCGTCTGCCTCACACCTGCTTAATTTTCCATCACATTTTTTAAAATAAGAGATGTGGGAACAGCAACTCTAGACCAAGAAAGATTGCCCAGGGATTAAAAGGGATTGTTAATTCCTAGTATCCATGAGAAAAGATGAAATGGAAAAAAAATCTGATTTTGCTCTCTGACATACAGTGCAATGTAAAATGGAAGGCCTTCCTTTTAGCTTTCCCCTATCCTGCTTCAAGGAGACAAGTTGAAACAGCTTCTGTCTGTGTCATCTGTTCAATGATGCTGAACGTCTAAGCATAATCTGTGAAAAATCTTTCAGGACCAGCTGTAAGGCATCCAGAAAATATCCATGACATCAATCACTCCGAAATGTTATCTCTCCAAATGATTTATTGGAAACAGATCTGGCATGTCAAAAGCAATTTCCCAAATTAAAGTTTTTTCGTGTGTTACACAGAATCCATCTTCTCTCCTCCCACTTCTACACTTCATAAATCACGAGAACCAATTAACTGCAACTGGAAATTCTTAATATGACATACAGAATAACCTTGAACTTTTCAACTCCTCCAACTCTTTAAAAAAATGTGGCAGCTGAATTTCAAAGCTGACAGGCATCCCCCTTGAAAACTCCTCCTAAAGGAAAAGAAAAAAAAAACACATACAGAGGTTAATAAATTGGAGGATGGGCTCAGCTGCAAAAAGGCGCTTTAAGGCCTCGAAAGCTTTCTGATAGTCCATAGTCCAAGCCAGGGGTTGACTTGGCATTGGTTTTGTGGTCAATGGGCCCATTTTTAACAGCTCCATCAATGGGAAGACAACTTCAGCAAAGGATGGAATGAATTGTCCATAGAAGTTGGCAAACCCAAAGAAACTTTAAAGTTGTTTTCAGGTTCTGGGGGGTTGCCAGTCCAGCACTGCTTTCACCTTTCCAGGGTCCATTTCAATCGCCAGGTTGGATATTCAGTAACCTAAGTAGTCCAACAACTCTTTGTGGAATTCACATTTTGAGAGTTTCACATATAATTTGGCGGCTAGAAGTTTTTCTAGAACTTCGCAAACTAATTGAACATGTTCTTCCATGGTTTTGCTGATGATAAGAATATCACCCAGGTACACAAGGACCCTCAGGTAAAGGTGTGGGTGTAGCACCTCATTGATGAGCTGCATAAACACTGTAGGAGTCCCCTGAAGTCTGAAAGGCATGACTTTGAATTGGAACCTACCCAGATGGCAGTTAAAATCAGTTTTCCACTCATCTCCTTCTTTGATGCGGACACGGTAGTAAGCTTCCCTGAGATCTAGCTTGGTGAATATCTTGCCCTTCGACAGGTGGTTCAATAAGTCCTTCTTATGGGGGAGAGAGTACATGTTTTTGACACATTTGGTGTTCACGCCTCTAAAGTCAACATACAATATCAACCCACCATCTTTCTTCTCCTTGAACAACACGGGGCAGCTAGTCTTGATTTGCCAGGCTCAATAAAACCTCGTTCCAAATTGCTGTTGATATATTTCCTTAATTTAGTCATTTCAGCAGGCGTCATGGAATACATCTTCGGTTTTGGTAATTTTGCCCCGGGCTCTGTAATTCTTTGGCACAATCAGTGGCTTGATGGGGAGGCAAGACATTACACTCTTCTTCACTGAATACTTCAACCAAGTCTTTGTATTGGTCAGGTACCTGGAGGTTATCTGGGAGAAGGTGGGATGTCATGGATGCTGGCTCAGGCTCTGGGTTCAAGCTGACCAGTGGCTTTGTAGTGGGTGGAAGAGGGGGCAATGGGCCCAGTCTAATGAGGTTTTTTCTGAATCCATCCTCTCATTTGACCGTCGGGGCTCATTTGTCTAGCCAAGCAAGTCCCAGTTTCATTGATTCTGACATCCTGGAGGCCACTATGAAGTGTATGAGTTTGCGATGGGGCCTTAATTCCATCTTGATCAATTCAGTCATCCGAGTGGCTGCCCCCACCCCCATTTAAGGTTCCATCCACTTGCTCAAATCTGATTGGGTGTTTTAGCGGGTTAGTCTTTATGCCCAATTGTTCAATGATGGGGAGTCCAATAAGACATCTAGAACACCCAGTATCAATGACAGCTTCTAACTCCCCAGACTCCTCCATGTTTGCTACCACTAACTTTACCTTGACTGTAAAAGGTATGATGGGATCAGTTATCATTGGGTCGTCTTCGCAGGTCAGGTTCTCAGGGAAGAGATGGCAGTCTGGTGATCCGCTGCTCCCATCTGCACAGAGGGGGCTTTCCCAGCTGTGTTTCACGAACCCACTCCTGGCCGGAAGTCTTTCTTGATTCTTCCAACCTCTAACAGCTGGATTAGACTTCGACTGCAGAGCTTGTGGTTCAGGAGCAGGGGCCAGACAGTCTGCTGCTCTATGGCCGGCTTGGCCACATCAGTAACATTTCAGCACCCTGGTAGGTTGGGTATGAGCAGGTTTGGCTGATCCGGTCGGCGATCTTCTAGCCACAATTCTCTTAGGCAGGGCGGCTGGAAGTGGTTTTCTGTGTGGGTTGATGCTGTGATCTAAGTTGAAGGATGTGACATACCATGATTGTAAGGTCTCTGGGATTCCCCTAATTTCACAAGCCTTCTTTATTTCTGGATCAATGGGTTTTTAAAAATAGTGAAAAGTCATTCTTTAGTCCAATCCACGAGGTGGCTTGCAACCCTTCTAAAATCCCAAATGAATTCTGACAAGAGTCGCTTGCCTTGCCTCATTTCCATTAACTTCTCTTCATTCTCTGCTGCCCTGTCTGGATTTTCAAATCTGAGTCTTAATAATTGAATAAATCCATTTACATCATATAATTCAGGGGCTTGTTCATTGTGTAGTTGGGCCACCCAGTCTGAAGCATCCCCTTTATTCATCCCATTTGTTATGGCTGTGGTTGCGGAGTTGGCACATGTCAGACCCCTGAAGGTTGTACTGGAATGGAAAGAACAGGCCAGATGGGGTATGTAGGCTGGGTAGGCTCCCTGAATCCTGGCTGGGTGGTGCTTCTCTGGAATAGGGGTCCTCGCTGTCGGTTGCGGCTGCAATTGTGGTTGCCAGGAGGAAGATGGGTGTGGACTGGTTTCCTGGTCAGGTGGAGGGGATGTGGTTGCTGTCTACTGTCTGGGAAACTCTCCTTCAGACCAGGTCTATGTTGGTGCTGGCTGCCATTGGCACTGAATCCACCCCTGGCCTGGATAAAATCCCCACCCTGGAGGGATGCTCTCTGCAGGGGGCAAAATTTCTTCTAGAAAATGAGGGGATTGCCTCTGAGGCTGCAACATACCTCTGTCAGTTGATGCTTCTTTCTGGCTTCCTCCAACTGGCATATGTATAGTCTCCTCATTCCTCATGATACTTGGATAAGTGAATATGGGTGGTCTCAAGCTTCCACCCATCCAAACAGACTGGGAGACCAAACTTGTCATCTTTAAATTCTGGAATGTTGATGTAAATCTGCCCTTGATGGACTTCCAGGAATAATCTGAGATAATTTCGACCCCAATTGTCTCTTTTTCCTCCAGTCTGACAGAATAGCCATATGCTTGGGGCTAGAGAAATGTCTCTTCAGACAGCTGGGTTACCTCTGGGTTATAACAACTTCTTGAGTTGAAACGCTTCGGTATAGCTCCCAAATCTCTTTCTCCTACTGTCATCCTGGAAGCATTCATCATCTCCTACCAACAAGGGTTGGCAGGTTCAATTAATGCTACGGAGAGAGGGGTCCTGCACACTCCCCTTTGCAAACCTCCAACTTTGGCTGATTGTTGATAATTCTCCATCTCAGGAAAAAGAACTCTGGGTATCAGCCAAGCCCTTTTTTTTTTTTCATTGACTTGGGAAATAAATGTAAGGTATACAGAAAGTATCCATGACATCAGTCACTACAATTGATTTATTAGAAACAGATCGGGAATGACAAAAGCAATTTCCCAAGTGAAAGTTTTTTAGCGCATTACACAGAATCCACCTTCTCTCCTCCCTTCTCTCCTTCCACTTCTACACTTCATAAATCACGAGAACCAATTAACTGCAACTGGAAATTTTTAATATGATATACAGAATAACCTTGAACTTTTCAACTCCTCTAACTCTCTAAAAAAAATGTGGCAGCTGAATTTCAAAGCTGACACCAGCTCCTTGCCAAAACTATGGTCACAAGTCACAGTCACCTCCAACTTCAAAAAGGGAGACCCCAGCCTTGTTGAAAATTACTGCATCTTTATACTCCATCACCTGTGAAGTAATGGAATCAATTATTAACCAATCCATTATCCTCCATTTAGAGGCAAACAACCTATTCTCCAAGAAACAATTTGGTTTCAGAAAAAAACTATCCTGAAATCTGCAACTCTTACACTGCAAAAACATATGGACTACACAAGTCGATCAGAGCAAAGCAATAGATGCAATGTACATAGACTTATGTGTCTATGACAAACTATTCCTAAAACTAAAATCTTATGGTATCTCTGGACACCTGCATGACTGGATAGAAGCATTCCTGTCAAACAGGCAACAAATGGTCAAAATTGGGAATGCCCTATCAAATTCTGTACCTGTCAACAGTGGTGTCCCCCAAGGCAGTGTTCTAGGACCAACTCTCTTCATACTCTACATAAATGACCTCTGTGATCATATTAAGAGCAACTGTGTTCTCTTCACTGATGATGTAAAGCTGTTCAATACCACAGACAATACTGTGACCTTTCAAAAAGACCTCGACTATGTATCAGAATGGTCAAATAAATGGTAACTTAAAATCTCAACTAATAAATGCTCAGTCTTACATATTGATAAAAAAAATCAGAAAATAAAATACAGGCTGAATAGACAAGATCTTGTTGATGATCCAAACTCTGTCAAGGACCTTGGAGTACTCAACTTTAATGATCTAAGTGCTAGAGCCCACTGTAAAGGCCCTGTCACACTGGCCGACGGATGCAAAATGTTTGTAAAAAGGACACAGCGGACGAGCAAAATGTTCCATCCGTTGTTATCTGCTCTCAAAAGTGCCCCGAATTTGCATAACCAGAGTGGACAACACAGAAAGGAACGGGCGGAGGACGTAGGGCAGATGGAAAGCGGATGCTCCACGGAAGCCTAGCGGATGGAAGCTGATGGCACATCCGTAAGGCTTCCGGGGGAGCACAGCAAAGTGGACGCAGAACAGAAAGAGCAGATGCAGAGCAGATGCCAAGTGGATGAAGCGGATGCAGAATGGAAGCCTAGCGGATGCCTAGCGGATGCCTAGCGGATGCCTAGCATTCACTGCGCATGCGGGGAGGATGCATTGCATCAGCCCCGCGGATATAAAGGGAAGCAGCTCGCAAGCAGGTCACAATTCAGAGGAAAGACCTGCTGCCAGACACAGGTCCAGCCAGCCAGCCAGCCAGCCAGCAACCCAACAACCGTGGGGAAGAAATGGAAGCTTCTGCCATCTGCTGCCAGCCCTGGCAAGAGGGACAGGGCCACCCTCCCACCCCCTGGCCCTGACTCTGCTTCTGCTGGGGCTTCTGCTGCCCGGGCTCGCTCTTCTGGAGGTGGTGCTTCTGCTGATGCTGCTTCTGGAGGTGGTGCTTCTGCTGATGCTGCTTCTGGTGGTGGTGCTTCTGCTGATGCTGCTTCTGGTGGTGGTGCTTCTGCTGGTGCTTACTCTGCTGGCACTGCTCCTGGTGCTGGTGCTTCTGCTGGTGCTTATTCTGCTGGCACTGCTCCTGGTCCTCCTGGTCCTGCTGGTGCTTACTCTGCTGGCACTGCTCCTGGTCCTGCTGGTCCTGCTGGTGCTCCTGGTCCTGCTGGTGCTCCTGGTCCTGCTGGTGCTCCTGGTCCTGCTGGTGCTCTTGGTCCTGCTGGTGCTCCTGGTCCTGCTGGTGCTCCTGGTCCTGCTGGTCCTGCTGGTGCTCCTGGTCCTGCTCCTGGTCCTGCTGGTCCTGCTGGTGCTCCTGGTCCTGCTCCTGGTGCTGCTGGTGCTGCTGGTGCTGCTGGTGCTGGTGGTGCTGCTGGTCCTGCTGGTGCTCCTGGTCCTGCTGGTGCTGCTGGTGCTCCTGGTGCTGCTGGTCCTGCTGGTGCTCCTGGTCCTGCTCCTGGTCGTGCTGGTGCTGCTGCTGCTGGTCCTGCTGGTCCTGCTGGTCCTGCTTTTGCTGCTACTGTTGTTGCTGCTGCTGTTGGTGGTGGTGGTGTGGAGGAGCAGCCCCTACAACCTTGAAGCCCTTCTGATGAGGGCCCATATGGCCCTGCCAAAGGGAGGAAGAGGCAGACGCATGAACGGGAGAGGAGGCAATACACCATAGAAGAGGAACATGAGGAGGAGGTGCTGGAGTGGCTGAGGGAGAATGAATATCTTTGGCGGAAGGGACACAGGCTCTATCGAGACACCAAGAGGAAGCGGGCTGCTTGGAGAGAGAAGGCGGAGAGCCTGGGCTACACTTCGGAGGTGCTCCTCGGCTGGTGGAAGCACATGCACACCTGGTACGGGAAGCTGCACCTCAAGAAATCTGGCCAGGCCACGGTCAAGCTGACGGACTGAGACACCTACGTGATGGCCAAGTGCAGCTTCTTGGAGGGTGAGATCCACCATCGAGGAGCAGCCCCTCTGACAACCCTCTCTCTCAGGCAGCCCGCAGAGAGCCAGTCCTCTTCTGGCCAAGAGTCAGCTCCTGTGTCCAGACAGGTATCTGTGGAGCGTGCCACGACAGAGACCCCCCCCCGACAGCTGTACTACCCCTGGCAGAGCACATGGAGGACCCCCTGATGCAGTGGGAGAAAGGAGACGGCACTTCCACCACAGCCCAACCCGCATCCACCCCCAGCTCCACCTCCACAGAAAGGCAGAGAGGCAGACCGGAGGGGCAGAGCCACACTGTCCTACTGGAGATAAGAGACACCATCAGGAGCAGCGTAGATCTCCTCTCTCAACTGGTACACACTGACGCCCCATCCTCCAACCACAAGCCCTTCCTCACCTACATCAACCAGACCCTCATGAACATGTCGGAACCCCAGTACCAGGTTCAAGAACAGGATCACCAATCTTCTTCACAACCCTCCAGACCAAGATGAACCTGCTCCCACCCAGTCCAGGTCTGCTCCTCCACCCCAGGTGATGTCACTGCTCTTCCAAGGCTTTCCACAGGCCCTCCCCTACCAAGGCTACGGCTACCAGGAGGTCCAGCAGCACAGGCAGCCCTTCCCAGTCCAGGCACAGGTACATCGGATGCTACCGGTGCCACTGATGCCACCGATGCCAGCCACGCCACAGATGCCACCCACGCCACCGATGCCACCGACGCCAGTCCTCACCCAGCTGCAGACCAGACAGCCCCACTACACTGCTCCTTCCTACCCCACAACCAAGCCCGGCCTCAGTACATCTGTCATCGGTATTGGGGCTGACACCCCATGTCATGGAGGAAGGGGCTCTCAACATCACGGGGCTGAGCCAGCTGTCTGAGAGCTTCCTCAACACACCGTCCCATGTTGTCCTCTCGGGGCCAGGCACCCCAGTGGCGCCTCAGACCAGCACTCCAGCAGCAGCCACCTCCACAGCACCAGGACCCTTCACCCCTGAGACTGAGCATGCCTCAGAGTGACCAAGAAGAGTTCCAGAGACTGGGTGGCTACCTGTTGACTTTATTTTTGCTTTGGACACTTGACTTGAATTATTTTTCTTTTACAGCTTGTTATTAATAAAGATTATCTTTGCTTCACACACTTGCTTCATTTATTTTTGTCAATAAAGTCTTGGTGGAAACTTTTAGAAATGGTTTAAGCCTTTGCATGCTTGTGGGATGGGTAAGGATAGCAGTAGGATGGGCAGGGATACCTGTGGGATGGGTAATAGCTGTGGGATGGGCAGGGATACCTGTGGGATGGGATGGGATACCTTTGGAATGGGTAATCGCTGTGGGATAGATAAACCTCCAGTGCAAGCATAGTGGGACTGTATGGTCCACCCTCCCAGCTGCCACACCTATGGCCCTTTATTATCAAAAACAATTTAATCATTGATCCACACATGTCAACATAAACACAACTCTTTATTAAATGCCCTGTTCATTGTAGGCCCACCCAACATGCATGGCCCAATCTCATCAGTGTGATGAGACAGGCTGAAGGAAGCATCCATTAATCATCTATCATCCTGTCTTGCCACCCCACTGCTCCAGCTGGGGAGTTGCACCAGTGTCTCAAGAGGTTGCGCTGCTTCTTCCCTTCATGTGAAGCTCTGTTGGGGCCTTGCACATCCTTAGTGACTATCAGGTTTTGCCCTTGCCTCCATTCCCCAGGCTCCATGTCCCCATTGCCTTGTTGGAGGTCCACGAGCCTGTTCTGCAAGACTGGGTAGCGGGTGCGCATGAGATTGTGCAGGATGCAGCAAGCTTCCACGATCCTCCTCACGGTCTCTGGGCGATGCTGTATGGTGTTGAGAAGTACCTGGAACCTGTTGGCCAGAATGCCAAAGGTGTTCTCCACCACCCGCCTTGCCCTGGACAGCCTGTAGTTGAAGATCCTCTCTTCACGGGTGAGGAGTCTGGAACTGTAGGGCTTCATGATGTAGGTTCTGAGGGAGAAGGCGTCATCCCCCACAATGAAGTAGGGCACATCTTGCGTGTCGTTGGGTAGGGGTTCTGGATCTGGGAAGCCCATGATGAGGTTGCATTCCAGCCCCTCCTTGAGGTGACTGGCATTGTATACCTGGGCATCTGAAGATGAGCCGTTGCCTGAAGCATCGATGTACCTGAACTTGTAGTCAGCATCAACCATGGCGAAGAGGATGATGCTGAAGAAGCCCTTGTAGTTGAAATAAGTGGACCCTGATTTGGCTGGAGCTTTGCAGGCCACGTGCTTGCCATCTATGGCTCCAATGATGTGGAGGAAGTTCCACTTCTGATACCACTGCTCTGCAACTTTCTTCCATCCTTCGTCAGTGGAGGGAAACTGGTGGAGCTCCTCCAGGTATTCTTCGATGATGGCCTGCACCACTTCTCTGACCACAATGCTGATGGTGTTGTGTGGCACCCTCCAGCCATACTGCATGCTCCTGTACGTGGTCCCTGAGGCCAGGTGGCGCAGAGTCAGTGCCACCTTGAGCCCAGGGTCCAGACTGGGGCGGAAGTTGGTGCTCTGCTTGGTCAACCTGGGTCTCAGCCGTTCCACAACTTTGTCAAACATGGCTGGAGGCATCCTCATGAAGTTCTGGAATGCACGAGGGTCTTCGTTCCTCAGCTCCACCATCAGCTTGTTGTACAGTCCGTACTCTGCTCTTCTCGCGATCCATGTTCGGATCCAGACACTTCTTGGACGCCTCCTTTTCTTCCCGTAGAACAGTTGAAAGAGCCTGTAGATGACTTTGCACTGTTGCAGAAAGATAGTGGCTATCAAAAGGAGTGTGTTACGATCCATGGTGGACATCAATGGATGCTGTGGAAGAGCAAGAGGCAGATGAAGGCTGCAGAGGTCTGCAAAGCAGGGCTGCTGGACTGAAAGTGAGAGCCAGGTGAGTTCCTCCCCCTTTTTATAGGCAATATAGGTTTTCCACTCTGTGTCCTTTTGCATCCTCTAGGCATCCTGCAGACATCCTAAATATCCAAGATACGTTCCCTCTGCGAATGTTTTTTCTGTTTTAAATGCTTTGTTTCTGAGCTGGATCTGCTTTCATCCTTTCTCCATCCGTGCTACTAACGCTGCGCATCCGTTCCGCGTCCGTTTCACTTCCTCCCTGTGTCCATTTTCCAGTGGAGCGGATTTGAGTTGCGCAGATGCGCAGCGGATGCCTAGCAGATATAGCGGACTCGGAACGGATGACGACGGATGTAGAACGGATGTTCCCCGTAAGCGTTGTGGATGTAGAATGGACACGTTGGATACATTTTCCACTCAAAAAGTTTTGAGCAGCTCAAAACTTTTTGAGCGGATGGAACCTCAGTCGACGGTTGCTGGACGGATAGAGAGGATAAAAAACGGAGGCAGTGAGTACAGAATGGATGAATCGCGTTAACCAACGGATGGCAAGTGTTTCTCTCCATTTTACATCCTCTTTCCATCTGTTGGTGCAGTGTGACATGGGCTTTACTACACAGCCAAGAAGGCGCAAAGAGTTGTTAACCTACCTAATCTTGCATAGCTTTTTCTCTGGTAATATTACACTACTAACTAGAGCATACAAAACATTTGCTAGACCAATACTCGAATACAGCTCATCAGTCTGGAACCTGCATTATGTATCTGAAATTAGCACAGTTGAGAAAATCCAGAATTATTTCACAAGAAGAGTTCACTCCTCTACTTGTTGTAGAATACCTTATGCCACCAGACTTGAAATTCTAGACCTAGAAAACTAGAACTATGCCGCCTTCGGTCTGATCTAAGTAGAGTATATAAAATCATACATTGCAATGTCCTACCTGTCAATGAATACTTCAGCTTCAACTAGAACAATACAAGAGCAAACAATAGATACAAACTCAAGGTTAATCGCACCAAACTTGATTGCAGGAAATATGATTTCAGCATTCACCCAGTGTAGAATAGACACCCTGCCTAATGAGTTGTGTGGCTGAGATATCACATTGTGTGTCAAGACTGAAGGCTTTGTGGTTCTATCTGGAAATTTAAATAAGTGCATTTGCTGTAAACTGACCTTATAGAATTTCTATTTGCAGAGGCTGGAATTTAAAAATATTGGAGTCAGACACACAGTCCCTGGCAAAGCTATCAGCTGGAAAAAGCAGAGCTAAACAGTACAAATTCGTACTGTGGATGTCTGAAATGAAAATGCTGCTTTATAAAGATAAGCTGGAGGAAGTCTATACCCTGATCAGCCTGGGACAAAACAGAGAAGTCAGGACTGTAACTAGCTTTACTTAACAAGAACATGAACAGCTGATTTACATGTGAGAAAACTAACAGAATATGGGATTAGCATTAGAGACTGCAGAAGAGACTAATTTAAACAGTAAACTGTTATGTAAAGTGCATGGCATAAGTCTGCAAAAATCCCGAGAAATGCTGAATATGTGAATATATTAAGAATTGTAGAGTTCTTGGAGGTAATAATGCAGCTGCTTTGCTCTTTTGTTCCTACCTGAACCTCACAGTTCTTGCAGAAATGCCAAAGAGCCAAGAGCAGAATGCATGCTACATCAGGGGTCTCAAACTTTATTTTTTAAGACAACAGCTGAGTTATATGTATAGGTAGCTTTTTTTTCTTTTCTTTTTATGGTACTCTCAAGTCAGTTTTTGAATCTGCTGACTCCCTGGACTATTTCCTGCAGTTTTCTTGCCAATTTTTCAGAACTGTATTACCGTTCCATGCTTACTACGGTTGAGAGAGAATGGCTGGTTTAAGATCACCCAGCAGGTTTTATGCCTAAAGCAAGACTTCAATCTCCTGGTTTCTAAACTTATGCTTATGCCCTGCACATAGTGGCTGATAGTCGTGAGATGGATGAATGACAGAAATGCATAAGGACAGGCAGGTGTGTGGTTTTGTTTGCTACCTGGAGGTGATGTGGGGGGGTTCCAATTCATGATGATCAGAGGGTTTTACTTGACTTAGCAGGTTGAAGGAGAAAGGAGTCTTATATTTGGAGTAGGGCAACTGGCATGTACTTTTGTCTATGCCAGATGCCCACTCCTAGACCAAAGTAGCCAAATTGTTGGGTGCCTATGTCTCACACAGCTCCTAAAGGCTACCCTGGACTTGCTACAATACCCAGTTTTACACTTTTATCCTAAGTTGAAGCAAAGATGCTACAGAAACTCTCAACTCATTCCATTTAGGAAGCAGTTAGGAATTGGCTGGAGAAAACAAGTCATATTAAATCTTACCAAGATGGAGCTACTTTTCATCTGTAAACATCAGAGTGTTTATAAATATAATTCCATTTATGGGCCAAACATTGATTCATAAACAGAGTTATACTCCCACTGGTGTTCCATGTTTGGGCTTGCTCCCCCCTGGTTTGAATCAGAGGTGGTATTCAGCAGGTTCTGATCAGTTCTGGAGAATCAGTAGCAGAAATTTTGAGTAGTCCGGAAAACCGGCAACACCTCTGAATGGCCCCACCCCCATCTATACTCTGCCTCCCAAGTCCCAGCTGATTGGCTGGATCTTCTTTTGTTGCCTTGCACAGGAGAACGGAGCTGGAAAGCAGGTTAGTGGGGTGGGGAGGGAATGGAGATTTTACAGTATCCTTCCCCTGCCATGCCCACCAAGCCATGCCCACCAAGCCACACTACGCCCACAGAACCAAGCAGTAAAATTTTTTGAATCCCACCACTGTTTGAAATACTCTTTTTGCTAGGGGCAAATTGCTAAGGCAAAACCCTTTGCATTTTGCAAAGTTTTGAATTAAGTCATGTTTAAGTGGGTCTTGGCCTTGAATGATTAGATGTAGTTATTTTCATTCCATTTTTGTTTTTAAATCTTCTTCCTTGCTTTATTGTACCAGACCAGAATCGATATGATTGGAGCAATTTACAAAACAGGGACTTAAAAAAATACTTTCCTATGAAACATAGGAAATCAATATTTCGCCTCAGCTTCTTATCTGTTTTGTTTTATTTTAGTTTTTCTTTTTCTTTTGGTTAACCACACATCAATATTTGGCATGGTTTTTGAATAGCAATATGAAACCCTTGAACATAATTATCTGAAACTTGTCAGGAATTATCCCCTCAGCAGTAATTTACCTGAAATTTATTTCTGATTCTGCTGAGAAATACCGTAAAAAGGAGGTGAACCGTTCTCTTTACAGGAAAGAACATAGTTAACATTGATTTTGCTTGTGTTATCCTCTCATACGTTATTTTTTTCAAATATAGCTTAATTTCAAATGAGTGTGACTAGAATGCAGACTAAAAAAAAATCAATTAACGACATCCATGCACAGAGAAAAAAGCACTGAATTCCAATGTAAATCAGTGACCCTCTGAACTGAGAATGGACAGTAAGTAGAAGACCTGGGCTTACCTGAAGAATTCAAGCACAAAGCTACAGTAGCCTATAGTTGAGAGCGTAATGATGTGGTAGAAAGAGAGACCCAACACCTGGCAAAGATGATAAGAAGCATGCTGACACATGCATGCTTCTTATCATCATCTGCCTCAGCACAGACTGGGGAAAAGCAGTATGAATAGCTCTCTAGAGGTAAGTCCTCAACTTACAACCACAACTGAGTCCCAAATTTCTATTGTTAAGTGAGACATTTGTTGAGTTTTGCCCCATTTTAACTTTTTTGCCATAGTTGTTAAGCAAATCACTGCAATTCGTAGGTTAGTAACCTGGTTGCTGAGGTGAATCTGGCTTCCCCACTGACTTTGCTTGTCAAAAGGTTGCAAAAGGGGATGATATGACCTTGGGACACAGCAATGGTTGTAAGTATGAATCAGTTGCCAAACACCTGAATTTTGATCACATGACCATAGGAATGCTGCAACGATTCATAAGTGTGAGAAATGGTCATAAGTCATTTTTTCAGTGCCCTTGTAACTTTTGAACGGTCACTAAATGAATAGTTGTAAGTCAAGGACTACTTGTAGAGGAACCCATAGAAAACCTGCCATGTCAATTAGGGCATAAGGCGAAATCTCACATAGGCCTGAGGTTATTTGGCTGCAGAACCTATCCATAAACCCCATGGGAGAAACGCTCAAAGCTAAGTAATAGAGCCAATGTGGGGGGCAATAGTGAGTCTTCATGAGACAAGCAAAGCACCCTAAACATGCAAATTACAGACCCTAAACTTGCAAAGTAACTATTGTACACTGAAAAGTAGATGAGAGAAGAAATAGAAAGAATCTTCCAGAAAAAGGCAACACCAGTGATGGGATTCAAAAAAATTTACTACTAGTTTTGTGGGGATGGCTTGGTGGATGAGGCATGGCTTGGTGGGCATGACATTGTGGGCATGGCAGGGGAAGAATTCTGCAAAATCACGTTCCCTCCCCATCCCATTAACCTGCTTTCCAGATCCGTTCTCCTGTGCAGGGCAACAAAAGAAGATCCAGCCAATCAGCTGGGACTTGGGAGGCAGAGAATAGATGGGGGTGGGGCCAGTCAGAGGTGGTATTTGCCAGTTCTCCAAACTACTCAAAATTTCCACTACTGGTTCTCCAGAACTGGTCAGAACCTGCTGAATACCACCTCTGGGCAACACCAAATATTTCTGTACACTTTCTGACAAAACATCATGAATATATTCATGCAGATTATCTATACTCATCTTCCTAAATTGTACACCTGTGTACAATGAAAGAGAGAAAGAGAGAAGAGAGATAGAGAAAAATTCACATGTAAAAAATTCTAGGCAGGGTTGTGTTTGCTACAGATCTCTTGCAACAAAACATCCAATGGCACTCTCTCTGCACCATTTAACCTTACACTGAACCACTGTCTGTATTTTTCTTTTAAACCATAAGGAGGTTTTCATCTTCATAGCTCAAGCGCTGCTCGGCAGTAACCATGGAAGAGTCACACCAGAAGCCAAAGAACCAATCAGCTGCTCTTCATTGCATCACACCAGCTCAGACAGACACTCCTCTGCTTTATTGGACTGTTTCTGGGTTTGAAATAGGATACAGCGCAGTTCTGCTGCTTATTCTCTCTGGCTGTGAGCTTCAATCGGGGTAATAAGACGGCTTATTCTCAAAGTAGTCCTGAAACTTAACCATTGCTCTACTGTAAAGGAGAACAAATGTAAAAGCATCACACATTAATTTAGTACCATAGAATTGGATAGAAGTCCCCTGAGTTGAGCAGAAGTTACTTTCAGGTACATGCTTATAGGAACATGGCCTGTGTACTTTGCAGGCATTCATCTGTTACTATGATGTGACACAAAGTGGAAAACTCAATAGACTTTCAAATGCTTAAAATAAAAGTGTGTCTGAATGGCTATTCATTAGGGCTGTGCAATAAGAGGACTTTGAACTGCATGCAAGCACATTTGTGGCATCTATTTGTAACCTGACATCAACCACTTTTCCTAGTTCTGTACTGGGGCTACCAAGGACAGGCATTAAATTCTCGGGAAAGACTTTATTAAGGAGTTGCTGACACTTGCTACAGGGGTCGCCAACCGGTGGGCCGCAGCCCACTGGTGGTCCATGAGAAAATTTTGGTGGTCTGCAAAAAATGTCACCCCCAGAACACGCCCCAAAGCAATTAATCCAGGCTGCGCAGGAGCACATGGCTGCGTTGCACACATGGCCCGCAGGAACCTCCCTGCCCACTCACTCCTTACCTGGCAAACTTGCCTGCTAAGTTGCTATTTTTCCTTTTTTTCCCCAACCATCAGCTGTTCTGTTGTGCTGGGAGATTTATCTAGAAAGCAGGAAACCATTGGATTTCTTTGCTTTCTAGCTAATCTTTAGATCTTCAGCTGTGCTTTTATGCAGAGCCGAACCTTCCTTAGGACTGAAGTATCTATTATTCAGTGCAGACTCAGGTAGTCGATGGCAGATAGATCTCTTAAGGAATCTGTGATTCTGTGAGCAACTCAATCTGCCTGCCTGTTTTGCCTGATTTTGGGTAAAAGTTGCTTTTTTAGATAAAAAAATCAATATTTACACACATGGTGTGTTGTGAGTTAATTTGTGAGTTTGCTTGCAAGCAAATTTTATGAGAGAGGGAAAGAGGTTAGATCAGATCTCTCTCTCTGTCCCACCAACGTCAGCAAGTTACCATCAGTCAAAATTCATATTAGTGGTCTCCGGGATTTAAAATTATGAGTTTGGCGGTCCCTGAGGTCCAAAAGGTTGGCGACCCCTGCTCTACATCACATTGATAATAATAAACAATAATAAAATAATAAAAATAATAAATAAAAATAAGCACAGCCTTATTGTTCACAACCCAACAACTTAAGCTGTTAACATTGTACACTGAAAAAATCAAGAAGAAATGAAAAGAACATTTCAGAAGAAGGCAACACCAAACATTTCTGTATGCTTGTTGATAAAACCACACAAATGTATTAATGCGGTCAGCGGGAGTCAAGTTGGACTCCAAGGAATCTTTACCTTAATATCAGAACATTCATCTATAGAATAACCTGAAATGTAACTCTCTGCATGTCCCTGACCTGAGTATGATAGCATCATGAAGCTCAGAAAGGGGAATGATGCTTCCCGCATGTTCATGAAAAAATGGCTCTTGCCTTTGTCTTTACAATATATCTCTATATTTCCATTTTATTATCTAACCTGTATGAGATGCTGGAATGACCCTGGACTCAATTTCTCACTCACATCCTTCTCATCATGGATATGTGATTCATTCAGTCTTTGTGTATTTGTATGAAAAAAAGACCATTGTTGGTGCTAATTAGATAACATATGAACTCAAATAGTCAAACCAAAATACTAGTCAAATCATATAAAATTTTGTTATTCTACTATATATAAACTCTTGAATCATATTTGTTTCTGTAGAGAAGGATGACACATGTGGCCCTTAGTATTTTTTATGGCTTACAAAGCCTCCTATGATAAAGTATTAGGTGTGGGGGGAAATAAAACACTCTAGAAACAAATCTTAAACCCACCCAACTTCACTCATGGTCTCAGTCATTACTAATGCCTTTCACTCATTAGGTGCAGAGCCCAGCCACCAAAATTTTTGGCTACTTCTGATAGACACACATACAAGTAATAGCATTTCTGCAACTACGTTGTATTAGTAGTTTCTTTCTTAGAACAAAATAATGTAAGGCTAGTCTTGAGTATTAAAAATAAATACAAAATAGAAATGTGTTTGCAATATATTTTAATACTTTTCACTTTTAAATACTGGTTTTCAAATCTGTGATTGTAATATGGAAGAGGCAACTCCATTTAATCATTTATTTTTAATGTTAACAGGATCATAAAGCTATCATAGAAGAACAGTCACATTTTACACGCTCCGGACATTCTAGAAACCGATTCATAATTTGAGCATGTTGTTGAACATGGTAACTCAAATGCAGCTTCATTTATATAATGAATAGTGGACAAAAAGATTTTGTGAAAAATTGACTTAACCATTTGATTAATGAGAACCAGAATAACTTCTTACAAGTCAGCTCAACTCAAATAAGATAAGAGAAATTTCTTTCAAGATGACCAACCATTCCATCTCTAACTCCTTCAAGGATTTTTTACATTTAGTCCAATTGCAAAATATAATAATAATAAAGATTTTTTAAAAAACAGATCAGTGTCAGTATGTTGTTCCTTCCCAGCTAAAAAGGAAAGTCTACCATTTGGTAGGATTCTAATATTAATGTTGGTTCTGGTGGCCATTCAGTCTTTGGAACAATAAGCTAGAGAGATACAGTAAAGCCACCTACATCCACGGACTTTAACTACAGAGTTTAGTTCATAAAAAAATGGTAAGGACTATTATTTCCTCATCAGTTATTATAGCAAAATATGCCATTTGTGAAGACTCAGATGGATGGATGCGCTAGATGAAAAGAGCCAATAATCAATTGGAAACTAAAAATAAAAATATGTTCCAGCAAAAAATATTAAGAACTGCTAGGCAAGCACTGACCACAATTATTTATTTGATTATACATCCTAAGAAATTTCAAGACAGATTGGGCCGGGCTAGCTGTAATGAGGAGACACCACTTGTCTAAAAGTAAAGCTTAGTTTACAAATAGTATCTTTTAGTGTAATTCTTATTTACAGATTCGCAAAATACATCACATTTAGTGCAAAGGCAACTAATGACATTAAGATTTATAAACTACTTTGTAAACTTTCCATCTCTTTCTAAAATAAAGCTATCCAATTAAATAATAGTTATCTGCATATGTCCCATGATCATAATCAGGAATGGCAAACTCTTGGTTACATTTTCAGGGTCTGTATTATTTTGATATTGAAGTTCCCATCAGTGGCTATCGTGAACAAATAATTTTTTCCAGGTGATTGCAAAAATATTAAACTTATCTGAGGTATAAGAAATGGTATACAAAATGCTTTACTGGTGAGATAGTAAACAGATCAAATTCATAATCTTTACTTTTTGCCTTGCCAGCATTACCCTATAGGCACTTTTCTACATTTTAAATCATGATCAGAATTATTCTGTAGTAAGGCATTTTCCATGCACATTATTTAGAGAAAGGCAAATAAAGGATACTGAAAAGCATGAATTCTGTATACATGTACATAAAACAACCTTAAGAGTGTGCCTGTTTTAGTGTACCAAAGACACATCAGCTTATACCCAAATTAATTTGCTTCCAACCTTTTATGATTTTCATCAGCTGAATCTTCATTAAAAAGTATTATATTTGTTTTCAGGCATCAGCTACTCTATATGAAATAAAGACTTTCTGCTTTGTTTTCAAAAATATATCCAAATCTTGTCTCTCTCTTTATATATATACACACAAGCTGACAGCTAAAAAGATTATCTGGCTAATCTCAATTTAAAAGTACAACTCAAGGCATTTCCTCAAAAGGACCACCAGTCTTTTCACACAGTTCACCCTTTGTATATTGTATTTCATGATATTAAAGACAGTCAGATCCTTGATAGTTAACTTCTCATCACAACTAAGGGGAACTCTCTTTAGATTTTAGTTGTTTTCATATCTGACAAGGCAGGTCTTAGGGCAAAAGTTATGTGTATGGCAAGTATTTTTATAGATGAATCTCATAGCATAGCTTTACTCAACGGGAAACAAAGTGTAGGACTAAACAACATATTTTTTTTTCCAAGACTGGGAATGTTATCTTCAGCAATCCAATTTAAGTCAATAAATATTACACAATGTTAAAGTTCCAATTGCTAGAAAGCAGCCCATATTCACACAATTTGAGCAAGATACAGCAGTAGCTGTTTTCTGGCAGTCAGGTCTTGTTATATAACTTTAGATACTACCAAAAGATAATATCTTTTTGGGATCATGTTCTGGAATTAAATTTCTATAGCACATATTACGGAACTAAAATTAAAAATAGAAATATAAGATATCTGGAAAAAAAAAAAAAAAAGCTTTTCACGCCTGCTCCATCAGACCCCAGAAGTCCTTCATAGGAGCAAGACTATAGAAAAGGCAAGTCATAAAGATCCTGACAGCCCTCATATTTTAAGAGAAGTTTTACATAATATGATTTCTCATAGAAACTCAGCAGCAATGAACTATGATTATACAAAGCAGACACAAATTCCCTCTGAAAGGACACAGAATTTACTGAAAACCTGATGGGAAAAACGTTATAACATAATGTTTTTGTGTACATAAAGCACATATGGTATGCTAGATGTGTATTCGTCTTTTGTGCTTTTTAGACGTACACAAAAACAAGAACTGTGCAAGTGTCTTATGAAGTCCCACAGTAAACAAAATCTTAAATTATTCAAAAGTTAAAGCAATGAACCAAGTTGGTGACCCAAACTTGTAGTATTCTCGTCTAGAGCAAGCAAACAGAGCCATATACATGTATCAACACATGTATTTTTATAATTACACATCAACTCAGCAAAGTGAACTAGCAGAAGACAGTGAAAGTTCAAGTTCATGGCATTGCAGTATTCTTCAGTTGTGTACAGAATGCAGGGCTTGGCCCATAAGACTGTAGATCCTACGTTCCAGCTTGGAGCCTTCATTTTGGTTCATTTCTCCAAATGGAATGTTCACACAGTCTTGTTCCAATCACTGAATGGAGGGAGAAAGAGGAAAATAGATGAAGCCTCTTACTTGTGTCCAGTACCACTAAAAGCTGGAATCAGGCCAATGTCTTCTGCCTCTACCCTTGGTAAGCAGAAAAGCAAAGGTACAAAAACCCATAGACTGGTTTAAGTGTGTTTCTCCAGTTGAACAAAGCCAGCTGTTGAATTGGGTGCATTCATGGCTAAGCAAAATTTACACCTATTGTCTTATCTGAACATTGCACCTAATTTATTTTCAGGTATTCTATTTATGATGTCACAAAATCAGCAAAATTAAGATGATTTTGATGATTTTTTGCTAGTTAGTTTTCTGGGTTTGGGGAGTACCAAGTCCTCCCGAAGTACTGATCAGGTGTTCTGCAGACTTTTTCAACCTACATCCCTTTGAAGCTTCCTGTGTGCAATGTTTCAGAAGTGGCAGTTTGTTTCAGATCTGAAATCAGGAGCAATGATTGGTGATTGGAAGCTTAAATGGTTGCTGGAAATGAATCTCTACCTTGTCTGCTTGGTATAGATGGCTTGGATCAGGCACCCGACAAGGTGAAAGACTGTATCCAGCTACACTGATCTGTTGGTAGCCTATTTATGTAATATTAATTATTCCTTCTCTGAACTTCGCATGTTTTTCAGTCAGGAAGGATGTTTATAAGTTTACAGGTAATCCTCATCTGCCAACTTCAATAGGGGCTGGCTATTCCACTACTAAGTGATGCAGTTGTTAAGTGCAATATCATGTAACTACCGATTTATGTCAGTTCTGGCTGCAGTTATTAAGCAGGTCAACATGGGGCATTAAATGCAACATCACATGACTGTGACTTGCAACTTCCTGCTAATTCTTGTCCTTGATTTTACTTGTTGGCAGCTGGCTGTGCAAGTCGCAAATGACAATAACCTGATTGCAGGATGCTATAACCATTGTAAACACAAGGTGGGTGCAATTTCCAGGGAGGTATGGCAAACTGAAGACAGCTTTGTGAAAGCAGAACTGAAAACCATGGTAAAGTCCCAGTATCCAGTGAGTATATTGGTTCCTTAGATCCTTTCCAGATAAGATGATGATCATTCACATATGTTAATATTGGGACTTACAAAATGACATCAAATGTTATAATATTGGGAATATTAAAAATAGTTGAAAAATGGTGGCAGACATTAATAATTATAGTATCAACACTGTCAGTAACAATCTCTGCTTGTGTGAATAAACTGTCAAAAAGATGTTAATGAAAAAATGAAGATGATAATGAATGACAGATCAACAAATTCTATGTGACAAGACAGAGAAACGGTGGAACTACAAATGCCTAGATTTGAAAAAGGCCTTAACTGGATACCCAAAAGAAATTGGCCAAAGTTTTTAAAAATTAAAAGGGAAATATTGATGATAAAACAAGAGAATGATTTGGAAATTATTTTCTTATTGCATGTACAAAAGAGGCTTGTTAAAACCTTCATGAAATCTGTGCAATGAGAAGGAAATGTGAGCTCAAATTCCATGATCATATTTCATTGAAGATTAAGACAGACATAAAAAAAAGGATTTAAAGTTGTTTGATTTGATCAAGGTTAAAATAAGGCGTTTTTAAAAAATTTCCTGCTAAGTTCTGGCAATCCTTTGAGGACTTTTTGCTAACACTATGATTGAAATTTTAATGGATTTGCTTATAGATAAGACATGGGACATAGGATGAAGAAGTCTTGTTTGCAACCTTATATGGGGTGAAGAGACACTAAATTTGGTTATACTTCTTGTGATAAAGGTTGGAAGTTAACTCTTTATATATTTTTCTTTTTCCTTTCCCCCCCTTCTTTTCTTTCCTAAACTTTTTATTTGTTTTCATATTCTATTCTCTTTCTCTAAATTTATTCTATTAATTTTAATAACCATCAAACTTCTAAACAAACATTATGGGTTTTGCAAAGTAAATGCAAGCCACTTGTCAAGTGCCTGATCACATGAATGCAGAGATGCTGCAATGGCTGCAACTTCAAGAACCAGTCGTAAGTCTTATTTTTCAGCAATGTTGCAATTTCAAATGGTCATTGATTGGTAAGTGTGGGCTACCTATGTAACAGCTGGTTGTTTGGTCTGCAGCATGCAAGATCTCTAATTAGAGATAAAGAGCAAGGGAGGGAGGATTCTGTGAAATTAAGGAGCCTAGAAGGTGCTGAGGAGGTTTTCAGAACATTTTGGTATGAAGAATGTAATCCCAAAATTATAATCATAACTGTAACCTCTTATTTCTTCCAATTGTGAATTTGTCTTGTCTCCCATACACCCACATTATTTAAAACTAATTTTAAGATTAACATTTCAAATATTTCAGCATATCAGAAGTGACTATATAATTAATGATGAAATAATTATATATTGCAAAAAACCCAAGGGATTATACATACCTACTAGATAATACTAGAACAAAATAGACTTCCTGGCTGTTTTTTCTTGTACATATGATGTAAATCGTTTCAAGAATTTGGGATACTCTCGTTTTGCTACTGCCCGCAGTACAGAAGCTGGTGCCCAGCCTCCAGGGTTCACTACAAATAAAGATGAGATTTTAAGGGGTTAATATAATTTTATTTTTTAAAAAATAAAGTTTTATTTGGGTTTTCACACACAAAATACAAGTAAAACATCATTTTTTAAAATAGCATGGTCCCGGGTTGAAGTTCTTTATACAGACACAAAACTCAATTTCATGCTCCTTTTTGTGTTCTATTCCATATCTTGTACTATTCTACATTTTCTATATAGTTTTTCCCCTCTTTTAATTTTCTCAATTTTATTTTGATTATCTCATCTCAATTCAAATCATTATATATATACTTTTGTCTATTCTGTTTCAATTTCATATTATCTTTTCTCATTAAACAAATGTTCTCCTGTAGTTACCGTGTTTCTCATATAATAAGGCCAGGTCTTTTTTTTTTTTGATCCCCGAAAGAATGGCTAGGCCGTCTTTTTGGGGGTGACTTAATCCCCCCCTGCATCGTCGGGCGAGTGGGTGGCGATGGCTTGGATGTTGACCTTGGTGTTGGTGGAGTACTTCGTATCGGGGTCAATGCAGGCAGCACCATATCTGGGTGTGCAACAAAAGTACTTCCGAATGGCAAGCCCCCCCACCATTCTCCCTCATTTTAATATAGGCCTTAATTTGGGGGGAGGGGCTTAATTTCATTTCATGCCTATAAAACATGCTGGGACTTTCTATTGGGGGAGGCCGTATTGTTGGAGAAACAGGGTACTAATTGGAGTATGACACCTTTATATCTTTTAATTACATCCATTCAACTCTTATTTAAATTTCAATATATGCCTTAAGTTTATGACCTTCAAGATAATACATAATACATAACTTCCAATTGAATTCTGCTTGGTATATTCTTATAATGCACACTATATTCTTTAAAAAAAAAGATTCTAAATATATGTAATATAAACCCTCATTCCATTCCAGTTCAGTTCCATCATTAATAATCATTAAAATCTTAACATCTTTAACACTTCTTTTCAATTAAATGTCATACTTCCTTAAAAACACATATAATCTGCATAATTAATTTTTCCCTTATTTCTCTTCACATATGTTTTATAAATCATTAAATATACCTTTTGTTACATTTATTTATTGACAAGCATTCCACTGAATTACGATAGCTATTTTATCAGACATTAAATCATACATTGTTTCATATTTTCTAAAATTATTTCCGCTTCTAATATAACCATACTAACTTATGTACCTTTGCAGAATCCCTTTTTCCATTACATTTTCACCCATTATCTCTAAATAGGCCCTGTTTCTCTATATTTTGCTTCTGTCCTTTACAACTTCTTTTCCTTTCTTTCTTCCCTCTCATCTTCTCCCTCCCCTTT
>BLBF01000010.1:33090729-33186758 GCA_015471245.1 Laticauda colubrina | reverse complement strand
AGAAAGAAAGGAAAAGAAGTTATAAAGGACAGAAGCAAAATATAGAGAAACAGGGCCTATTCAGAGATAATGGGTGAAAATTTAATGAAAAAAGAGATTCTGCAAAGGTACATAAGTTAGTATGGTTATATTAGAAGCGGAAATAATTTTAGAAAATATGAAACAATGTATGATTAAAATGTCTGATAAAATAGCTATCGTAATTCAGTGGAATGCTTGTCAATAAATAAATGTAACAAAAGGTATATTTAATGATTTATAAAACATATGTGAAGAGAAATAAGGGAAAAATTAATTATGGAGATTATATGTGTTTTTAAAGAAGTATGATATTTAATTGAAAAGAAGTGTTAAAGATGTTAAGATTTTAATGATTATTAATGATGGAACTGAACTGGAATGGAATGAGGGTTTATATTACATATATTTAGAATCTTTTTTTTTAAAGAATATAGTGTGCATTATAAGAATATACCAAGCAGAATTCGATTGGAAGTTATGTATTATGTATTATCTTGAAGGTCATAAACCTATATATTGAAGTTTAAATAAGAGTTGAATGAATGTAATTAAAAGATATAAAGGTGTCATACTCCAATTCGTACCCTGTTTCTCCAACAATATGGCCTCCCCCAATATGAAGTCCCAGCATGTTTTATAGGCATGAAATGAAATTTAGCCCCTCCCCCAAATTAAGGCCTATATTAAAACATGCGAAATGAGGGGGAATGGTGGGGGGGCTTGTCATTAGGAAGTACTTTTGTTGCATACCCAGATATGGTGCTGCCTGCATTGACCCCGATACGAAGTACCCCACCAATGCCGAGGTCAACATCCAAGCCATCGCCACCCACTCGCCCGAAGATGCAGGGGGGGGGAATTAAGTCACCCCCAAAAAGACGGCCTAGCCATTCTTTCAGGGATCAAAAAAAAAAAAGACCTGGCTTTATTATATGAGAAACACGGTAAAATTTGTTTAATGAGAAAAGATAATATGAAATTGAAACAGAACAGACAAAAGTATAAATATAATGATTTGAATTGAGATGAGAAAATCAAAATAAAATTGAGAAAATTAAAAGAGGGAAAAAACTACATAGAAAATGTAGAATAGTACAAGATATGGAATAAAACACAAAAAGCAGCATGAAATTGAGTTTTGTGTCTGTATAAAAAAGTTCAACCCGGGACCATGCTATTTTCAAAAAAGATGTTTTACTTGTATTTTGTATGTGTGAAAACCCAAATAAAACTTTATTAAAAAAAAAGACCAGATGGCTGGTGAGGTGGGGGGGGGGCAACAGAGGTGATACGGGCAGCGGATGGACTCATATACACGGGAGATTGTGGCATTGGAGCCCTTCCCGGGTGAACACTGGCCTGTGAGGGGGTGGAAAAAGGGGAGGAAAGGAACCTCGGAACTTGTGTTACCTCCTGCCTCCATGTATCAAGGAGATCAAATGGCTGCCAGCGATGCCCTCAGGTGAAGATGTTGTGAGGGGGAGGTTCAACCTCCTCCCCTCTAGAGCTTCTCTTCCTCACCAGAAGGGGAAGGCTCAATCCCCTCCCCTCAGGAGTTTCTCTTCCTCCTGCCCAGAAGCGCTCACACGCAAAGCGCTCACCACCCCTCTGGCACCCAACAAGCCTCCTCCTTCCTGCTGGGCATGTGAGCGCTTCTGGCGAGGAGGAACAGGGGGTCGAACCTTCACCTCACAACATCTTCACCTGAGGGCATTGCTGGCAGCCACTTTCTGCGGATCAGGAGGTCTGTGCTCTTCCCACTGCTGCTCGGCTTGCTCGATGGGCTGAGGCAGGAGGCAGCAGCCATGACACAGGTTTGCTAGGAAGACTACAGGATTGCCCCACCTCCCCACCAGCCTTCTGCTCTTCAGCACGCTGCAGCCCACCAAATTTTTTTCATGGACCACCAGTGGGCCGTGGACCACCAGTGGGCCGTGGCCCACTGGTTGGTGACCACTGTCTTAAACTGTTTGTCAAAAGATGAGGACGCAAATAAATTCATAATAAATAAATAAATAGAAACAACTACAATACATTGTTTAATTTAAAGGTACTCTAAGGTTCAGGGGTATTTGATACTACCTCTGAGCTTAGTTGTTTTCTTGCAGTTATTTCATAGCTCAAACTGTTACCTAATTTGGGTAATGAAATGTCTGCAAAAAAACAACCAAGCTCAGAGAGCACCAAGTATCCTTCATTTCAACCCTGAGTTACAAATATTCTTCTCTATCAATATGGTAAAATCTTTACTGCAAAATCAGTTACCCTTCAAGATGAAGATATCCCATCTTCTTCCCAATAGGGAAGATATCCCTATTTGTAGCTTGGTTTTAGCCATTACTTTGGCTTTCAGTGTAACATGATAATTAGGGCATCATTTTAGAAATATTTTTAAATCATGATTTAGGAAATGATTTTCTTCTTGTTACCCACTCACAGACACATAGCATCTGGGGAAAGACTGAACCTTGGAAGCTTTGAATAACAAAGCTTATGTTCTCTTACTGAGCTATAGTCTCTCTTCAATTATTATTGTACTTGCTTCTCTAAAAACAAATAAGATCTGAATTACTTGGAACAAAAATACATGATCAAGATTAAAGAAACTTCTAACCAAATTTTGCAAAAGACTAACATACATCAATCTGTAATTATTTTTTCCTGATGATTCAGGAATGTTCTAACAGGAAAAACCAGATAAGACAGAAATTTATAAGCTTTAGGTAGCTTTCTTTCTTCATAGCGCTTATAGTACCTTGAAGTGTTATGAAACAATGCTAAATATTACCTTATGTGTTTGGTAGACGATGATTGCATTATCAGCTAGAGTTTCTACAACACGGAAATTTTCAATGGTTGCTAAAGACAAGTTCAAAAGAAGAAGAAAAAAAAAGAAATAATTAAAATATAGCAATGATACTTTCACATATCAGTTAGATCAGAATTAGCCAGATCTCTGTCCTCTGAATGAGTTAAAACTTCAAGTCCTAGAATTTCCAGACATATTAACTGAAAATAGGGAATTGGACTAAGTGGATGTCAATTGAACAGTAGCAAATACAAATAAATAAACAAACTACGTTTGCTTACTTTCCCAATCATTGCGAACATCAACATTCCAGAAATAGTGGCAGACCTCATGTCCTGTAACGCCTTTGACTGCATGTGTGGCCTTCAATGGATCTAGAACAATGCCATTTTCTTCTACCTCCCTCCTGTACACCTTTGAATAAATATAAAATATTTTAAGTCTTTTTTATATTCTTAATCCACTTTTGAAATTGGTGGGGACAATCCTGGATTAGTAAAATTAGAAATTAGTAGAAATACAATTCATTTAAATATAGAACATAAAACTGACTTGTTGGACCATACCAAGTCCCATCTTATTCTGGTTTTTTTTTCTCTCTCACACGGATGCTTCTAGGATATTCACAGGTTAGGGATGGATGTATAACATGTCTCTCTATTGTACCTCCGTTACTGGCATCTATAGACATGCTCTCGCCCATACTGAAGGTAACTGAATTTTTAAAGCCAGTGGGCCTTGACAGACCTTTCTTCAATGAATATATTTAGTTCTCTTTAATCCTCGCCAAGTTAGTGGCTATCACATCGACTGATAATTAATTTCACAGGTTAATTATGCTCTGTACAAAGAAATGCTTCATTTTGTTCATTTGAAATATTGTCCCTATCAACTTTATAAGTTCTAATATTTTGACAGGAAAAAACTTCATTCTTTCCATTCTATGTAAGATTTCATTCAGTTTAATAATGTCTCCACTTCCTATCCTTTTTTTAAGTTACAAAGTTCCAAACATTCCAGCCTTTTCCAGTACACAAGAGTTCAAGGTCTCTGAGAATTTTTGGAATATTTTTGTATTTTTCTAGCAGTCATATTGTTTTTCAAGTGTATAGACTAGAATTGTAAACATTATTCTAGACAGAGAAACAAAGTGATATATGTTCTAAATAGCTAAAACAAATAGCAGGTTAAAGCTTGAACCAAATCTGGAGATCAACCTTTTTACTGAATTAACAACCTCAGGGAAATTAGCAACTCTTTGTCTAAATTATTATTCATTTTAACATATTTATAAAATATGAAATATTCTACTTACCTTCATTTCACCTTCTTCAACCACTAGTTGCCAATTTGCATCACCCCCTACATCCTGTAACGAATATGTCATGTGGTTCTGCATCATCTCTTCCACCTTTCAAAACAAAACAGGAATAAATTGAAAATACATTTATGGAAGTATTTTTAGCTCTTCTGTAGCCTGGAGATACTCATGTGATTGTCATTAACGTGCCATTACACAAATTATTGCATAAATAAATAAACAAATATATAAGTATAAAACAACTGTGCAAAAATATATTATCAACAAAGAAACAGACTTGAGCAAAGAACTTCCATCATCAGACAAGCAAGCAAGCAAGCAAGCTAGCAAGCAAGCACAAATACATAGGATTCAAACAGAAAGTCTCTTAATCACAATACATTTGGGGGGGGTGTCCCTTTAGGAAACAATTTATATTAATATGATTTCAGGATATATTAAAACAGACTTAAATTGATATGTTAAATTTAAGTAAATGTAAAAGTAAACATTCAAACTGGGTCTAAATTGGGAGCATATTCCCATTAGCATTAAAAACATTTGTCAGAATATTTCAATTTACCAGCAATCCATGTACTCATCAATATACCCATCTCAATCTGCTTATCTCTGCTCTACTGTAACTTACATGACATTAGAGAATGCCACTAAATGACTTTCCTTCCTATCATCAAATATCCTTACAAAGATATGACCTATTTGCAGAGGTGGTATTCAGCAGGTTCTGACCAGTTCTGGAGAACTGGTAGCAGAAATTTTAAATAGTTTGGAGAACTGGCAAATGCACCTCTAACTGGAAATTTTACAGTATCCTTTCCCTGCCACTCCCACCAAGTCACACTCACAGAACCGGTAGTAAAAAAAATTGAATCCCACCACTGCCTATTTGTTTATAAAATCACACAGAAATCAACCTAAGATCTCAAAATTACTCTATTCTTAAAATTACTTTTATTCTTAAAATTACTCTTAAGAATAGAAATTAAGAAAGTTGACTGGAGAACTACTAAGAACATCTACTTTATAGAAACTCTACTGCTTAAAACCTTAATCAGTTGATTGACTCACATTTTTAAATAGGAACCTTCATTTGATATAGAAGCATTACTCTGAACAACAATGTGGAAATGTAAGAGAACACAACTAATTCTCAAAGCCAAATAATCTTCAATCAAGTCTCTTTCCTATTGCTAAATATCTTAAGTTTTCTGTGTATAAGTAATTTAAATGCTGTACCAAGTAAACAGAAATGTTTCCAGCCTCATAAATTATATAAGTTATTCCAATTTTACAGTCTTTTCCTGCATATTTGATAAATTTTATTACCTGAATAATTTATTTTATTCTACCAGCTAAAGGAAAAAGTCAGCTTGCTATGTAATATGCTGAAGCCATGTTTTCAATTACCACATTGGTTTGTAAGGCAATATTTTTCAACATCTTCATAACTCTAAAGGTTAACAGATATTTCAGGAAAAAGGCTTGATTCTTAGGAATTGTATACATTTTTTCCTATATACACCCTAGAATCACATTACTTGCAGTATGATTTTATTCATGCATATTTTATAATTGAATGAAACAAGACATCATGGAAATCTACCTACATATTTATTGTTTCTTAAAGTTAACTCCATTTGAAACATTACAGAGTGGTCACATATAATCAGTAACTTTTGAACTTCTGGCATAAAAATGGAGGAATTGTGTTTGACAAACAGCACACACATTTTAGAGCCTCACAGACAAATTGCTCAATTTAAGAATATTCTCTCAATTCGCAATTATTAGTTTGAATAGTAAATATTTGGCCTGATCTGAAGTTGTTGCAAACATAGTCTTGTATCTAACATCATGTCTGCTTCCAATCATTGTTAGTTATTCACAAATCCATTATTAGGCTTCCATCTCAATACAAATTCTATCATATTAATTTCAATTATCAAATGGGAACTAAACAACCATGCCAAGTTTTGTAAAATAAACTTGTTCTGAAAGCAAAGACAATAGTTGATATTGTATTTTTTTGCTTTCTGTTATGGTACATTCCTGAAATTTAAAGATCATGTATACTCATAAAGAAAATTGTGAACTTTTGAACTTTAGATACAATAAAAATCAATGAAAAAATGCCTGCATTTTAAGAAAAACCTTCATTCAAATATTTTTTATCATAACATTGAATAAGATGGGTAGAAATGTTCCTTCTTCCTGCCACATATTTTACATGATACTGTTAAATTAGTCTATGCTAGTAATGAAATGTCATTTTGAATTCTATGTTGTAAAAATAATTTTCAATTACTAGATAATTATCCAAAAGCAAAAAGCAGATATCCCTTGGTAATATGTAGACTGGAAAAAATATCTCCAAATTCTTTCTCTGAATTATAATCTTGCAGAAGTCAAGCTGTAATATCGAAGAGTTAAATATAGAAACATCAACAACCACAGAGCTTTGGACCTCTAGTCTGTGTTATTGGGAATTACAAAAACTTTTAAAACATTCTTCCTTGTCTCAGTTCTTAGAATCTTACATAGATTTTCTTTAAAATAGTTTTTAGTATTTGAGGGATATTCTCTCCAAAGACCACAGAATCAAATTGTTAAGTAAATATTTAGAAAAAGCATCAAGTTATATATACCGGTAGGTTATTTAAGGACAGATTTATTTATATTGGAAGCTGAATACAGAGCCTGCATAGTATCTAAGTCTTTTTAAAAATTTACAAATTTGAGAAGTCTTCTCCAACATGGAGGTCATTAAAAAAAGAAGTGTTGGGCACATGCCAAACATTGAACAAGAATGAACAAAGATGAGTGTTACTCTACGAATGTAACTTGCTCATGTCATGATCCAAACGTCAAATGAAAATTCACATAGTAGATCTCCAACTCAAAGTACTTAAATGTTGGATCATCAGAATATTGAATTACTGTGAATAATTTTTGTCTTGACAAGATTAACTATGTCACTGAAGAATTAAAATTTCTGAACATTGTACAATGTTTGAGAAATTGCAAGAATATAAGGGATATTACTTAAAACACAAGTATTGTTTTTTACAGAATGGAATAAAACATTTGGAACATCTTGGACTGATATGCAACAAAACTGTTTCACAATAGTATTTGACTCCTCCTATTAACTAGAATATACAGTTCCTTCCTATATGTGCACTTTGTTTAAAACAAGTGTAAACAGTTAACATAACAAGAAGAAAAGAAGTGACCATGAAGGTGAAATACAGCAAGAAGACATGGTAAAGCCACTCTGCATGTAGAAATACAGTACCTGGGAGCTGAATCTGTGATCATCAGAGGTACTGACTAGATCAATGGAAGACATGGAGGAAGAGCGACTATAGGGCTAACAGAGACAGACAAAGAAAAAACCAAGTAATCAGAACAAAGGCACAACAGAGCATTTTGTACCAATTTCCACGCACAAGATTATGAAGAAGAAACAAAAGCACCATAAGCAGCAAGTACAGCAGCAAATGCTGACTTCATGCACCTATTATGTATTATATTCCAAACACTGCTCAGTGAAGTTCGAATTCTTTCTCAGAATACTAAATATTGTTGCCTAGGTTTGGTATACAAGATGTGTTCACTAATTCATAATAAACCATTCTCTAACAGAGTGAAAAATGAAAGCTTGCAGAAATCTAGTAAAATAAAAGTCCTCCTTATTACAGTTTAGTTAAACTTAATTTTGAAGCATGCACGCTTAGCAGAAAAACGTTTCTTAAGTTCATCAATGTAGCAAAAGTAATTATTCTTCCAGCAGATAGTAAAGCAGTTTGAATGGCTCTATTGATACATAATAGGATGTTTACATATTACACAACCATAATCTATTATGTTAATTGGAACACAGAAATAATTCAACTTTCAGGTCACATTTTGGAAGCTTCTTACCTTTTGGACAAATCGATGATTCCCCACACCAGAAAATACATCACCAGGTGGCAGGGAAGTTGGCCAGTGTAATCTGACTTTTTCACTTTGGGACTATAAGAACAAATATATATAAATATATACAAATATATTTATTATTCTACAATTTTGGATGTATCATGAAAACATTAAATAATTTTTAAAATATTTCTCAGTGATAGGCACATTATGGCTCTCCATCTTCCAAGCTAAGAACACAAGCCTTGAACATAATTCTTGCATAACAGTAAACAGCAATTGTCTCTTACTTTAATGTAAATAATGAAGAAAAATATATTAAAACCAAATGCTTATAAAAATAATAAAGGCAGGACTAAAAATCAATCAAATAAACAAACAGGCTCCTATTCATTCTGAAGCCCATGAACTGTATACTATAGATAATGAGTCTTCAAACCTGACAGCTTTAAGACTTGTGGACTTCAACTCCCAGAATTCCTCCTGTCATGTTAAGCTCAGGAATTCTGGAAGCTGAAGTCCACAAGTCTTAAACTTGCCAAGTTTGAAGACTCTTGTAGATATTTACGATAGTATGTGTATTCTAAAATACACATACTATATAGTAAAAGATATAACATTGTGACACAGTTCTGCCTAGAACTTCATATATTAATATTACCTGTTCTTCTATTTTGTCTTGACGATCTAGAGCAGCTTCAACAGCATCAAAGAATTCTTCTTCATTAATCAAACTGTTGGGACCTTCCTATAGCAAAAATCATTAGAAAGTAATCTTAATAAGGTGAAAGTAAAGGTTTCCCTCGCACATACGTGCTAGTCGTTTCCGGTTCCAAGACAACTCAAAAGTATACTGCAAATGAATAAAAATACTGCAGCAGATTTCTTTGGATCTGCTTATATTGTTATTTTTAGATACTTTATCAATTTGAAAAGAATATGTGGTTTTATTATTTTGTAATAATATTAAAATGTTTGAATCAACATATAACTAGAAAACCATATTGTTTAAAAGAAGGGGAGAACCCAAATCAAATAATTATAAATAAAAACAGGTTCACTCTCTGAGTAGAAGACAAATAACAGGCCACCATAAGGGTGCCAGTAAAGAGCACTGCATGCCAAAACAACTAGGTACAAAGATAGTCCCGTTCCGCCAGCCCCTCGTGCCATCATTCTGCTGAACACTTAATTCCCACAGCACTGTCTCTCGTTTGTCATATTTTCTCATCTTTTTATTTTCCCTACTATCTTCTATTAGTTTATGACTTATCAATTGTTGTTTTTAATTTATGATTAATGATTGTAACTATGATTATGAACTGTGAGAGGCACTGGAGACAAATTCCTTGTGGGTCCAATCACACTATTATGTTCTGTGCTATGTTGTTCTATTCCAATGCTAAAAAAAATATGTTACAAGGAAGGTAATCCAATCATTAATGAATAAAGTACAAAGACAGATTTATCTTCTCTATACTTTTTGTTCATTTAAATGTCACCTTTATTTATTTGTTAAATTTATTTGTCACCTATCTCATTGTGAGGCTACTCTAGGCAGTTTACCTAATAGTAAAAATAGAGAAATTAAAAGAACTGCACACATAACAGTAGAAAAAGAATGAAGTAATAAAATAAACAAATAAATAATGAAAATATGAGATTAAAAAATCAGTGGAGAGAAGCAAGGAATGCAGGGTGGGAGGTGGGTTTCCTATCAATCTAGTAGCCTCCTCCAGTATGGTACTCCCCCACTTTGTCAGCCAGATTTGGCCAATTTGGCCAAATTTGTACAGCCAGATCTATAGGCTCTTGTGGAAGGATAGGAGGGCAGGGGCAGATTTCATCCCAGGGTGGGGTGGGGAGAGAATGTTCCACTGTGGCAGAGAAGGCTCTTCTTCTGGATCTTAACAGCCAATTTTTTTTACTGATGGAATCTAGTGGGCCCTCTCTGCCAGCATGAGTGGGATGAGTCTGATCTAGAAGGACAAGAGTATTTTTGGAGTTACAGAGCTGAATCTAACTGAATCTTTTACAATGCTCTTTTACATAATTTCATATTTTATTTTATTCAAGTTGCTCATAGTGATTACAAAACTGAAAGGTAGAATATATTGCTTTTCTAAGCCTTCTTATAAATAGGATTGATAATTTGGAAGATAACAGATAACCAGAGTTGGAAGGGACCTTGTAGGTCATCTAATCCAGCCCCCGCCGAAGTGGGGGACCCTACACCATTTCTGACAAATGGTAGAAGAGTTGCATATATTTTAGATATACAATATTTAATACAGAGAACACAACAACAGCAGTTGGGGCTCTTATTGCTTTTTCATTGTTTACCCAACTCGTTTCTGGATATTCTTAACCCAACAATGAACAAACCAAAACAAGAATGAAACTTTGTTCCTCAATATTTAAGTACTTATTTGAATCTACCTTTAGTGGATGTATATGAATCCAGACTTGGTTTTAAAATAGAAAACTTGCAGATAAACACATACCTCATAATCTGGTCCCCCAAAATGAGATTTTTTTTTTAGTTCAGTCATTGCATTTTTGTATGCTTCTTCTATTCGCCTCCTTTTTTCAATCTCCTACAAGAATATTAAAAAGAGACAGTATGCTTTAATCTTAAACAATTCAAAACTGAGACAGACTTTTACAATTTACTGCATCACAACATAAAGCGTAATAGTAAGGTACACTCTCTAATTACAGTAAATGATCAGCATAAGGAAATTAAGAAGGAACTTTTACTTCGGGAACAATTAGTTTCAGTATTTAGCTACCTAAAGCCCTTAACTAAATAAAAGTAATATAGCAATGAAAAACAAAGGCGAAAACCCAAAGAAATGTTATATGTTCTACTGCCTGTTAGAAAATATTCAGTGATTGCTCTTGCCCTCAACAGAAACCATCAACTGGAGAGGGTCCAAACTATTATTTATTAGTTCTAAAGTTAATAAATTACAATGGGTCACTGTACTTAGAAATATAAAGAACAAGACTGCAACTTCACATAGCTCTTACATAAAATGTTGATTAAAGACAGTTTGAATATCTGTATACATTAGCAAATCTCCCAAAAGGGAAAATTTCCTGTATAACTGATAAGGAAACAAAGTAATGAGGAGTCTTTGGTGGTCTCTGAGCTTGACTGTTTTCTTAGATATGTTTCATTATCCAAAGTTTGGATAATGAAACATCTGCAACAAAACAACCAAGCTCAGAAACCACCAGGGACCCCTCTTTTCAACCCTGAGCTACAAATATTCTCCTTTATCAGAATCAAGGGAGGCACAGAAGAGAGACATGAGCATCTTTTATGGTGTGAAATAATTACACCATGACAGATTCCCAGGAAGGAAACATAGTAGTTTTGATATATTAGTTGAGCTAAGGATTTGTGAAAAGGCTGAGCCTGAGTTTACAATGAGAGACGTATAGGCATGGAGGCGTATATCTTTAAATGCTGCCACTTTTAAAGTGTGACCTTTATAATCAGTTAGTTGAAACCAGTTATAGATTGTCAAAATAATAAAACCACATACCTAAAAGTGCTACATGAGATACTACACAGAACATCCATATGTAAAAAGAAAAAAACCCCATAAAACTACATCTATATAAGTATGCGTTCCATATGTATGTATGTAAATCTATATAAATGTATGCATTCCAACTTTTAGAATGAAGAAGCTTTGTATTGTCACTGCTTTATGTTTGTATTTCCTTTAGGGTGCAGAAATACAAACACAATGCAGAGTACATGAAATCTTTCTTCAAACTACAGTATTTGTCAAGAGACAGGAACACAGAGGCAACTATGCAATCAATGAATGTAGTTGAATTGTCTGGTGCAGCAAGCATATCTATACATGTAGACTATTAATAAAGTTAACTATTATATTCTGCCTATTATAAAGGAATATCGCCAGATTGCTTGCCTTCTCTTGTATATCTACTTGTATATAAGTAGATAAGGTTCTACTATGGAGTTTAGGGGAGAGTCAGTTCTGTATCTCTTGCGGCTACACAAGGATTCAAAGCCAACTTGAAACCTTCTTCCTACTGGCCTTGGTGTTTCCCAATATAAATGCTGTTTTTATTCAATCTAATATTATGGAATTCCTTCAACTCTATTGATTCAATTAAACAAATCCTAAAGTAATACATTCTTAGAAATCTTATAACTAAATGTATGGTATTATGTATAATACAATTAATTATTTGCAAGCCAGAGGTCATCAAAGTTTTTGGAAACAAGTCAGTGAAAATGTTCAAATGAGATATTAATTCTATTCCAATTATCGAAGGCTTGAGAGGTGATATTCTTTCAATGGTGTAGCACTAACTGTTCAGTAAATGAAACTTACTTTGTTTAAATAAAGGAACAGAAAATATAAATATAAATATATTCACTATTCACTCAAGTCCCGATAAAAGAAACTCTCGAAATCATCAAAAATAAATACCAACCAGCTAAAGACCTCATGGAACTAACAGAACACTGCCTAACCAATACATATTTCATATACAAAGGACAAAGATACAAGCAAATTGAAGGAGCCCCTATGGGATCACCACTGTCACCCGTCATTGCAAACCTGTTCATGGAAGAATTCGAATCCAGAGCCCTGGCTAATGCCACCCACCAACCTAAACTATGGCTAAGATACATCGATGACACATTTGTGATTTGGCCTCATGGAAAAGAAAACCTAAACAATTTCCTAACACACCTAAACAGCACACACCCCAAAATCAAGTTCACCATGGAAATGGAAATAAACAAACAACTACCATTCCTAGATGTACTAATCTACAAAAGAACAGATGGCACACTGGGACACACCATATACCAGAAGAAAATACACACCAACCGCTACCTCAACGCCCAATCCCACCACCACCCAGCACAGATAAATTCCGTAGCGAAAACACTAATTACCAGAACCAAATGCCTGGCAGACAAGACACACATAAAGACTGAATTATGCACCCTGACTGAAGTATTGACAGCCAACGGCTTCCACAAAAACAAAATCACCAGCTTGATCCACAAAAACACACCAAGACATAACAGAGACCTAGAAGATCAACAGACCTAAGGAACAGCTGTCCTGCCCTACATAAGAGGTACTACAGATAAAATCAGTAAGATACTACACAGGCATCACATCAAGACTGCCTTCAAAACAGACAAAAAAATAGCAGCCATCCTTAAAAACCCCAAAGACAAAATTGACCTGGAAAACCAAGGCATATACGAAGTTCCCTGTGCATCATGTCCGGCCACATACATTGGACAGACCAATAGAAGAATAAGTACCCGCCTGGATGAACACAAAAATGCAGTAAAAAAGCTGGAACACACCTCCTCACTAGTCCAACACATGAAAACCACAGGTCACAACATCAACTTCAATGGCACCAAAACCCTGGCCACTAGAGAAAACCCCAGCCACAGAATCATCAGAGAAGCCATAGAAATTGAAAAAAGACCTGAAAGCGTGAATAGAAGAGATGATTCCACCAGACTGTCAATCATTTGGAAGCCTGCACTCTCAAATAGAAAGATCTCCACACCACAAGCCAGGCAAACACCTGGGCACAAACAGACTCCCTCTGATGCCTCCAGCTCAAACACCCCCCCACCAGGCACCCAGATGAAACCTAGCTTCCTAATAGATAACAGCCGTCCTTTCACACGAAGCTAAGCTGCACTGAAAGCCTCCAATACAGGAACAGAGTGTTGCCAGCCAATCAAAGCCACAAAACAGACAGAAGAAACCAGAAACACCAATCAAACAAACTCCAAGTCCAATAAACACAGACCAAGACTCCCAACCAATCAGGATAGGCTAGCCTCAAATTTAAAACCAACGGCTGTGAGACCCTGACCCACATACAAACTCCATACAGAAGCCTGATGATGGCAGATGAGATTCTGCTGAAACGTTGCTACAACTTTAAAAGCACTACAATGACGTGGGATAATACCCGAAGGAAGCTGAACAGCACACATATAAGTACCCACGAAAACTTAAAAAAATAAAAATAAAAAAACCATATATATATATATATGTATATACACATACATATATATATTTTCTTAAGTTTTCGTGGGTACTTACATGTATGCTGTTCAGCTTCGTTGAACTACAATGATGTGGGATAATATCCGAATGAAGCTGATGAAGTGTGTATATACACACACGCACACACACATACATACATATATTTACATGCTAACTCTTTAAAGTCTTTTAGAACAAATTGACAATTTATTCATTGACAATTTATTCATACCTTCAAAAGTCTCAGTATTTAACATTTCCTAAAGTAAACTGTCTAAAAAAAACAAAGACTGTGAGGCCTATAATGAATCAGAGACATGGCAGAATTCAGGAGAACATATTTCAGAAAAAAATGTTTCTGTCTGCATTAAGTTTCTTTAGACTCACAGTGAGTAAATATCTATAAACAAAATTAAAAAACAAATATTAAAGTACATTTGAGACTTACACAATCTAATCCAGAAATGAAAGTAATCAGTATGTTTGAATTGCACATCAAACACAGCTCAGTGATTTTCCCTTGGTTCCACGTAAGATTTCTGAAGCCTATGTTTTAATTCTATTTAAGTAAAAGTAGATTTGTGGATGGAGAACCAAAATAGAATGTACAGCATTTGCTCACATGTTAATGCAAATGAATTTGTTTTCAGAGTTGTTTTCTTTGTCATACATAACTGAATATAAATATGGGTCAATATTTTCAGTACATCTGACGTTTTTAAAAAAATCACAATTTAATCCTTGCACAAGTTAAGAGCCTTACCTTATCCAACCTTTTCTGCCAACTCTCCTCACGTTTTACCATTAATTCAATACAATGGGAAAGTGTAGCAAGAATTCCAGCTGTTGTTGCTTTGAAAGTTATAGCTTCACCTTTAAAATCTATACCATTTATTCCCTTGGGTGTAACATGTGGAAACCCTAAAAAACAGATTATAGATATATCAGTACAAACCTTGATTACTCAAATGAATGTTACCTGAAATTTTTTTGAATGTAGCATGGTGCCTATGCACAGCAAAAATCATTTGGCAATTAAAGTTCATTTGGAGAATACAGGGAAAATTCAGTAGAAGAAATACCTTCTTCCAATTATATTCCTGTGTATTCTGATTCTCAGTGCTTTAACTCTGCTTTGAAAAAATGTGTGGGTGGCAGGAGTGTTAATATTCTTGTAACAATTGTAGTTTGACAGCTTGAAGCGATTTAATTAAAACAGAACCACCTTAAAAGCTAGCAGATACAGCATTTAAAATCAATAATTATCATGCATTTGACCCTAATAATAAACTATAAAAGCATTTGAAAAATAATCAGGGCATGATAATAATGTCCTAAAAAAATGGAAGGACATTATAATATACCTAAACAGATGAATTTTCCATAGCTACAGCTTAGCAGTATTTCACTGCAACAGCCATCTGTTGCTAAGCTTGTTTGAATAAATGATCTATTTAAAAGTATATGAGGTAGAATGTTACAAAAATACATCAATATATATAAGGATGGAAAAATGTATCATTCAAATCATATTAGATGTTGTCATATTAAGACTGGGCCTCTCCATTTGCTAAGAGCTGGGATTTAATCAGGTAAGATCAATATATGCTACCAGTATACCTAAAAATCTATTTATAAACCCTGTCAGATGTTTTTTAATAAAATATACATTTGTTTGTATAATCTAAATAATGAATCAAGCTTATCCCAACTTAATACCACCATATGTTTTCAGTTTCCTATGTGACAAGAAAAGAAAGACATAGAAAAGAAATGACTGACTATATTAGAAAAAACCCAAAAATCTACATTTTAAAATAAATTTCATTTTAAGTAAATTGTTATGGCAATAACAATGAATAGAAGTATATACAAAATATTTTAGCATAACAAATAACATAGAAGAAATAAGATAAAAGTTAAAAAAATAGTTTGTTAATAAAAACAAAATGCAGTATATAATTAAAACACTCCTGAAGGCCAGCAAAGAATATATCTAAAACTTCAAGGCATATTAAGAAAGTAGAATAATAAATGCATAAAAGATATGAAGTATACTGCAGGTTTTTCCATATACAGTGGCAGTACTATACTCTTACGGTATTATTAAAAACAGTTTTATCCTGAAGACTGTTAATATAAAATAATAATATATGTAGGTCAAATATAGCATAACTAGAAGAAATTACCTAGTTTAATAGCATAATCAAAACTGAAAATTAAGCAGTATCAAAATGCAGTCTTCTGTCTCTTGTTAGTCATAAACTTTTTGAAACAAAATTCTGGCTTATGCTCAGAAGGACAAAGGATATCAGACAAAGAGTTCTGTGAGAAAAATATTACATTTAAGATAGATAACCTCTAATAAGATTTTATATTTGGTAACCATAAAATTGGTGTCACTAATATAGGTAGAACATATCTCTATAAGGAAATGGGGGGAAAAGGGCAAATATCTGAATAGCATTCTGAAACCAACTAGGCTCGTTGAACAGTTACTGGTCAATAACAAAGTCCTCCTAGACTATTTGTGTCTGGTTTCTAGGCAGTTGTCAAGGTAGAAACCACATTATAATAATCTAATATGATGTAAGCATAGCATGAGTGACAATATCTCAGATGAACATTTATCAACAGAAGAAATAGCTAAGGCATCACCAATAAGAAATGTTTCTGAATATACACACAATGTTGTTACTGCTATCAAGCATTCTACTTCTGTTCCAACATAGACTGCCAAGCCTTAAGTTCTATTGTTTTATCTATGGGAGTATCAAAATAATTGTAATCAAATTTTAAAAGTGTTATAAGCTGCCTTGAATAGAATTAATACTTAGGGTTTTTCTTAAACAGATTCATTCCTAAACTTACCTAAATGTAACAGGGGGTAAAATGAATAAAACCATCCTGAAATTAGCAAGTAAGAACAGGGTTATTAATTGGTTTTATAAAACTGTTAAATACTTTCAGTAACTATTAGTTAAATGTAATTTATGGTTTGATCCTATGTCCATTTACATGAGTAAATCTATCAAGTTCAATAACAATTATTTGAAAAACATTAGATAGGGTTAGGGTTGCAAGTCTCTAAAGAAATGTTAATTTCTTTTAAAGCTTTATAATTTTAAATAAAATCTTTAAATTATAAAATGTAAATTAGTATATTGCATATCTTCTAAGCATTTAAAATAAAATACATATTTAATTAATATATATATAATACTATGTTTGCTGGCATGTTTAGCATAGGATGCTGAATCACTTCATGATATACTCATGAAGTACTCAAAAGATTGTTATATTATAATGTACTTAAGTATACCTACATTTTTCTTTACTTCCATTAGTGTTATGCAAAAACTCCCCATCTGAACGTGTTGTAGGAAAATCATCTTCATCATCTTCTACCACTACAACAAAGAAATAGATTAATTACTAATGTGCATAGCATCGAATCAGAAGATAGCAGAGAAATAATTTTAAACCAAAGGTTGTGTCATCTAGCTAACACTTCTGTATTAGTAACCCATGGAAACATTTTATTAAATCAATATCCAAGCAAAATATAAATTCTATGCATCTTACTAGATATTCATACCTGTATACTTTTTATATACATCAAATAGGAAATTAATATTATTAAAAATTCAAATGCTAGCAGAAATTAGTTCTAATTCACTTTACTAATGGATAGATGGGGAGAAATGAGTGCTACTGTGAAACACCAGTTAAGCAATAAAGCTAAGGGGATCTTTAATCATATCCCTAATTAGTATGTTGATTTCATTTCATGATTTTAGTTGCTATATGCTTTCAATTTCCAACTGAAAATAAAAGTCTCTCCTTCCCAGTCATCACAGACAGGAATTGACCTTGAAGGAAGAAGGCAAATCACCACAACACCATGCCATCCAACCCCTCTGAGCTGATCCAGAACATTATACTTAATGTAAGTAAACATTACTTGTATAATGTATAAATATATATTACTGCTGGTAAGTCAAGTAGGGGAAGGATGGATACACTACTACATCCCACCCATGGCAGAGGTCTTCCAAAAGAAGAATTAATGCCATTTCCATCCCATACCCAGGTCCGAATCCTGGTTGAAAAGGATCCAAACCTCTGAAGCTATTATGTAACTATCTTTTCTATCACCTTCCCCAGAAAGGGAGAAGAGTCACTGGAAAAAAATGTCTAATATAATGGGATCCAGCTATGGCTTCTTAAGAAAGGAACAAACAACCATCCCTTTAAGAAGCAAAGGAACAATCCCTTCACTCAAAGAACAAATAACCACCATCAGAATCCACTCACATGACACCATGTGGGTCATATTAAAAACACTTGAGAGGCATACATATAAAAAAAACCCGTGGCCAAGCTCACAGTTCTGAGGACTCTGTGCACTTCCTCAGATCCAACAGATTCAAATCATTCCCAGACAACCAGCAAGGCTCTTCTCTAGGCATCTCTTCTGGCCAGCACCCAACTGGGAACAAATTCCAGTCACTTTATCTGATAGATGCTACATACATTCCCCTGCACACCCTTGTAAGAGGATCTCCACACCTCCCTTATCCAGGTGGGATTATGTCACCTGAAACAGGGTTAAGGCATGACAATAAGGGCAGAAAATTAGTGGAGCTTCACTATCTGAATGCAAGTCTTAATAATGACTCTAACTTAGCGCTAGTGATGCTCACATCCCATTCCATCAGCTCTTTCATAAACACAGGGAGTGACAAGATCCCTGAGGAGTCACATCACATGGGTATGAGCTGCCTTATTTCAATCAGCAGCCAAAGCTTTGTATGGAACATGCAGACGACCAACAGGAACAACACCCAGCCCCCTATAAAACTGTTCTGGATCCCTTATAGTCACCATAGTTTTATAAGATCATACTACACCACCTAAAATAAATGTTAACTTGCAATATATACCATTTTACAATGACAGAATCATTTAGTTTAAACATATTTAAATTAATACCTTTATCTCTCTGAAGTTCATCCTTGGAGACAGCATCAGCACAGGCATCAAAATATTTCTGTAATGTATCAACTTGTCTGCACAATATATCTCTGAAGGTTTCCATTTCAGCAAGCTTCTCACGCAAACTGTGGCCCTTCTGAAAATTGTTGGTAAAATGTTCCATTATATTAACCCAAATATATGTTCATACTTTTAGCAATGTGTTAATTCAGTACAGATACACTATATATTTAACTTTTAATGTTTGTATATTTAAGTTATTGAGATCACGTTCCTATCTGAACATTTATCCTGTCTATTTCAATCAATGTGATTGAGATCACGTTCCTATCTGAACATGTATCCTGTCTATTAATTCAATGACCATAAACATTTTTAAATATCCTTCACATATGCAATCAAGTATTTGGGTTGGTATAACTGTTTATGAACAGCACAAAAAACATACATTTGAGAGTTATATAGCATTGCTCTAAAGCAGCAGTCGCCAACCAGTGGGCTACAGCCCACTAGTGGGCCGTGAGAAAATTTTGGTGGGCCGCAGAGAAACCTCACCCCCAGAGAACCCCCCCAAAGCAATTAATTCAGGCTGTGCAAAAACAGAAGGCTGCTCACCCCACATGGCCCACAGGAACCCTCCCTGCCCACTCACTCCTTACCCTGTAAACTTGTCTGCTAAGTTGCAATTTTTCCTTTTTCCGACCATCATCTGTTCTGCTGTGCCAGGAGATCTAGATTAGCTAGGAAGCAGAAAATGGTTGCTTTTCTTGCTTGCTAGCTAAGCACAGCCAAACCTCCCTTAGGACTGAAGGTTTGCTTGCAAGCAAATTCAGTGCAGACTCAAGACAAGCAAATTTGAGAGACTGAGCTAGCCAATGGCAGATAGATAAATCACTGAATGATTCTGTGAGCAACTCAACCTGCCTGCTTGCCTTGCCTGATTTTGGGTAAAAGTTGCTCTTTTTAATAAAAAAATCAATATTTATATAAATATTTATAATATTTACATACAAGCCATGCCCAGCCAGTCACATGACCACCAAGCCACACCCACAAATTAGGCCATGCCCAGGTCCAGAAGGTTGGCGACCCCTGCTCTAAAGTAATGCCAGAGGAATTCAGAGAGCTACAGTACTAAATCATGAGGCAATTCTTATTTAAAAATTGAAGTATTCTTTCCAGTCAAACCCCTCAATCTTGTGCTTATATATTATTCCTGTAAAACAGCCAACTTGGTCTAGATCAGTGATGGTGAATCTTTTTGTTGTGGTGCGACAAAAGCGCCCGCATGTGTGCCAGCACCCACAATGCAATGCATCCCACTCCCTGTGCATGCGTGCGCAACACCCTTGCCCCACCTCCTTACCTGCACTGCATACGTGCGTGCTTCCCAGCTGATTTTTGACCTGTCTGAGGCCATTTTTGCTCTCTCGAAAGAAGCCTCTGCAGCCTTGGGAGGTGGAAAAATGGCCCTTCCGGAAATACTGAAATGCCCGTTTTCAGCCTCCGGAGAGCTCTGGAGCTTGTGGGAGGCCGTTTTTGCCCTCCCAGAGGCTCAAAGGAAGCCTCTGGAACTTTGGGAGGCTGAAAGCGGGCTTGTTTCAGCACTTCCGGTCTTTCCTCAGGAGGGCAAAAATGGCCTCAAACAGGCTAAAAATCAGCTGGGAAGCACGCACATGTGCAGTGCAGGTAAACTTGGCTGAAGTTTGTGTGCGTACACAAATGGCTCTGCGTGCCACCTGTGGTATATGTGCCATAGGTTTGCCATCCTGGGTCTAGACTCTAGTGGTAAAGGCACCAGGCTAGAAACTGGGAGACTGTGAATTCTCATCCAGCCTTAGGCATGAAAGCCAGTTGCATAACTTTGGGCCAGTTTTTTACCCAACTCACCTCACTGAATTGTTATGAGCAAAATAGGAGGAGGAAGGAGTATTAGATAGGTTTATTGCTTTGAGTTACGTATAAAAATAATAAAGGTAGGAAATAAATAAATGACCTCTAACAAACCAAGCCATATGGATCATATAGTTTTATTGTAATAGCTTTAGCTACAAAATCTTGCAAATCTGAATGCACTTTCTCCTTCCCTTCCTGTATCTTTATGTGAACTAGGAGTTTTTCTAAGATATTTATTCAAATGGGTTACTAGGAATGGGCTTGAGACTCTTTTCTGTCTTGGTAGCAGCTCTTTCTCCTATCAGTCAAGGCCATTCTCTATTCTGTTTACATTAAATGATATTCAGGTACATTGTTTCTGACCCCATGTATTTTTGCCTACATGAGAAAATGTAACAGAACTCATCAATAAAACATATATTATTAAGGTATTTTCAGGGTTTATTTACACACACATTATGTATAAAAATAGGTTTCTTTCAATAGTATCACTGTTTTTCATATCTAACCTTGAATGAAGAGGTTGATGTTGCAGAGTACCCACTTGCTCCAGAAACAAGGGATGCCACTGAGCCATGACGTCGCAAGCTTGACTCTGATCCATAGCCAGATTCAGTCTAAAGAACAAATACATGCATTAGTTATGGAATAAAGAGGCAGACCTTCACTGAAAGAATTGCTATTACTATTCCAAAAGAAAACAGTAGACTAGAGAAAGGCATCCAGAATATGTGCACACATGTGTGTAAGCACACACACACACCATTTTAATACATACTACATGAAGACACCATCACCTGAAAACTTAGCTGGTTGCAGGAAAGAAGGGAAAATATTATTATGAACTGTTTCAATCAAGCTTACTTCCAGAAATTATCTAGTGAAAAACTAAGGAGATTATCTTCATAATTTTCTTCATTAAAGCTAACTAAATACAAGAAATATGGCAATAAATATTTCCTATTCTCTTTTCTCTCCTCTTCCCCATCATAACAGATAATCAGACTTGGAAGGGACCTTGTAGATCATCCAGTCCAATGCCCCACCCAAGCGAAGACCCTACACCATTTCTGACAAATGCCAGTCCAATCTCTTCTTGAAAGTCTCAAGTGATTGCGCTCCCACAACTTCTGAGGGCAACTTCTGTTGCCATTGGTTGATTGTTCTGTCAGAAAATTTCTTTTTATTCCCAGGTTAAATCTCTCCTTGTTCAGTTTCCATGCATTATTCCTTGTCTGGCCTACAGGAACTTAAGAAAATAGGTTGACTCCTTCCTCTCTGTGGCAGCCCCTCAAATATTGGAAGACTGCTATCCTGTCTCCCCTGGTCCTTCTTTTCCCTAGACTAGCCAGGCCCAGTTCCTGTAACTGTTCTTCATATGTTTTAGTCTCCAGTCTCCTAATCATCCTGGTTGCTCTTCTCTGTATTTTTTCTGGAGTCTCAACATCTTTTTTATAATGCGGTGAACAAAACTGGATGCAATACTCTAGGTATGGTCTTACTAAGGCTTTATAGAGTGGTATTAGTACCTCCCTTGATCTTGATTGTATCCCTCTGTTAATACAACTTAGGATTGCATTAGCTGTTTTAGCTGCTGCTGCACACTATTGGCTCATATTTAGCTGGCTGTCCATTAAGACTCCAAGATCCCTCTCACAGTTCTTGCTATTGAGCCTGGTTTCACCCAGTCTATATGTGTACTTTTGGTTTTTCTTGCCTAAGTGTAGGACTTTACTTTTCTCTACATTGAATTTCATTTTGTTAGATGAAACAATGTTGTTTCTAGTCTGTGTTCTAGTCTGTCAAGATCCATCTGATCTTGAGCCTATCTTCTTGAGTGTTAGCTATTCCTGTCAGCTTAGTATCATCTGCAAATTTGGTAAGTTCCCTTTCTATTCCCTCATCTAAGTCATTAATGAAAATATTGAAGAGTACTGGGCTAAGATGTGACACCCCACTGCTTACTTCCCTCCATGTAAACTTAGACCCATTAAGGAGTACTCATTGAGTACAGTTTGTCAGCCAGTTGCGAGTCCATCTAGTGGTGGTGCTATCTATTCCACTTTTTTCTACTTTGTCAAATGCCTTGCTGAAATCTAAATATATTATGTCCACAGTATTTTGCTGGTCTACTAATTTAGTCACTGTGTTGAAGAATGGAATAAGATTGGTTTGGAATGTTCTGTTCTTAACAAACCCGTGCTGACTGCTAGTTATTACTTTACTTGTTTCTAGATGTTGGCAGATCTGTTTTTTTTAATTATCTTTTCCAGTATCTTCCCGGGTTTTGATGTTAGGCTGTTTGGCCTATAGTTTCCTGGGTCTGTTTTTCTTCCTTTTTTGAAGATGGGAACAGCATCTGCTCTTTTCCAGTCCTCTGGTAGTTCCCGAGTGCTCCAGGATTTTTGAAAGATATGGCGTAGTGGTTCTGAGATGACCTCTGCCAGCTCCTTTAAAACTCTGGGATATAATCCATCAGGCCCTGGTGATTTGTTTTCATCAAGATCAGACAGATGTTCTCTTACCATTTTTTTTGCTTATTTTATCTTTTATTTCTGGTCTGTCTTTTACAGTTATGTTTTTGGTGGGTTGAGCTATAGTTTCTTTTTGCGTGAAAACCAATGCAAAGAATGAGTTAAACAGTTCTACTTTCTCTCTGTTGCCTGTTAAGGCTAGGTCCCACTGGCCGACAGATGCAAAACGTATCCATAAAGGATACAGTGGACGAGCAAAATTTCGGGGGTGGCTCCATCCGTTGTCATCTGCTCCAAAAAGTGGCAAAAATTTGCATAAACAGAATGGAATAGAACGGAAAAGAACGGACGTGGGTAATATGTAGCGGGGATGTTAAACAGATGTTCATAGGAAGCCTAGTGGATGACAGCGGATGGAAGCGGATGACACCTCCGAAGGGGTTCCGGGGGAGAATTGCGAAGCGGACGCATAGCGGAAGGGGTGGATGCAAAGCGGATGCATCACGGACGCCTATAGGAAACAAAGCGGATGCCACACGGATGTATATCGGATGAAAAGCATTCACTGTGCATGCGGGGAGTATGAATTGTGTCAGCTCCGCGGATATAAAAGGATGCAGCACGCATGCAGTCAGCATACAGGGGAAAGACTTGCTGCCACATACATCTAGCAGGAACACCATGGTTCATCAGTCAGGCAAAAAGAGGAAGCCGGTGCCTACTCGTTCCAGCCCTGGCAAGAAAGACAGAACCAGCATCCCACCCCCTGGCACTGACTCTGAACCTGATGCTGCTGCTGTGGTGGACCAGCCCCAAGGCCCTCAAAGCCCTGCTGCTGAAGGCCCTGCTGCTGAAGCCCCTGAAGGCCCTGCTGCTGAAGCCCCTGAAGGCCCTGCTGCTCAAACCCCTGAAGGCCCTGCTGCTCAAACCCCTGAAGGCCCTGCTGCTCAAACCCCTGAAAGCCCTGCTGAAGCTCCTGCCAGAGGGAGGAAGAGGCAAGGGAAGGAGAAGGGAGAGAGGAAACAGTACATTGTTTCCGAGGAGCATGAGGATGAGGTGCTGGAATGGCTGAGGAAGAACGACTACCTCTGGAGAAAGGGCCACAGACTCTATCGCGACACCAAGAAGAAGCAGGCAGCTTGGAGAGACAAGGCAGAGAGCCTGGGGTACACTGCAGAAGTACTCCTAGGATGGTGGAAGCACATGCACACCTGGTATGGCAAGCTACACCTCAAGAAATCCGGGCAGGCCGCTGTCAAGCTCACTGACTGGGAGATGTAGGTCATGGCCAAGTGCAGTTTCCTGGAGGGTGAGATCCACCACCGAGGAGCAGCCCCTTTGACACCCCTCTCCATCAGACAGCCCACAGACAGCCAGTCCTCTTCCAGCCAGGAGCCAGTTACCCTGTCAAGGCAGGTGTGTTCAGAGGGCCCCACGGCAGAGATCCCCCCAACAGCTGCATCCCCATGCCAGCAGACTTGGAGGATCCCGTGGGGTATGACGCCATGCTGTCACAAATGGAGGAAGAAGAAGCAGCCACCAGAGGCCAACCCACCCCCACCCCCAGCTCCAGAGGATGCAGGCAGAGAGGCAGATTGGAGGGCCAGAACCACAGTGTGCTGTTGGAGATCAGGGACACAATGAAGACCAGCACAGAACTTCTCTCTCAACTGGTCCACTTGGACAGAGCATCCTGAGGCCCAGTACCAGGTGATGAAGCAGAAGATCACAGCACTTCTGCATAACCCTCAAGGCCCAGCTGAAGCTGCTCCTACCCAGTCCAGGTCTGCTCCTCCACCCCAGGCGATGTCACAGCCCTTCCACGGCTTTCAACAGCCCCTCACCTACCAAGGCTACAATGACCAGGACTTCCCACAGCAAAAACAGATCTTCCCAGTCCAGGCCCAGGTTCATCGCACGCCACAGATGCCAGTCCTCACCCAGCTGCAGACCAGACAGCCCCACTACACTCCTCCTTCTTCCACCCCACAGCCAAGCCCCTCAACAGAAAATCTGTCTTCAGTATTGGGCCTGACATCTCAAGTCCTTGATGAAGGGCCTCTCAACCTCACAGGACTGAGTCAGCTCTCGGATAGCTTCCTGAACACACCACCACCTGTTGTACCCTCGGGGCCAAGCACCCCAATGGTGCCTCAGACCAGCACTCAAGCCACAGCCACCTCCACAGTCTCTGCCCACTTAATAGCTGAGACCATGGACATGACTCAGAGTGACTGAGAATAGTCTCAGAGACTGAGTTGTTTTCTTGTTAAGTTTATCTTTGCTTAAGACACTTTACTTGGTTCATTTTGCTTATTTAATAAAGTCATAAAGTTTACCTAAGAAAGTTAATAAAGGTTATCTTTGCTTAACACACTTGGTTCATTTTTTTTACTGAATAAAGTGGTGGTGAAAACTTTGAAAAAATTGTTAAGCTGTTGCATGCTTGTGGGATAGATAAGGATAGTTGTGGGATAGATAAACCTTCAGTGCAAGCATAGTGGGACTGTATGGTCCACCATCCCAGCTGCCACACATATGGACCTTTATTATCAATAACAATTTATTCATTGATCAACACATTTTAAAATAAACAAAGCTCTTTATTAATGCCCTATTCATTGTAGGACCACTCAACATACATGGCATAATCTCATCAGTGTTATGTGACAGGCTCAAGGAACCATCCATTAATCATCTATCATCCTGTCTTGCCACTCCACTGCACCAGTTTCTCAGTGGGTTGCGCTGCTTCTTCCCTTCACGTGAAGCTCTGTTGGGGCCTTGTACATCTACAGTGTCTATCAGGTTTCGTCCTTGCCCCCATTCACCAGGCTCCATATCCCCATTCCCTTGTTGACAGTCCACAAGTCTGTTCTGCAACACTGGGTAGCGGGTGCGCATGAGATTGTGCAGGATGCAGCAAGCTTCCACGATGCTCCTCACAGTCCCTGGGTGATGCTGCATGGTGGTGAGAAGTATTTGGAACCTGTTGGCCAGGATGCCAAAGGCATTCTCCACCACCCGTCTTGCCCTGGACAGCTTGTAGTTGAAGATCCTCTCTTCACAGGTGAGGTATCTTGAAGTGTATGGCTTCATGATGTAGGTTCTGAGGGAGAAGGCATCATCACCAATGATGAAGTAGGGCACATCTTGTGTGTCATTGGGTAGGGGGTCTGGATCTGGAAAACCCATGGTGAGGTTGCATTCCAGCCCATCCTTGAGGTCACTTGCGTTGTATACCTGCCCATCTGAAGCTGACCCGTTGCCTGAAGCATCAATGGAGATGAACTTGTAGTCAGCATCAACCATGGCAAAGAGGATGATACTGAAGGAGCCCTTGTAGTTGTAATAAGTGGAACCTGAGTTGGCTGGAGCTTTGCAGACCACGTGCTTCCCACCTATGGCTCCAACGGTGTGGGGAAAGTTCCACCTCTGATACCACTCTTCTGCAAGTTTTCTCCAGCCTTGTTCAGTGGTGGGGCACTTGAGGAGCTCCTCCACGTATTATTCAATGATGGCCTGCACCACTTCTCTGACCACTTTGCTGATGCTGTTGTATGGCACCCTCCACACATTCTGCATGTTTTTGTATGTGGTTCCAGAGGCCAGGTGCCGCAGAGTCAGTGCACCTTCAGTCCGGGGTCCAGGTTGGGATGGAAGTTGGTGCTAGGCTTGGTCAACCTGGGTCTCAGACGCTCTACAAGTTCGTCAAACATGGCTGGTGGCATCCTCATGAAGTGATGGAATGCACGAGGGTCTTCATTCCTCAGCTCCACCATCAACTGGTCATACAATCCAAACTCCATTCTTCTCACGATCCATCCTCGGACCCACACAGCTCTTGGACGTCTCCTTCTTCTCCTTCTGTATAAAAGGTGAAACAGTCTGAACAGGTTTTGGTTCTGGTGATGAATGAGCGCAGCTATCATACGGACTGTGTTATGATCCATGGTGGAGAACAATTGATGATGTGGAAGACCAAGACCAAGGGTGAAGAGGTCTGTACACCACGGCTGCTGGACTCATACTGAGATCCAGCTGATTTTCTCCCCCTTTTTATAGGAAATATCGGTAGTCCACTAGGTGTCCTTCTACATACTCTAGACATACTGCAGACATCCTAAATATACAAGATACATCCCAGATACAAATGTTTTGTCCATTTTAATCCTTTATATACGAGATGCATACGCTTACATCCTTTCTATTTCTGTGCTACTAACGCTGTATAGACATTCCGTGTCCCTTTCGTTTCCTCCCTCTTTCCGTTTTCGGCTGCAGCAAATGTGAGTTGAGGGGGTGGGCAGAGGATGCAGAGAGGATACAGCAGATGTTTAACGGATGATAACGGACATGGAATGTTTGTTGCCCGTATATGTCGCGGATGTACATCGTACACGGCGGAAAATTCATCCGCTCACAAAGTTTTGTGCAGCTCAAAACTTCTTGCGTGGATGAAATCTCAGTGGACGGATGCTCGAGGGATAGACCGTATGAAACATGTATGCAGTGAGTACACAATGGATGCTTAGCATTTTCCAATGGATGGCAAGCTTTTTTTAACGTTTTACATCCTCTTTGCATCCGTAAGTGCAGTGGGACCGGGGCTATACTTCCTTGCCGTCTTCTTTCTTTAGTGGACCGACTGTTTCCTTGATTTTTTTCTTGTTATTTATATGTTGGAAGAAACCTTTTTTTATTATCTTTGACTTTTGTTGCAAGTCTCTGTTCGTTCTGAGCCTTTGCTATCCTTACTTCGTCTTTGCAGATTCTGGCTTTCTTCTGATATTCTATCTTAGTTGTAGCCTAGTTGTAGCCTCATGCAGCCCTTCAATAGTGAAAACTTGAGCAAATAGCTTGAAGGTATCTGGTCTTTCACATTCTGGCTATCTGCCTTCTTTGGCTTTAGCTAAGCACTAGGCTTTAGCTAAGCAAACTGCAGCCACTTTAACAAAGAAAGAAAGAGTCAGTTTGGTCGAATAGTTAAAGCACCAGACTAGAAACCAGGAGACGACAAGTTCAAATTCTACTTTAGCCATGAAAGATAGGTGGGTGACTTTGAGCGGATTATTCCCTCTCAGTCCAACTCACCTCACAGAATTGTTGTTGTAAGGAAAACAGGAGGAGGAAGGAACATTAGATATGTTTGCCACCTGAAATTATTTATAGAAATAAAGGAAAAATTTAAATGAAATAAAAAATAAACAGTTTTTCTAGAGATTCTTGTGACCCTTGAATTCTGAATTTTAGCTATGAGTATAGAAAGTCCACAACTCAAATTTCTGAAGTTTTATTAAATAACTTTCAAAGCCATTTGCTCCATAACTGCAGGCCTTGTAATTTAATATAGCTAGGAAGGTTTTTGAGTTGTTTTAATATATCTATATTGATTACTTATAAAAAGTTTTCCTTGAGAATATCTGGAAAAAAATAAATCAAAATTTGAGGAACGACTGAGATACAGTATGTTGTTATATAAGTATGCCATGATTTTAAAAACTAACAAAAGTATTATGGATATTAAGCCCATGTCCCACTGGCTAACGGATGCAAAAAGGACACAGCGGACGAGCAAAATGTTCCATCCGTTGTTATTTGCTCTCAAAAGGGGCAAAAATTTGCATAACCGGAGCGGATAACATGGACGCGGGGAGGACGCATGGCGGATGCAAAGCGGATGCGGAACGGAAGCCCAGCGGATGGAAGCGGATGGCACATCCGCTGGGCTTCCGGGGGGCCTCAGCGAAGTGGTCACGGAACGGAAAGAGCGGATGCACAGCGGATGCACAGCAGATGAAGCGGATGCACAGCGGAAGCTGAACGGATGCCTGGCGTTAATTGCACATGCGGGGAGGATGCATTGCGTCAGCCCCGCGGATATAACGGAAGCAGCTCGGAAGCAGGTCGCCATTCAGAGGAAAGACCTGCTTCCAGACACATCGACTGCCTTGCCTGTCCTGCCTGCATGTCTGCCTGCCAGCCTTGCTGCCAGCCTTGGTTCCTGCCAGCCTTGGTTCCTGCTAGCCTCCCTGCCAGCCAGCAACCCCACAACCATGCGAAAGCACAGCAAGCCTCAGCCATCTGCTGCCAGCCTTGGCAAGAGGGACAGGGCTACCATCCCACCCCCTGGCCCTCACTCTGGTTCTGCTGGGGCTTCTGCAGCACGGGCTCGCTCTTCTGGGGCTGGGGCTTCTGCTGCTTCTGCTGCTGGAGGAGCTGATGACAAGCACTCCAGCACCAGCCACCTCCACAGCACCTGCACCCTTCACCCCTGAGACTGAGCAACCAAGAGGAGTGCCAGAGACTCATTTTTGTCTTATAGCTTGTTGTTAATAAAGTCTATTTTTGATTCACACACTTGCTTCATTTCTTTTTTTTAATAAAGTCTTGCTGGAAACTTTTAGAAATGGTTTAAGCCTTTGCATGCTTGTGGGATGGGTTAAGATAGCTGTGGGATGGGTTGAGATAGCTGTGGGATGGGTTGAGATAGCTGTGGGATGGGCATGGATAACTGTGGGATGGGTAATAGCTGTGGGATAAACCTCCAGTGCAAGCATAGTGGGACTGTATGGTCCACCCTCCCAGGTGCCACACCTATGGCCCTTCATTATCAATAATAATGTAATAATTATCCACACATGTCAACATAAACACAACTCTTTATTAAACGTCCTGTTCATTGTAGGCCAACCAAACATATATGGCCCAATCTCATCCGTGTGATGAGACAGGCTGAAGGAAGCATCCATTAAGCATCTACCATCCTGTCTTGCCACTCCACAGCTCCAGCTGGGGAGTTGCACCATTGTCTCAGGAGGTTGCGCTGCTTCTTCACTTCATGTGAGGCTCTGTTGGGGCCTTGCACATCCTCAGTGTCGATCAGGTTTTGCCCTTGCCTCCATTCCCCAGGCTCCATGTCCCCATTGCCTTGCTGGAGGTCCACGAGCCTGTTCTGCAAGACTGGGTAGCGGGTGCGCATGAGATTGTGCAGGATGCAGCAAGCTTCCATGATCCTCCTCACGGTCTCTGGGCAATGCTGCATGGTGGTGAGAAGTACCTGGAACCTGTTGGTCAGGATGCCAAAGGCATTCTCCATCACCCGCCTTGCCCTGGACAGCCTGTAGTTGAAGATCCTCTCTTCACGGGTGAGGAGTCTGGAGGTGTAGGGCTTCATGAGGTAGGTTGTGAGGGAGAAGGCGTCATCCCCCACAATGAAGTAGGGCACATCTTGTGTGTCGTTGGGCAGGGGTTCTGGATCTGGGAAGCCCACGATGAGGTTGCATTCCAGTTTCTCCTTGAGGTGACTGGCGTTGTATACCTGGGCATCTGAAGATGAGCAGTTGCCTGAAGCATCGATGTACATGAACGTGTAGTCAGCATCGACCATGGCGAAGAGGATGATGCTCAAGAAGCCCTTGGAGTTGAAATAAGTGGACCTCGAGTTGGCTGGAGATTTGCAGGCCACGTGCTTGCCATCTATGGCTCCAACGGTGTGGGGTAAGTTCCACTTCTGATACTACTGCTCTGCAACTTTCTTCCATCCTTCTTCAGTGGAGGGGTACTGGAGGAGCTCCTCCTTGTATTCTTCGATGATGGCCTGCACCACTTCTCTGACCACAATGCTGATGGTGTTGGATGGCACCCTCCAGCCGTACTGCATGCTCCTGTAGGAGGTCCCTGAGGCCAGATGGCATAGAGTGAGTGCCACCTTGAGCCCAGGTTCCAGGCTGGGCTGGAAGCTGGTGTTTGCCTTGGTCAACCTGGGTGTCAGGCGCTGCACAACTTCGTCAAACATGGCTGGAGGCATCCTCATGAAGTTCTGGAATGCCCAAGTGTCTTCGTTCCTGAGCTCCACCATCAGCTTGTTGTACAGTCCATCCTCTGCTCTTCTGGCGAACCATCTTCGGACCCAGACTCTTTTTGGCTGCCTCTTTTTCTTCTCGCAGTAGTGTTCACAGAGCCTGCAGATGGCTTCGCACTGTTGCAGAACGATGGTGGCTGCCGAAAGGACTTTGTTACAATCCACGGTGGACATGACTGGATACTGTGGAAGAGGAAGAGCCAGATGAAGGCTGCAGAGGTCTGCACCGCTGGGCTGCTGTTCTGAAAGTGAGATGCAGGCGAGTTGCTCCCCCTTTTTATAGGCAGTATAGGTTTTCCGCTAGGCATCCTCTAGGCATCCTCTAGGCATGCTGTAGACATCCTTAATATCTGAGATAGGTCCCTGCGAACGTTTTTCCCGCTTTTAACGCTTTGTTTCCATTCTGCATCCGCTAGGCATCCGTTCTGCATCCGTTCCGCATCCATTCCGTGTCCGTTCTGCTTCCTCCCTGCGTCCGAGTGGATGCGAGTTGCGTGGATGCGGAACGGATGCCTAGCGGATATAGCGGATGCGTAACAGATGCGTAACGGATGCGTAGCGGATGCAGAACGGACGAACTGGATACATTTTCCGCACAAAAGTTTTAGGCAGCCCAAAACTTTCTGAGCGGATGAAACGTCAATAAACGGATGCTGGACGGATAGAGAGGAAGCCAAACAGAGGCAGTGAGTACATCGCGTTTTCGAACGGATGGCAAGGTTTTTTGTCCGTTTTACATCCTCTTTGCATCCGTTGGTTCAGTGTGACATGGACTTTATGAAGGGAAGAGCCAAGAAAAGGATGCAAAAATGACATTGATGAATAAGAATATAAACTAATTTTTAAAACCTAGTTCTTTCAGTTAAATAAGAATATCATAAAAGTTTCACCCATCAAAATAAAAATGCTGATATTTTTGCTCTATGGATAATAAGCAATTATGTGGTGCCATTAGTTGGTGTTGATTCTAAGAACTATGAAGACAGAATAATCTATCTGTCCCTAGTCCAACTCTTTGTCAGTTACCTTTTCTAATAACAAGCTCAAATGCATCAGCATTCTTTCTATCCTGCTTCTTTAGTTACCACTTTTATACATGGATACGTGGATACTATTATCCAATAATAATTATATTTTTCAAACTGCACTGAAGTAGCTTACCAGTAGCATTTTGTTCTTGTCCTGAATCAGACTCTTAATTAATCATAAACATTACAGTGTGCAGAAAATCAGGATTTAAACAAGTAAATGACCTTTCTCCCTGCTGGAAAGGAAACAATTCTAGACATCTTTCTTTTCTCTTTTACATAGTTCCAAAAACTGAATATGTAGTTCCATAAAATAATAAATAATTCAAACCTGAACAGAACATGGATTCAGTTCCTTGTCAAATTAGCAGTCTTTTGTTATTGTAGAGCCTCTACAATATGCCTTAAATATGCCTCTAGATGTCACAGTTTATAGTATGTTAGAAAACCAATGAATTCTACTGGAGAACTGCATTAATTAATGAGCCATGGGGGCACAGTGATTAGAATATAGTACTGCAGGCTACTTCTGCTGACTGCTGATTGCCATCAGTTTGTTGTTCAAGTCCCACAGGCTCAAGGTTGATTCAGTCTTCCATCCTTTCGAGGCTGGTAAAATGAACACCCATATTGTTAGGAGAAATATGCTGACTCTGTAAACCGCTTAGAGAGGGCTGTAAAGCATTGTAAAGCAGTAGATAAGTCTAAATGCTATTGCTATTAGTGATCACATTTATTTGGTATAATGAGCACTTTTCTGGGCATGATCAGTATCTGCACATTCTGAAATAGATTAATGTATTCCAAGCATTTAATTCCTACTCACAAAAGAATTTATTTCAGAGTCTGACACTTTAGAGCTTCAGAATGATCGGAGATGACCTGAGGAAGAGAAGGCCTGCTGTGCACATCGAACAGGGAGTAGCAAATAGCAGAATGATGATAAAAAGCAACAAACCTTTTTTGTGACATAATGACTAAAGCCCATGTCACACTGCACCAACGGATGGAAAGAGGATGTAAAACGGAGAGGAACACTTGCCATCCATTGGTTAATGCGATGCATCCGTTCTGTATTCACTGCCTCCATTTTGCTTCCTCTATCCGTCCAGCATCCATCTATTGACATTTCATCCGCTCAAAAGGTTTTGAGCTGCTCAAAACTTTTGAGTGGAAAATGTATCCAACGCATCCGTTCTGCATCCGCTAGGCATACGGGGGGCATCCGTTCTGCATCCGTTGTCATCCGTTACGCATCCGCTATATCCGCTAGGCATCCGCTGCGCATCCGCGCAACTCAAATCCGCTCCAGCGGTAAACAGATGCAGGGAGGAAGCGGAATGGACGCGGAATGGACGCACAGCGTTAGTAGCACGGATGGAGAAAGGATGAAAGCGGATGCAGCTCGCAAACAAAGCATAAAAATGGAAAAAACGTTCGCAGAGGGGACCTATCCGCTCTCATCCGCTTCCATCCTCTAGGCTTCTGTTCCGCATCCGCTTTCCATCCGCCCTGCGTCCTCCCGTCCGTCCGTTCCTTTCTGTGTTATCCGCTCTGGTTATGCAAATTTTTGCCCCTTTTGAGAGCGGATAACAACGGATGGAACATTTTTCTTGTCCACTATGTCCTTTTTACTAACGTTTTGCATCCGTCGGCCAGTGTGACAGGGCCTTAAGCTGAAGAGCATAGTTCATTCATAGAGAAAGAAAGGAAAAGCATAGCGATATATGGGTAGCAGCATGTAGTCCTTATGGAGATTTATAGAATAAGATTAGTATGGAGGGCAAAACTGCATGAAATAAGGAAAAATCATCTTTCTTATAAAGTTCACTGTAAATCAGTGCCACATGAGGACATGTCACATGACAACTGCATCAGCCAGCTATGTATATAACCTTATTAATTGCCCATCTCCACAGCAAGGCTCTGGGTAGTGAACAATTCAATCAATACAAGAAAACATTACAACTGAATAATTTAAAGATTAAAATTTTCAAAATGTATGATACAAAAGTCTCTAGTACCACAAAGGTTCTGAAGAAGAATTTGGATTGCTGAGACTGAAACTCCAGGTATTTTCCTATCCTGCTGCTACTACCAAATTTTATCCTGAGCAATTATCTACATAGGGATTGTGGAACTTACTATCTCGCTCCTATGCAGGGCCTCTCTTCTCCTTAGGTGTCCTGGGTGGGTGAGGGATCAAGATGATCACACCCAGATCACAGCTTGATCCTCCTCACCTTCCTTTTACTAGAACTTTAGACCTGTAATTTAGTTTAGTTTCTACTTTTACTAGAACTTTAGAGTTACAGAAAGGGCAGGATTCCTACACAGAAGTGTCAATCCAGTTATGTTCTCTTTGGTAACATCTGTCTATAGACCTAGGAATGCAGCTGTCATGAGCTGTCATACTAGTTGCAAAGCTATTTTTCTTAGCCTAAGGAAAAATACCTAGAATGTCTGGTGGTATCAGCTAGGTGCTATACTATTTCAGCTGTCATTCTATTGCTATGGATCAGTGGGTTACTTTCTATTGTTTTGGGCGGCCAGAAAATCAGCACCCTTCTTTTCCTCCCAACTTTGTTTTCTTCAGTCTGTTCCCTTCATGAATGCTTTTGTTTCCGTTGTTGTACCACAACCAGGCAGAGAGCAATGGTGCTGTCTTTTGGGTTAATCCATAGCAGCCAAGAAACGGGGGGCCCTGCAAGTCTTACTGTTTCCTAAACGTTGTGAAAGGCTGCAGAAGATAAATCAAATGAGGTGATTCCTGCTGCAAATGAACTAAGCTATGCATTTATCTTTCCATATATATTATAACATATTACAATATATAAAACTAACAGTGTTTAGGTACTTGTACAAATTCAAGACAAAGATAACTGCAGGTAGTCCTCGACTTACAAGTTTATTTAGTGACTGTTCAGTTACAACAGCATTGAAAAAAGTGGCTTATGACTGTTTTAATACACTTATGGCCTTTGCAGCATCTCCATGGTCACGTGATCAAAATTCAGATGCTTGTCAACTGATTCATATTTATGATGGTTGCAGGGTCCAAGGATCATATGATTAACTCTTATGATCTTCTGACAAGCAAAGTCAATTGGAAAGCCAGGTTTACTTAACAACCATGTTATTAATTTAAGAACTGCAGTGATCCGCTTAACAAATGTGGCAGGAAAGATCATAAAATGGGGCAAAACTCACTTAACAAATGTCTCACTTAGCAACATAAATTTAGGGTTGAATTGTGCTCCTCAGCTGAGGACTACAGGTATATGAAACTAACACATACCAACAATCCTGATTCTCAAAAAAAGCTCAAGAGTGCCACCTAGAGTAGGTTTTCATTATGCTGGGATGCTTGACAATTTTTTTCTCCCCATTTTATAGTCAAACTTAATTTCTTTGGCAAAACAGCTTAGTGAGACATGTTTTAATGTGGCAGGCACCATTAAGCAATTTCACATTTTTTAAAAAAATAAAACACAATAAATTCAAATACTTTAAAATTACATTGGTGATTGAAGATCTCTTGGCAACATTTAGGGATACTGGGGGAGTCATGGCATTTGAGAGTGCAAGGTTGCCAACTCCTTAAAACAGTTTTCAACTGTTTTAGTTGAAAACAGTAAGATTTTATCATTTTAGTACAGGGTCACTGAAAAGGCTGCTTTAATCCTAAAAAAAATCTGACCTCTAATATTAAAGGTGAGTGTATCCATCAAATTGACAGGCAAAGAGTACAATCACTGACACATGCTTAGAGAATTAACAGGCTGCACCAGAGCCTTTATGCTACTAGAAGATGATCTTGAAGTAGATGAGGCATGATATGCACACACTGAACAGATAGGAGCAAAGGGCAAAATGTTGATAAAAAAGCAGCAGATTCTTATGCCATAATGACTAAGCTGCAAGGCATAAGTCACTCACAGAGAAGGAGAGGAAATGCAGAAAGGTATTAGTGGGGCTGTAATCACATAAAGCCATTATGAGAAATTATTGAACAAGATTAGTGTGGAGGCAAGTAAAGAATTTCTGGGAATTTAGCAAGGAAGAAAAGAAATAGCAAAGAACAGACCAGAAAGACAAGATAATCTGTTGTGTCAAAAACAGAATATTAATCAAGGAAGGAAAAACAGAGTAGAGATTTTTAAAAAATTGGCAACAAAAAAAGTAATTTTTATCAAAGCAGTTTTAGTATTGTACATAAATAAACCAATTTTCTTGGATCTGCCAAAATCTATTTAATTTTCTATCTCTATACAGTATTTCTATTCTATTATCTTCTTACTATCTTTTTAAACTTTAAGACTTTAATTTTCTTCCTCTGAAGCAATTCCTTTTCTTTCCTCTGTAGTTTCAACATTTATGGTTCTAATTCCTCCAATTCACCTGTTTTTTTTCTTTTATATTTGAATACTATTTACTACTTGTCCCATCTGACTTTTCTGCTAGGAAATTATTTAACCTCATTACACTTTTAACATTAAAGAAAGTTTATTCTCTCCACAGTTTTGAATCCAAATCCTGAATTTCTAAGGCAAGGATGGCTTATGTAACTATTGGTTTCTTACTTGTAGCCATAGCAGAATAGAAATAATAATGCAGGACACAACCAATTATACTGTATGTCACAAAGTATGATGATGACACATGGGACACTGCTATCTCTACATGTAGCAACAACATCAGGGAAAGCAGTAACCATGATTGTTTTCTACCTCCTATTTCTTCCATTAGTTTACTGATTTTGCAACCTGCCATGAAATATTTTGAAATGTTCCCTCCATTTTGTTTATCCCAAGATATTTATTTATTCCTACCTTTGCCATTTTGACAAATTTGTTATGATAACTTGAAGGTACTCCCCTTTGTTCTGTTGTGACTTAAGACTGCAATTAAATGCCTTTAAAGAGCAAGGTAATTGGATAACTAAGCCATAATAAATACACCTGTTCCTTTCTGATCAATTTGAACTCTGAATCCTGTGTTATTTTCTACATCCATTATATTTTACTGTTTCTCCCGCTTTTCTCTGAAAGATTTCCAGAACTATCTGGTATATTGTTCTCCACTCATTCCATTTTCACTTATTATTTTTCTACTTTTTTCTAGTCTGATTTATCTGATGATATGTTTCATCATCCTTTTTTAAAATTACTTTGAGTCTATCTCTTCATTTTCAAAATCTTCCATATCTTCCTGTCTCATCCACCCAGGTTTTTAATACATTTGAACATACCATTCCTCATTTTGCTTTTCCTTCGCCTTTTTATTATCCTTCATTTTCAAACTTTTCTTATACTTGCTGTTCTACCAAAGTACAGCAGCCATTTCCAACCAATTGCTTCTTCCTGGTTTTACCTTACAATAATTTCACAAAGACCACTAAATATAAAACATAAATATAAAACTATTTAAATGTTTGTCCCAAGACTATGCATTAACAAACATATTACTTGGTACTTTGATACTTATTTTCCTGTTTGATTCTCTTTAACTCCTAGAAAACAACAGTAGCTAGTTTGCTCTTGAAAGAGAGAGAGAGAAAAAGCAGAACCCAAAGAGGTAATGCTTTCATTAAACCAAATCAATTTTTTACAGAAGTATTGCAAGTGTTCAAGTACTGTTCATCATGCAAGATGGTTAAAAGCCATAAGAAAAGGACAAAAAAACAATTGTTGTTTTTTGTTGTTGTTGGTTAGCTCTATCCAGATCATATTCATATAAGTGAATTGTGTATTCAGCATTTATATGTTTATCACAATCAACAGAATTCTAATTATTCTGCTTATGACACAGAACCACATCCAAACACAATTAGCAATTTTTAGGAAAAAATAAAGTTTTTAATTTCCTGTAACAATAGTAGCCACTAGATGGCAGCAATAAAAAGAATATAAAACAATTCCTAGAGGTTACTATTGGTCAAAGTCCAGCAGTAACCTTTATCCTGCCTCCATTACATTCCAGTATGTCTACATTTAAATGTTTTCAAGATTTCCTAATTTAAATGACTGGTGGTTTACAAATATTCTGACTTCAGCAGCAAATCCTGCATTGTTTCCGGTTTTTAAAAATAAAATTATACAAGCAGCAACTCAAACAGGATAAGATTTCACCTGTAAAAACAGAGTAGAATTAAAAATTAACACTAACATAAAGGCTCTGGACAAACCTTAAGTCTACCAAGAGATCAGCAATACACAGTTTAAATACTGGTTAATAACCTTATATGTAGAAAGAAGAGAAGCAGAGCACAGTCTTCCATTAACCTGGTGCCTTCTGCATGTTCTGGGTCTCCACGCCCCAAATTCATGGCTGAGAGCACTCAAGGACAACAAAAATATTAGGAAGAAACCCCACTGACAATGGGTTTGTCTCGTGGCCACTTTATTTATTAATAAACTATATAAAATTGCCCATCTCAACCCAAAGTGACTTTTTACTATCATAAAATTACACAAAAGTCTTGCCCGCACCCTTAAGGGCTGGCCTTAGTTACAAGCTAATGCTAACATTACCTAATGTCCTAAAAAGAAAAACAAGAAAGCCATCTAACAATCATTTCAGTGGACTACGCTCTCTCACTTCATTCATAGCCTTCACCCTCCAACAATGTAGTGCTGGAAATAGCCAAACAAGGGGGCAGTTAAAGTGGGCATAGGATATGCCTCTAGGCTTGCTGCTTCTCTGTATTCAAGGAATACAATCAGAATCTCAAGGGAAAAAAGACAGTTCAGCTCATGTTTTCCTATGCTATCAAGCTTCTTACAAAGCAGCCTTGTTCAGCACAAATCAAACACAAGAAGTGAAGTGATCTAATGGACCTATCTCCCCTTCCCCCAAGACTAAACACAGCAAAGGGACTGGACAACATTGGATTGTGGTCCAAATTGTCTTTTGGGAGACAGCACTCTCCGGATAGCAACTTATCTTACTTTACAATGTGGTATGCCAATCCTAATGCATTTTATGGGCTCATTCTATTAAGAAGAGTTCTGGCCTCCTGGCCCAAAGTCCTGCTCTGCTGGCACTTTAAAAATAGATAAATTTATTATTGTGTAAATTTCCTGTATCTTCTATAGAATATCTTTTTTTTAAGTATAGAACTTTAAAAACACAAAAAACGAATAAGCAAAAAGTGCAGAGAGAAAAAAAATAAAATAAAAAGGGAAAATATGTAAAGAAATTACTCTTCTCCCTTCTTCAAGACAAGTACATTTTCAGTGACTTGTCTTCTCTAACATTTCAACCTAAAATCTCTTCACACCATATCTTGTCTATAATCTAAAAACAAATACAGCCTCATCACTCTTAATCAGCAAAAATGTATTAAGAGCTACCAGAAATAATGATATATATTTTCACATTAAGCAAGTACATCAATTTCATATTCCTTTCATTTATCTTTATAGTAATCTCTCTCTTTCAAAATCTCTCTTCTTCTTCCCATAACTTATTTTACATCTGTATACTATTAAATCTCTCCTGTCTAAAACCTTTAGGTGAATCAGTACATCATAGAACAATTTTTGAATTAAAATACTTGAAATGGGGTAAATTTATACAATGTGTCCAAAACCTGGTATCTATCAATCCAGTGGAACTGTAATTTGCTAAATTTGTGACTGCTTCAGTGCTGTTGTAGTGTGTCAGGATTCCAGCAATTGCCCGAATTAAATCATGATTCTGAAGCCAAATTTCAAGAAACTTCAAAGGATTCCTAGACAAGTCCGCATGGGCCTGACAATTCATCCCCTCCTTCGCAGGGATTGCCAAACCCATGACGGACCTCCTAAAGACAACAAGTACAGGAACGAAACCCGCCCGGGATGACCTCTACAGTGGGACCTAGCCCGCCAAAAAGCATTTGAAACATTGAAAGAACTGTTTGCAACATAGGCCCATTCCTATGCCTGTTTTAGGAGTTTCCATAGTTTACTGCTGTGCCACTGCCCAAAGGTTTAATAGGCTAATCATACCCTAGTCCTTTGGAAGGAGGCTGGGTTGACTGGTCCCTCCTTCCGCTGCTGGAGATCAGATGCAGATTGATACTGTCCTTTTGAACCCATTTTTATAATAGGGGACAAGTTCTGGGTACATTGTTGCCAAATATCCTTGAATTCTTCCAGAATTAAAATACTTGTCTCCATTCTGCATTAGTGGGTAATTATAATCTGTAATTCTTTTTGGTTGTCTCTAGTAATCAGCCTTCAAGGTCCCCTCTTATCATGCTTTTCCCTAAGGCACATTTTTTTCAGGAAAATATTTCTTACACTTACATTCAAAATCTTTATATATTTTAATAGGATTTTAAACAAACTCCGGGGATTATTCTAATTATTTCATAATCTTATTTTCAGTCTCTCTAGTCCCTTAGTCCATTTAAAACTTTTTACAAAAACAACATTCTGTTTACCCTTTTTGCTCCTTATTTCCAAGTAACAAAATTTTTCTTTAAGTTCTTAAACTTCCATGAAACCTTTTTTTGTTGAGGAATGAAAGGAAAATCCAGTGAAATAAAGGTTCTTAATATCCAAAAAGCAATTTACAAACCATTTCCAGTGAAAGTGATTAAGATAGGAAATGGATGAACCCAGTATCCCTTTGAAGGCTGGGAACCACAACTTGGGCAAAGCTAAATCTCCTAGAGCTCTAAAATCTGCCAGAGACCACAATATTACAGTTTCATCATGGGGAACATTTGTTATAAAGCACTGTGGGTGGTCCCAGATCCTCTCATTAATCAGAATTCATTCATTGGCTTCTTTTTCTGATGCTGGCGTCAGCTCCCATCTTCAGTTCATCATGCTTCCCATAAAAGATCTACAACAAATCCTCTTTATGCACTTAATCAGATGCATTGAGTATAATTCTAAGTGAGGAACATTATATATAGTAAAGATATTTTGTTGTGGGAGAGAGACAGACACATAAGAAAAAGGAGGTAATTAAAGAAGAGGTGAGAGATATCTTATAAATATAAAATATATCTATTATTTAATCAGTAGTCACCAATGATACAGGCAATCTTGTGCTGAATGTGGAATGAGAAGAAATCTTGGCCTCTGTATTTAATCAGACACAATTGTTTTATTGAAATGGTTCAAAAAGATTCCTACTAATGGGTCAATTTGTTGGCTACCTCGATAAAAGTTTGTACTGTTCATGCAACTGCTACCTTGTGATGCTGTTCCATAATTGCAAGATTATACTTGAAGCATGTCCTTGCAATGATAATTCAAGGTTCAGCACAATGATATAAAACCATATGCCTTTAAAAGAGAGAATTTTAATATCTTTATTGTCATACAGCAGCAAACCTGCTCAAGTTGTACACTGACACAGAAAATTATTTTATTTTCAAACTTCTGATCTATTATCTTTTAAAGAATGTCAGTTACAGTATAACACAACATGTACAATGTTGTATAAATAAAAATTAGATAACTACAGCACATGCATTTTGAACTCTCAAATCTAAATAGTTTTTTTTTAAATTAGAATCTGTTCTTTGCAGACAAAACACTGCAAAGGTTCAGGGTAAAACAGAACAGTATTATGCCCTCCATATTCATAAGTAGACAAGGCATATTTTGACATGCCACTTCTCTACTTTTCCATAAAATCATACAGTGAAGCTTTACAGAAGGACTCGGGGAACTCGACATGCTGACATAATATTGTAAAACACCCCAATATTATTTCTCTCCTTTTTTTCTCAGAAAAGAAAAAATTTAGAAAAAGTTATATCATTTTTAAAGGATCCTTTATAAATCTGAAATCATGTAATTCCAAGAAAATAAGAGTACGTAAGTTGTGGTATGTTAAATTACTAGCACAGGAAACAATGATTTTATATAAAAAGTGTTCAATGTAATGATATGAATATTTACAACTGAAGTCAAACACTTCATAATTTATTTCCCCTCAATTCTCTGGGAAAAAAAGTAAAGCAGAAAAGGGTACCTTTAAAAAAGAAGAGAATCCTCTTTTAGGAGGATGTTTTACAGCTGAACTTTGTAGTCTGTCTTCAGATTCACTTCATTTTGCAATAACAGAGAGATCTCAGATAACACCAATTTAGGATAATTTAGCAAGACTTTATCTTGCTAAAGATATACAGTATGAATCTTGCTATCTAGGTTAGGCTACTCTAATGCATTAGAAGTCTTTAATTATAATTCAAAACATTCCAAATATTCTAAACTGTGGCTGTCTGTATGTTGGGATTATACCATTTGCCAGCCTTAATATTTTGGGCAGCTTTACTCAAAGACCCATATCCATCAATATTAGCCTGCCCTGCTATAGAGACAGAAGTAGAAAAAGAAAAACTTTCTCAATGTTTATTTTGTGCGCCTCTGTGAAAGCCATAAGGCACAGAAGCTTTTTCAGTTGTGGTCTCCAAAGTGAAACTTGGCTTACTGAGTGAGCATTATAGGCTTTTAAGTATGGAGTAAAAGTTTCTGTCATAAAAAATAGCAGCATTTAGCTGACCTTGGCAGATCCAAAATAGGTCAAGAAGAATAAATACTCGGACGTCTCTGACTGTACTGGGAAGGCAAGACAATAGCAAACCACTTTCATATTTCTTCCAATAAATGTTGAAAAATGTTGACACTGAGACTGACTAAAGACAAACCTTAGCTTCACCTGTCTTCTTTAAAGGGTTTTATTTGGTTGACTTATAATCTCAGGATGAGTTAAATTTTAATTTCACACATAGTTGTTAGTAGTTCAGTTTGGTATGACAATGAGTTTGAGCTCTAATGCTTCAATATAAATAACTATATTTTGTAAATTGTCCTGGGATTTGGGTGGGGTGTGTGTGTTATAGAAAAGATATACATTCATAAATATCTGGAAAAATTGACACTATTATCAAAATTGTAATTTACTAGCACAAGTGGTTTAACAAAAAAAAAACCTTTATATTTACTTAAATACATTTATAGGTATACATTTACTTAAAACGACACTTACAGAGCATACATTTACTTAAAAATATGAATCTGGGACTTGGGCTACTTAAGTTTGTACTGAAAAACAATCTCCCTTCAAAATTTGCTACATTACATCTTCAAGCATCTCTCAGGAACAACCATGATATCTTGAGCTGCTGGTCCCTAGTAGATGCAGACACATTTACTCGTCTGCACTAAATGCCTATTTGCTGCTGGGCTTATTTCAAAATGCTTGTTTTGTCTTTAAAACACTAATTTCTTATACACTGCTCAAAAAAATAAAGGAAACACTTAAACAACACAATGTAACTCCAAGTCAGTCACACTTCTGTGAAATCAAACTGTCCACTTAGGTAGCAACACTGATTGACAATCAATTTCACCTGCTGTTGTGCAAATGGAATAGACAAAAGCAGAGGCAGTTAGCAAGACATCCCCAATAAAGGAGTGGTTCTGCAGGTGGTGACCACAGACCACTTCTCACTTCCTATGCTTTCTGGCTGATGGTTTGGTCACTTTTGAATGCTGGTGGTGCTGTCACTCTAGTAGTAGCATGAGACAGAGTCTACAACCCACACAAGTGTCCCAGGTAGTGCAGCTCATCCAGGATGGCACATCAATGCAAGCTGTGGCAAGAAGGTTTGCTGTGTCTGTCAGTGTAGTGTCCAGAGCGCAGAGGCACTACCAGGAGACAGGCCAGTACATCAGGAGACGTGGAAGAGGCTGTAGGAGGGCAACAACCCAGCATCAGTACCACTACCTCTGCCTTTGTGCAAGGAGGGACAGGAGGAGCACTGCCAGAGCCCTGAAAAATGACCTCCAGCAGGCCACAAATGTGCATGTGGCTGCTCAAACGGTCAGAAACAGATTCCATGAGGGTGGTATGAGGGCCCAACGTCCACAGATGGTGGTTGTGCTTACAACCCAACACTGTGCAGGACGTTTGGCATTTGCCATAGAACACCAAGATTGACAAATTCGCCACTGGCACCCTGTGCTCTTCAAAGATTAAAGCAGGTTCACACTGAGCAGATGTGACAGGGTCTGGAGACGCCATGGAGAACGTTCTACTGCCTGCAACATTATCCAGCATGACCGGTTTGGCAGTGGGTCAGTAATGGTGTGGGGTGGCATTTCTTTAGGGGGTTGCACAGCCCTCCATGTGCTCACCAGAGGTAGCCTGACTGCCATTAGGTACTAAGATGAGATCCTCAGATCTCTTGAGAGACCATATGCTGCTGCGGTTGGCCCTGGGTTCCTCCTAATGCAAGACAATGCTAGACCTCATGTGACTGGAGTGTGTCAGCAGTTCCTGCAAGACGAAGGCATTGATTCTATGGACTGGCCCGCCTGTTCCCCAGACCTGAATCCAATTGAGCACATCTGGGACATCATGTCTCGCTCCATCCACCAACGCCACGTTGCACCACAGACTGTCCAGGAGTTGGGAGATGCTTTAGTCCAGGTGTGGGAGGAGATCCCTCAGGAGACCATCCGGCACCTCATCAGGAGCATGCCCAGGCATTGTAGAGAAGTCATACAGGCACGTGGAGGCCACACAAACTACTGAGCCTCATTTTGACTTGTTCTAAAGACATTACATCAAAGTTGGATCAGCCTGTAGTGTTTTTTTCCACTTTAATTTTGAGTGTAACCCCAAATCCAGACCTCCATGGGTTGCTAAATTTGATTTCTATTGATAATTTTTGTGTGATTTTACATAGTGTAAACTATGTGATGAACAAAGTATTTAATAAGAATATTTCATTCATTCAGATCTAGGATGTCTTATTTTTGTGTTCCCTTTATTTTTTTGAGCAGTGTATTTTCTCCCATTCATTTGGTAGCCCTACTTCATGCTCTATATTTTATACAAAATAAAAGGAGCAAATAAAAGAATTATCTGCTTTATGAAAATAAAGGAGAAACGCATTACCAGGTACAGTAGTTCCAAAATCTTATTGGAATTCATTTGCATTTCAGAAAATAATTACTTTTTGTGGAACATTCTGAATATATAGAATAGAATAACAGAGTTGGAAGGGACCTAGGAGATCTTCTAGTCCTGCTTCGGCAGGAAACCCTATGCCACTTCAGACAAATGGCTATCCAATCTCTTTTTAAAAACTTCCAGTGTTGGAGCATTTACAACTTCTGGAGGCAAGTTGTTCCACCGATTATTTTTTCTTGCTGTCAGAAAATTTCTTCTTAGTTTTAGGTTGCTTCTCTCCTTTATTAGTTTCCATCCATTGCTTCTTGTCCTGTCGTCAGGTTTCTTTGGAGAATAGGTTGAGTCCATTCTTCTTTGTGGCAACCCCTGAGATATTGGAACACTGCTACCATGTCATCGTCCTTCTTTTCATTAAACTAGAAATACCCAATACCAGCAACCGTTATTTATATGTTTTATGTTTTATATATATGTTTTATATATCTTTATATGTTTTAGCCCCCTAATCATCTTTGTTGTTCTTCTCTGCACTCTTTCTAGAGTCTCAATATCTTTTTTACATTGTGGCAAACAAAACTGGATGCAGTATTCCAAGTGTGGTCTTATCGAGGCATTATAAAGTGGTATTAACACGTCATATCAGGGATGGGATTCAAACTTTTTAACAACAGGTTCTGTGGGCATGGCTTAGTTGGTGGGCATGGCTTAGTGGTCATGTGACTGGCTAGGTGTGGTCAAATCAACATCACTCATTTTGAGGCACTCATCTCCTCACCTGGCCTCTCATGACTATGGGGATGCTGCAACAGTCGTAAGTGTGAAAAACTGTCCTAAGTCACTTTTTTTCAGTGCCATTGTAACTTTGAATGGTCACTCCACACAAGCAAAGTACCAGCAAAGGAAGGGAAAAAAAACTCCAGAGAAGTTCCAGAGACAGGAAGTTTAGTCTTGCCAAGAACATAATAAAGATTAACGGAGGGGCAGTTTCTGTAAGCAACACCAGAATGTTTCCTTCCTGCCTTCCTTACAGGATTAGGCCAGTAATTTCTTCTAACAACCAGGTCTCCAAACTGCTTAGAATGTTAACAACCGGTTCTAGGGAATAGGTGCGAACTGGTAGAATCCAACCTCTGTGTCACATGATCTTGATTCTATCCCTCATTAAAGCTGCTGCAACACACTGCTGGCTCATATTTAAGTGATTGTCCACTAGGACTCCAAGATCCCTCTCACATTTACTACTATTGAGTCAGGTACCACCTATGCTATCCTATGCATTTGGTTGTTCTGCCTAAATGTGGAACCTTACTTTTTTTACCACTGAATTTCGTTTTATTTTGTTAGTTAGTTCCAATGTTCAAGCCTGTCAAAATTATTCTGTATCTTGACCTTCTTAGATCCAGCACTTTTTAACCCTTGCTGCAACCATAAGATCTAGGAAGCATGTATGTGCATGATTGTGTATCAATCAGATTATCTCTGAAAAAAGAGGCTTTAACCGAAAAACATAAAATTCTTGTTAGGGATAACATTGTTCACCCTAACTGTTTTAGGTGAAATACTAACTATGAATCATAGTTAGTGTATGCAGCTTTAACTGTAAAAGAGCAATTGTGGGTGTGGTTATGAAAACCATATAAAAGTAGCAAGGCTACAGCTTGCTCGCTCTCTCTCTGGCTTTGATGATCCCTGATTACTGCTTGGAAGCAAGACTGCATTGCTCGAACGGGAGAGACAACAACGGACTGATTTATGTGAACTGACAATAGGATATTCTACATGGACTTTGCTAACTGAATATCCCTGAATTGACTGACTACATGGTAAATGAATATTGGACTGTTTTTGACTATGCTATAAACTTATACTGGAATAAAATATATTCTTGATAGCACAAGCGTATCTGTTATTTTTACTGTATGTTAATAAACATACAAACTTAGCTCACTCATTTATCTGTGTGCCTATCTGACTAACGCTGCACATTCTGTTTAGCTTGTTTACCTAACCCTGGTTGGGGAACCCAGGCTTAACAATTCTAATTAAAACTAGCACTTGACAATTTATTTTTGCCACCTACCAGCAATCTTTGACTTATGACTGGAATTTCTGTATATGTCAGATTCAATTGTATGACAATTTCTATGTTGATTTTAAGCAAATTACATAGTTTTTAAAACTAGTCTAGCTTCTTTAATGGCTTTTGTTGCCATTTTTTTTGCCAGGAAACAGCAAAAAAGTTAGTAAATTGTAAACATGTGAGCACAGGAGGCAGGTATCTCTAATAAATACGAGATGGCTGTCAAGTGCTAAAATTCTGATCATGCAACCATAGGATTGATGCAATAGTTCTAAGTCCAAGGAAATGTCATATATCAGTTTTTCCAAGATTGTTTTAACTTTGAACCATCATGAAACAGTCATAAATCAAGGATTACCTGTATTGTATCATTTCCAAGAATTAGCGGCACTTAATCTATGGAATGGTATTTCACAGAATATGTATTTTCTAATTTTATAACTGGAGAAAATGTCTCTTATTAAATATTTATTTGAACATTATTGATTTTGCTGCTTTATTCACTTTAAGATTATTTGTATTCTATTGCATATTATTTTACAAATATTTGAGAATGCTGAGGCATCCTATAAGATCTCAAGGAAAACAATCTAGGATTTTTTCCTGCAGAAATAGAAAAAGCTGTTAAGTGAAAAAGGAGATTTTTCCAACTGTTATCAATAAAACCATTTGAAAAAATTGTTCCTGATCATTCATACCATCATACTGGTACAAGACAGTATTTAAACCCAAGTCAGAAGATCACAACAGTTAATTTGAAAACTGTATTGTATCCAAACATAACAACCTACTTTTGAACTTTATAATCAGACAAAAATTTAAGCTCCACTTGCTGGAGATAATAGCTCTTGTGTATTTTCCATCTTACCACACTGTAATTTCTTACAGCTTCCCATTATTTCATTAACATTTCTTCAATATCTCTCAATTGCAAAATGTTAACGCAGGTAGCCCTCAGCTTCTGAACAATCATTTAACAAACCTTCAAAGTTACCATGGCCTTGAAAAAGCTGCTTACAGTGCTCTGCTGGCAACTACAAAATGCCAGTCCCCCCCCCCTTCCCCCACTTTTTTGGTGCTTGGCAACCAGCTCACATTTATGATTGATTGACAAGCTCCCTGTAATCATATAATTGCCATTTGCAATCTTTTCTGCCAGATTCTCCAAAAAGCCAATACGGAAGCCGGCAAGGATGGTTGTAGGCAAAAGGGAGCTGAAATCCTTTAGTGGGCTGCAAGGAGGAGCTGGAATTTTCAGGATTTCCACTCCATGCATGGAAAAGAGGGAAACCCTTTGGTAGGCTGCAGGAGCTGTTCTGGCAGCTCCACAAAGGATTTTCCTGCAACCCATCAACAAATTACCCATCTGTACACAGAGGGTAGCAAAATCCTTTGGTGGGTTTCAGGAGCATACAGAGTGAAAGGGCTATCTGCCAGGAGGAGGTATGCTCTGTGCAAGGTTGAAACCTTTTTAGTAGGTATGGTAGCTATTTTGCTCTGTCTGCTTAAGAAGTGCTGGAACTGCATTCATTGAGCAAAGCGATCGTGTGAGTGTCTTGCTTATTTACTGCTTCACCAACAACCGGTCTCAATTGTAGTTGCAAATAAAGGACTGGCTGTATACCAACTTTTAATATATCTGTATTATTCATTTCAAAACCTTATGTTATATTATTCCTGATGGCTGAGTATTATAGCATTAGTTTTTATTCATACTGGATTATTCAAGTTGTTAAGCAAAATTTAGAACAGCATTTTCTGTTTTATTAACTTGTACACCCATTGGAACTACAACTCTCAGAATCAGCCTCATGGGTTATAATTTTGGAAGTTACAGATTCAGCAAATATAGAAGGTATTAGCCAGGGGATAGCTAATTCATCACCAATGTAACATATTATTTGGAAAGAATAACAATTCATACCTTGTGCTGTTCAATTGCATCTATCCATTGCTGCCTATGATCTGGATCCTGAGCACGTAGATACCAAACACTATCGTTTACACTAATGTCAAATCTGCATTCATCAAATTCATGAGGCTGTTGGACAAAAGAAAAAGATAATTAGGGGCACTAGAATTACATTTTAAGTGGATGAACCATGATTTTTTTAAATTAAAAAATCATTTTATTTATCAACATATTCCATTAGAACCTGTTATGATCTAACCTGGGCCTACAAAAATCTGTACAGGGGATAGGGCCATTGACAAATTAAAAATAATTGTAAGCCACAAAGAAAAACTGGCCTGCCCATCAATTGTTTGGTAGATATAGTTTTGGGACAGTGAGAGAGCTGCCAGCATTGATGAGCCTGGATACACTAGAGATGCTCAGCAGCATATCTTTTTGGATAATGGTGACAATATTTAGCAGCAGAATAGTTATTGAATTTTTAAAAAATACTGAAAGCCCACATGCAACCTGTAGGCATTGTTGTATAGACTTGATCTAACAAAAAAACTTGAAAAAATGACTTTTTGAAATTAGGAAGGAAAAACACATGATGTAAACATGGAACAAAGATCTGTAAAATAATTTGCAAACATTAGAACTTAGAGGTTGAATTAAGAAGCATACTTTTTAACTTGAAACATCAAGTTATATACAGTTTAAAAACAATACCTCCAAGACAGAAATTACAAATATAAACTGCCTTGTTTCAAACATTCCCAAGAACTATTTCCACAAGTGCAAGATGGTCTTTGTGCATCCCATACACAGAAAATTGGATGCCAGTTTCTTCTGCTTCTGAAGACTGGAGGGAGGGGGGCAAACAGGGGGGCTTTGGAAGTTAGGTAGTCTCATGCATAGAGATATTATATATTGTAACTCCTGTATCTACCTCCTCTGAGAGCTTAAGGTGGATTACAATGGATATAGAAAGTCCACATGTCCCTGTCATAATGCCAGGTTTTTGAGATGTAAAAAAAATATCAGACCAAGATAAATCACTTCAGAATTTTTTCTGCCTTTAATATAAGATATAAGCTATACAGTGCAATTGTAAAAGAAACTAAAATATTTTAGGGAAAATATAATAACAAGCTTACAATAACATGGTTGTATAAATGTCCACATTCCTCAGTAGAGATGTGGAAATAACCAATCACATTTAAATTAATGTTAAATAGTTGTCAGTACATACCCGCCATCATTAAAATGACTCCGATCAAGCCTATATAAAATCCAGTTGTTCTAGTAGGATTTGTCTGACATTTACACAGTTGACTCTTACAGCAAAAGCCATGGTCTGCAAAGAGCTTACAAAACATCAAAGGGATCTTATTGTTGGACTCTATCAGTCAGGATAGATACAAAAACAGTTCCAAGGCATTGGATATGTCATGGAACCCAGTGAAGACAGTCATCAACAGGTGGAGAAAATATGAAAAACAGTGACATTACCGAAAATTGGATGTTCCTCCACAACTGATGAAAAAGCAAGAAGAAAACTGGTCTGAGAAGAGGCCTACAACAATATTAAAGGAGCTGCAGAAACTTCTGGCAAAAACAACAAAGACAGAGGGTCTCAGTCATTCAAGAGTCGCGTTCATAACCACCTTCTGCAGATTGTATATCTTTATTTATTAGGCCCCACTTTTTTTCTTTTGGTCATTATTCTTCTCTTAAGCTGCTGTGAACCCTTGATTAGGCCATGAGGTTGTCATGTATAGTGCACAGCATTGTATGCATGAACTTGATACTTAGTGTCACGCCTTGTGGACTATTGTTCACAATAGCATGCATTAAAAAAAAAAAAGCATTGGTTGTATGTTACATGTGATAACAGTGTATTCTTCGTATGTCTGGACTGTGGGTCAGATGGAAAAATAGAAGCCTTTTTATACAAAGAAAAATATCCACACTGAGCTACATTTTCCAAGCTCTATGGAGTCTGACAAGGGCATGTGGGAAAATGTGTTATGATCTGATGAGACCAAGATTGAACTTTTTGGCCAAATTTCAAAAACATGACCATTTGGTGCAAATACAACATTGCACATCATCAAAAGTACACAATACTCAAAGGAAACATGAAGGTGGCAGTAGTATGCTTCGGGGCTGCTTTTCTTCAGCGGGAACTACTGCTTTAGTCAAGGTGGAGGACTTATGAAGTTTAAAATATCAATAAATTTTGGCACAAAACCTTCAGACCTCTGTTAAAATGTTGAAGATGAAGAGGAATTTCAACATCACAATGACCCAAAGCAAATCAACAAAAGAACTGGTTCATGAGTAGAAGATCAAAGTTTTGGAATGGCTTCAAAAGACACTTTAACAAAGTATTAGCTTAAGGGTGTGCACACTTATGCAACCACGTTATTGTAAGTTTGTTTTTATTTTTTCCCCTTAAAAGATTTCAGTTTACTTTCAATTGAATCATACACCTTATATGTTATATTAAAGATGGAATTTTTTTTCATTTCTCTTGGCGGTTTTTTTTTACTTCTCAAAATCCTGGCATTTTAATAGGGATGTATAGACCTTTTATATTTTGTGTGTGTTTGTGCATGTGTGTGTGTATACACACATGTATGTTATGTATGTGTGTATCTATGTATACACACACCCACACCCATTCTGATAGCACATCTAAATATCATAACACTAATCCTAACCCAAACCCTTTAAATGCTGAGCACTAGTTTCAATTCCTGGCAGTAGGTTTGAACTCCATATAATAACTACTGAGTAATAATAACTACTCCTAGTAAGTGGGTAAAACTGGAAGTGTACAGAAATAGCTAAAAACATTCTAGCCAGAAATTTATACTCGGTTCTTGATTTGTAGGTCTGTGTTGTGCTTAAATCAAAATATTTATTATTTCTCTAAATGTGCCCTGCTTACTGATTTTGTTTTCTTGAGCCATCTCTGTGTACTTGCTTATAGCTGCCACACACACCTACCCCACTTTTCCTATCAATCTTCCTGAATCTTGGAAATTTTAAGACAAATTTCTAACTCCCATTTATTAAGACAAAGTTTCTTTGAATGATTTAAAACACTTCTTCCTGTGTTTTGCTTCACCTGGGCTAGGCTGACATTTATGAGAGAAGGTGTCAACTGATTCACCTATTACCAGGAGTGGGATTCAAATTTCTTAACAACTGGTTCTGTGGGCATGGCCTAATTTGTGGGTGTGGCTTGGTGGTCATGTGACTGGCTAGGCATGGCTTGTATGTAAATATTGTAAAGATTGATAAATGTAAAGATTGATTTTTTTTATTTCTAAAAAAGAGCAACTTTTACCCAAAATCAGGCAAAGCAGGCAGGCAGATTGAGCCTCTTTGCAGAAGAATCACAGCTTCACTCAGAGATCTACCTTTCGGCAATCTGCTGCCTGAGTCTGCACTGAAAAATAGAAGCTTCAATCCTAAGGAAGGTTCAGCTCTGCTCTCAGGCCACTTCTCCCTCCCCCAACCCCCTGAATGCCACCCTTGACTAGGCCTCAGGGAAGTCTCCTGGGTGGGGTGGATGGGGAGGGGAGGGGCCAGCCAGTGATGTGATTTGCCAGTTCTCTGAACTGCGCAGAATCGTAACAACCAGTTCTATAGAACTGGTCCGAACTGGTAGAATCCCACCCCTGCCTATTACTAACTATGCATAGCTGATCTCTCCACTGTCTACTAATCTACATAGGCTGTCGACCATTTCCCCCACCTTCTCAAGTTATAATTGTTATACAAAATATAGCTTTAATGAACACTTTATTGAAAAAGCTGTACATTTAGGAAATACCATTAACTAGCTCTATACCCATGCTTCACTACAAAACTATGTGATCGGGCTTAGTTTTTGAGGAGGAAACTAAAGGGGGAAAATTGTGCCTCTGCCTACCAGCATCCATCAGTATTCATCTAGCTAGCATCCTGCCAGTGTGTGAGAGAGTTGAGAGCTGTTTGGAAACTGAAACATGGAAACTGAAACAGTATTTGCTGTGTGAACAAGGAGACAGCAAGGAGCCTGGGTGTGGCTTAGCTCAACTGTTTTACACTAAAGCTGGTTTAGTTTCTGTGGAACTAAAACTGAAACTGAAAGTCCTCTCCTCTGCTTGTGTTTTGCATTTGGAACAGATTTCTTTTCAGGTGTGAAGGGGGAGTAGAACTCTTTAGCATCAAAGCTTGTTAACAATAATATACGAAATACTTATGCTCTGATGGTCATTTCAAAAAGTCCTTTCTTAGTGAGGACCTGGAAGCCAAATACGTGCCAAATTTCAAGTTTGTAGGCTTTACGGTTCTGGAGATTTTGTGATGATGCGTGAGTGGTATTTGGCTTTATATATATAGATTAAGAAATTATAATATATTAATGATTTTAGAATTTTAGGTGCTTTGAATATTCAAAAGCAAGGGAGCAATTCTTATACTAACATTTATAGAATGTATACATCTTACAAAGGAACTAAATCTCTGCCTTTTCAGTAAATAGAAGTAAAATTTAATATTCAATGTAATTATACAAACACTTTAAAACTTCTCATTATAATTCTTTCATTTATCCTTCCCTCTCAGTTCACTAAAATAGCCAGAAAACAGAAGCATGTGAACTTTATCATCTCTCTAAGGAGTCGATTTTACACACCAACATATGATATACTCCATCAGTTATGAGGTAGTTTCACAAGGGCTTTTTGAGTTGTTTCTGTCACAATGACTGCCTGTTGTAACATTATGCAGACCAATGACTAGACTTTTTAAAATTGTAACTGTACAATTACATATTACTGTGATCATACATTATGATATTTTGTTCCCATAACAATGGTTTGTTGAATGAGCCAAAAAACAACAACACGTGGTGAGACATGCAAACAAGCAACCATGGTTTGTATGGACAAGTTTTGATTTGATCCGTTTCTTTTTTGCAGCTACTATTTCCTTATATTTCTGTGGATTAGTTAGATATTTAGGTAGGATACATGAACAAAGCAAGAAACCACAGACAAAACCCGAGTTTCTATTTACATATCATACTGAAAACTTGTTTAGGATTTAACAGGCAGGGCTGGACTTCGTTAAGGCTGAATAAATACTTGTCTAGGGTGCCAAATCTTAAGGAATGTCAGTGCCAACCCTCCTTCTGAATCATTCCAAAAATGCAAATCTTCACAAGGGCAGGTGGTAGTTTACCAATCAATATAGTCTAGGGATGCCCTATACTTTGAGTCAGCATTGACAACACCTCAGGTAATCACAGTTAATGGCCAGAAGGAAGAAGGCAATCCAAAATATATGAAGGGCACCAAATTATATAGTCTTTGCTTGGGCTTTCAAAGAAATAACTGACAAATTATCTCCAGAATGAATTCTAAGCCTGTGAACATGGCAAAGAAATATGGAAAGGCACTTTAAAACTGGTTATAAATGGTGGCTTTGCAGAAACTTTTAAAATCAATTTTAATTTTTCTTTCAGTACAGTCCTACAAAACAATTATAATATTCATCTATTGATCTGTGTCTTTGATATGTTAGCCAAAGCTGCATAAAATTGCTATTTGGAATCTAACAGGAAGACCAGGTGTTTCCAAGAACCTAATTTTTCAAGGAGATTGCAATTTTGTTTAAAAACAGAATTATTCTCTATTCTTAGGTCAATCAATTTATTGACAAAGAATATTTTCGTCTTGCCTGGAAAAATCTTTATTTCCTATATATCCACTTGATTAATGATGCAGGGCACCAGTCCAGAACTCATTCTCATTAACTGAAGAAGAGATCTAGAAAAGAACTGTACAGCACCAGTATATTGATAACTGCAGAATTTCAGTTTCAAGATCTCTTCAGTTGTTTCATATTTAAATTAAATTTTGCCTTGTAATATTCTCTAAGCTTTTAAATCATCATTTATCAAAAGTTCCTTGCACTTTTAAATTATTTTTTATTTTATTCAGAAAAGTAAGATAAAATACAAACTCCAAAAAAAGAAAAAAGAAATTTTACAAAAACAAAACAAAGATACAATAGACAAAACATTAGAAAGGAAACATTGTGCATTAAAAAAGACAAAAGGCAAAACCACACATACTTATATACTTATACCCCCTGTAGTTGAATATTGATAAATATATTGGAACAATATTAGTGTGTCCCCCCCCCCCAGTTGAAGCAAGCACAAAATGTATAAATTTCTTCCTCTATTTGCAACCAATTTGTCCTGTCATCTATATATGAGCTGTGGTGGCACAGTGGTTAGAGTACAGTACTGCAGGCTACTTCTGCTGACTGCTGGTTGTCTGCAATTTGGCAGTTCAAATCTCACCAGGCTTCAGGTTGACTCAGCCTGCCATCCTTTGGAAGTGGGTAAAATGAGGACCCAAATTGTTGGGGGCAATATGCTGCTCTGTAAAACTTACTTAGAGAGGGCTGTAAAGCGGTATATGTTTAGTGCTATTGCTACTCTATATAAAGGCAAAGTAGTTAACGGGTGAAACAAAAAGCAAAGTTCTCTATTAACAATGTATGATTGTATTTAATCTATAATTGCCTACAATGGTTTCTTATCTAGCATAAATCATTACAATCATTATGTATCATCTGTCTTGGATCAAATAACCCCATCTGATTCTTAATAATACAATTTCTGCTTAAGATTTTGGTTGAAAACTTTCCCAACAATTGTGTCTTATTCCCCAAAATCATAAACCTTTCTTGTTGATCCATTTCCCCCGAAAAATCCAGCCCAAATTGTTTTTCAGATACAGTATAAGTCCATTCCCCAATCACCATCAATCTTCTTAAGAAAATCAAGTTCATCACTAATTGATACTATTAAATCCAAATACATAGAATCTGTATCCCCTTCAATGTTCTTCAATGAACCTGAAGTTTCCATTCCATGATCCTTCTCCTTTAAATGGCAATTTAGATTTCAATACACCCAATGCTGAGTTTGGTTTGGCAATGCTTGCGTCTGAACATCCTCTTTAAGTTCATTTAAAACCCTTGTTATTTCATCTAACTTTTTACCAAAGTTTTCAATTTGAACTTGTAAGTTAAAAAGCATTCTTTCTTTTCAAAGTCTGCCCAGAGGGCTTTATCTATAACTTGGTACATTTTAATATAGCCCTGTAACTGGGCATTCATAACACATAAATAGTTCCTTGTGACAAAGTAGTCATAGAGAGTATTGAGATGATGTTTATCATGATTAAAGGATGGAAAGAATTTCCATGGAGCATGAAAAATTAAGACCAGAGTTTTTTAAAAGTTAAGAAAATGTGAAATCCCTGCATGAAAATCCAATGCAAATGAAAATGCAAACAGGTTACTTCCATTATCAGGAAATCTGTTGACCTCCATACGAAAAAAGCAGAAGTAATTCAGAATAGCTGAGTGAAACAGTGAAAAAACATTAAAGAATGCACATTAAAATCCAGCAAGGGGTTAAAGTAAATTAACCTTCAACCAGACAATTTTAAGAGAAAAATCAAGATAAAAAAGTAAATTCAAACAGTGCAGCTAAAACCCAGGTGTACTTTAAAAAAAAAAAACAGCTGAGAGGGAAGACAGAGACACAAGTCTCTGACCATCCCTATCGGGAATTACAATCTGTAAAATTCCTCTTTACAGGAGGGTCCACAGTCATCTGAGGGTTGTTCCTAGAGCAGCTCCCATTCAGATCTAGAGGCCAAAGAGCCTGCCAAAGAGCCACAATGGGCAGTGGTTAAAGTGCAGCACTGCAGGCTACTTCTGCTGCCTGCAATTTGGAAGTTCAAATCTCACCACACTCAATGTTGACTCAGAAGGTGGGTAAAATGAAGACCCAGTATATTGGGGGCAATATACTGACTCTGTAAACTGCTTAGAGAGGGCTGTAAAGGGATATACAAGCCTTATTGCTATTGGGCAGCAAAATTAGCTGTTTTTTAATAGGTGAAACAAATCTGCCTGTTGCTCGGCATGGTATCTTGGGAAAATATGCCCCTAACAGTTTTCCATAAAATTTGGAGAGTACTCCTTCATTTCAGTATAGAACTGGTACTATATAAATGACATTAAAAAAACCTTAAAACTAAATACCATAACTGGCATGATGCCTGGTGAGATAAGTGTATGCAGTGCTGATTTATTTGCATGTAAATATATGCAAATGTAAAACTCATTGCTCAATTAAAATCTCTTTAATCAGGTCATAGATCTATTTAAAACTAACAAACGCAGTATATATTTATTTGTTCAAGACCAACAGCAATAACACTGAGACTTATATACTGTCTCATAGTGCTCTAACTGGTTTACAGAGTCAGCCTATTGCCCCCAATAATCTGGGTCCTCATTTTATTGATTTTGGAAGGATGGAAGGCAGAGTCAACCTTGGGCCTGTTGAGATTTGAACTGCCAAATTGCAGGCAGCCAGCGGGCAGCAGAAGTAGCCTGCAGTACTGCATTTTAACCACTGTGCCACCACAGCTCATGATGGTTTCATTTCTGCCTTTAAATACTGTTAACTTTTAAAAATTAAACATATAAGTATTATAAGAATTGACAAATGCTTACTAGTCAATAAAAGAATTATAAAAAATGTATTAAAATTATGTGGCTCAAATTAGAATCAATAACCTCTAACCCCAAAATTCTCCTTCAGTGGATAATCTTCAATTTGAATGCAAAGAACAGAGAAACATTTGAAATTTGTAAAGCAATGTGCAAACTTACAGCAGACTATCATAGCAATAGCACTTAGACTTATACCACTCCATAGTGCTTTACAGTAGTAGTCGCCAACCGGTGGGCCACGGCCCACTGGTGGCCCATGAAAAAATTTTGGTGGTCTGCAGAGAAATGTCACCCCCAGAATACCCCCCCAAAACAATTAATCCAGGCTGTGCAGGAACACAAGGCTGCGCCGCCCACATCGCCCGTGGGAACCTTCCCCACCCACTTACTCCTTACCTGGCTAAGTTGCTATTTTTCCTCCCCCACCCCAGCCATCAGCTGCTCTGATGCACTGGGAGATTTAGATTAGTTAGAAAGCAGGAAACCATTGGATTTCTTGCTTTCTAGTAAATCATTAGATCTTCAGCTCTGCTTTTAAGCAGAGCCGAACCTTCCTTAGGACTGAAGCTTCTATTATTCAGTGTAGACTCAGGTATCATAGATAGATAGATCTCTGAATGAATCTGCCTGCCTGCTTTGCCTGATTTTGGGTAAAAGTTGCTCTTTTCTTATAAAAAAAAAATCAATATTTACATACTTGGTGTGCAGTGAGTTAATATTGTGAGTTTACTTGCAAGCAAATTTTATGTGACAGACTCAGGTAGCTGATGTCAGAATCTGTGATTCTGTGAGCAACTCAATTTGCCTGCCTGCTTTGCCTGATATTGGGTAAAAGTTGCTTTTTTTTCTTAAAATCAATATTTACATAAATATTCATAATATTTACATACAAGCCAGTTACATGACTACAAAGCCACACCTACAAATTAGGCCACACCCACAGAACCAGTTAAGAAATTTAAATCCCACCCCTGCCTCTGTGTGTGTGTGTGTGTGTGTGTGTGTGTGTGTGAGAGAGAGAGAGAGAGAGAGAGAGAGAGAGGGAGGGAGGGAGGGAGGGAGGGAGGGAAGGAGATAGAGAGGTTAGATCAGATCTCTCTCTCTCTCTCTCCCACCAATGTCAGCAAGCACAGTCAGTCAAAAGTCATATTAGTAGTTGCCGGGATTTAAAATTAGGAGTTTAGTGGTCCCTGAGGTCCAAAAGGTTGGCGACCCGTGCTTTACAGCCCTGTCTGAGCTGATTACAAATGTCAGCATTTGGCTGTGGGCAATGTTAGCCAGTAATACTATATTCTAACTACGGCGCCACCACAGCTCCTACTTATCATACACTGCTTATATCCCTCTATGTCTGATGAAACTAGAAATTTACCCATGGAATAGAAACAATGGCAATAAATTATGCTAATTTCAAATTCATAAAATACCAATGTGGTACATTTTTTCCAAAAACTGAGTGCATACAAATGAATTTGCCTAAGTTTTATTTATTTTATTTTATTAAATTTATCCAGCTGACTTTAGGTAACACACAATAAACAATTAACAATTATTAAATAACAATTTACATGGAAAAATAAGATTACAAGCATGCAAAATCACCCCCCCCCCCCAGACCACAGAAAAATCTCTCTCCATGAAACTGGTCCCTGGTGCCCAAAATCTTTGGGGTTGGGTTGGCGGAGGGGGTGCTGCCTTAATATATAATGCACATGGTTATAACTGTAAAACCTTGAGGAGTAGGAATGTTATCATTTTATTCTAATTCAGTTGAAATCATAAAGGAAGTGTACAATATCTGTGCATTGCAGTTTTGCCCTATCTTTTTCCTGCCAATAATGGAGGAGTTGATACTGCATCTTTATTTTCAAGTTGGTTAGTTAGCAGATCAAAGAGACAATCATAATGACAGAACAAAAACAGCTTTTATGTTATTATTGCTGTTCCCAAGGCAAGCCAGCAGTAGCATGTGAAGTAATCATCTGATCATTGACAAATAAATACTTCCTGATACATTAGCACAACCAAATTGCACCACCAATACTTCAATAACTCTTATGCTTCTGTTGCCAAAATGTTAATCAGGCTTCAGATATCTTTATCAAATGTCTTTTAAAACATACTGAAAATTTAAAACAAAAATTAGCCCTATTTAATACAAGTTTAAATGCCTTATTTTCTTAATGGTTGCATTTACAATTATAGTTTATTTCTTCCTTTAATTTTATATTTAAAAGAGACAGGTTGTCTCTTTAAATTGTAAAATACATCTGTAAGCATCTTTTCCACATGTATAATTATTTCAGAAACTTGATTTACATGAAATATTTTCTATTATCAGTTTAATAATTACCACTTTGTCCAATGTGAGATTAAACCAATTTGTTTTGTTTCAATCATTATTGAGAAGTACATTAAATATATCGGTGAGGAAGGCTAATCATGCTTTAAGAAAACACTTACTGTGATAACAGCTTTACTCAGACAGATTGAGCCTCTGCAGCCATATTCCGTTTCATCTTCAGATTTGTAGTAACTTAGAGTATTGTTTTTCAGTACCACCCAGCGGTCCTGCCACCCATGGATGTAGTTGGTCCACTAAAAAAAATAAATATGTATTTTTGAATTAAGCAAAATAATAAGCATATTTTATGTGGTACTATACTCAAATAATAATTTTCTTATATATTTTATTAAATTTTATTTTAATAAAATGAATCCTATTTATTCTAATGGAATGTAACTTCCAACATTCAATGTATTAAAAATAACAGCTAGAAATAATTGTAAAATATTCTTGAACCTTTAGAGAAAACTGAAAATCTTGTAAAAACTCTATATAAGCCAGATTCTGAAAGGCTTATTTCCCAGAGATAATTAAAAATCACCAACACTACTAAAAAGCATCATAGCAATAACAACCCAGGTCTGCTGAATTTGACAGTGAACTCCAGATAATTATATCACTACAATAGTGATATTATTACCTCATATACTGCATATTTCCATAAACTGGTGGGGGATCATGACGTTTCTAATCCAACATTTATATTAGAGCACAGGTATCAAACTCGCCGCGTCATGTTGCTGTCACATAATGTATTCTGATGTTTTTCCCTTTGCGGAGCTGGGGTAGGCATGGCCTGTGCATGACGCATGCGGCTTGCATGTCGTCAGTTTGACACCTCTGTATTAAGAGTATCAGATTACAGAAGAATATTTAGTTCATTCCTCTGTGCTTTTTAAATTCTTGTCTAAACATTCTTGTCTAAATATTAGAACAAAAACTATACTATTAGTACTTTCAGTGCAACTATCGTTTCCAATAACAATATTAAAATAAATTTGTACATTACTATAAATGGAATATTTTCAGTTTTCAGGAAGTGACCTCACAGGAATTTTGCAACTGAGTTTAGCAAGCAAATTTCTAATAAATATGCACTCTGTGAAGAATGGGTTCTTAGGTAAATTAAGAGCCTGTGAAAAGAAGAAAAAAGAAAAGCCTTTCTAATAGTGGTGATTTAAGAACAAACTTAAAGGTGAATATACATTACCTCAGAAGTTATGACTTGCAATGTTTGTGGCATGCTTGTGTTCTTGCCTAAAATTAGTTATCTATTAAGTGCAAACTTGTAACAGCTTAAAAAAAGTAAAAGTTACGGACAACTGGCTTTCGTTCATAAATGGCATACATTATGTCAGGTTTGGCAGTACATTTCTATTCTTTAGATATTTAACCCAATACTCATGTGATTTGTTCACATTGTCAACATAGCTAAATAAGTCAGTTTATTGCAGACAAAAGTCTTGCATAAACTGAAGACTGCATCCAATCCTGATTATATGTCTGCTCTAGGATTTCAAACATCGTTTTTCCTCTTGCTTTTTTCCACAGAAATTGAAATTCCAATGGAAGTGTGGTCACTCACTTTCCAGCCTTGAGATTAGGGCCCACCTGTGCAACATTTTTATGCTCCAATGGTTCTATTCCTATCTTTGAACCATTCACTCCTGTTTTGTCAGTTTCGGCCTTAACAAGTAAAGAGAACAAAAATGCATTAGATCAAACAAAGGAAATGTAACCACAGAAGCTATTCTCAATAAAGAAAATTAAACAATCTAGTGAAGGAAAACTGGAATCAGAAACACAAAGTATTCTGCACTAGTAGAACTCAACATTAACTCTTGGTCTTTCCTAGAAAAAAAAAAAAAAGATTTTGATTCTTCTAGATAAAAAATTATGTTCTGCTGAACAGGAGACAAGAAAGTGAATCTCTTAAAAACAAGATAGGTTACTGTTGCGTTCTGCAAGAAAGCAAGGATAAGAGCTGTGGAAATTGTTGACTGGGGAGAGGGAGCTGTACCGGCACCAGGACAATTAGCTCATGAATTGTGCTATCTGTCTAGATCACAGAATAGGAATGTTCAAGACTAATGAATTCGACTGAAAATTATTCTGTCCCCCTAATCAATGCATTGCAAAATACCAAATTTTTCGGAGTGTAAGTCACTCTGGAGTATAAGACGCACCTTAGTTTTGGGGGAGGAAAATAAGGAGGAAAAAATTCTGCCTCTGCCTACCAGCATCCATCAGTATTCATCCGGCTAGCGTTCTATCAGTTTGTGAGAGAGTTGAGGGCTCTTTGGAAACTGAAACAGTATTTGTTGTGTGAGCAAGGAGACAGCAGGGAGCCTGGGCGTGGCTTAGCTCAACTGTTCTGTACTAAAGCTGCATGCTGCTCTGAAACTAAAACTGAATTTCCTCTCCTCTGCTTATGTTTTGCTTGTATTTTACTACCGTTGGAAAACCTGTTTTTGGTATTGTATATTTACTTCATGTGTTATATTATATATAAAGAGAAGTTATTGAATCCCGCTGAATCAGTTACTTGTGTGTGCCTTCTGGATGTGATTTCTGCTGCAAACTCTGACACATCCTTGCAGCAAATAGTGAACAGCCAGGTCAGCCTCAGAACATTATTGCAGCCTGATTCGGCTGAATGGCGGGTGGATCAGCCTCCTGGAATACCCCCAATCAGCTGCTCCAGGCTGCAGGGATTGCCACATCGCTGCCTCTGTGCCTTGTGTTTTTCACCTCAGTGCCTTGTGTTTTTGGCCTCATGGATAGAGAGTTGCATTTGGTGTACAGGATGCACTCAAATTTTCACCCTCTTTTAGGGGGGAAAAAGTATGTTCTTATACTCTGAAAAATATGATATCTGACACAACCATATCCCCATAACTGTGAAGACAGAGAACCTGGAGGCTTCCAATTTATGCAAGATGAAAAACTAGTTGTGCAAAAAGTGTTGATAGGATATTTGTTTTCTGAGATTTAAGATTTGAAGTTCTGTCCTACCTCTCTCAGACTGGAATCAATTGATGAACAATTTAAAGTAGAAAATTTATCAGGCAAAGGAATTGTACCGAATATGGGGAAATCCCATTTCATAAAATTCGTACTTAATAGCTTAAGTGGAATGTAGCTATCTGTCCAGGTAATGTGGAGATACAACAGAAAAACAAACACCAAGGTGCAAGTTAGGATATAAGTAGAGGGGGCAGTATCCATTATGTCTTTGGGGGTGGGAGTATATGTGTGTTTTCCTTCAAGGCAGATGGAAAGCAAGGTAAGACCCAATTCCCAGCCAGCAGCAGGGCTGGATCTAATGAATTTGGATTGCATATTAGAGTCAGTAACACTAGGGGACTGGAGGCTAAAACATATGAAGAACGGTATGTCTAGTTTAATGAAAAGGAGGACCAGGGGATGACATGATAGCAGTCCTCCAATATCGAAGGGGCTACCACAAAGAAGAGAGGGTCTCCATAGCATCTGAAAGCAGAGGCAGCAATGGATGGAAACTAATCAAGGAGAGAACTGATTTAGAAATCAAAACGTTCCTGACAGAACAATTAATCAGTGAAACAGTGTGCATTCAGAAATTATGGGTGCTCTATCATTGGAGATTTTAAAGAAGAGATTGAACAACCACTTGTCTGAAATGGTATAGGATCTCCTGCTGGAGCAGATGATTGGACTAGAAAACCTCTAAGGTCCCCTCCAACTCTGTTACTCTTGAAATCTAGGCTGTGTGCATTTGTTTTGATGTCTGTGAGATTATTGGGCTAAAGAAGCAGCAGGGCCCTGAGCTCATGTTGGTTGAAATTAAGTATCTTTAAAAAGCAACTCTTCTTTTTTGAATTTTTTCTTTTTCTATCTTTGTTTAAGTTTTAGACTTTATTTTATGTAATGCATACAACATTTAAAATTCTTAATAAACTAGTAGTGCTCCTTCCAAAAAAAGATTCTAGCCAAAGAAATTTTCAGAGACCCAAGCTAGTCCAATCCATGTACGTTCACACACCCATTATAGAAATAATTTGAAAGTATCCAAGTATGAAGGGAATAGAGGTCTATCTGCGGCTAAAGTTCAGCAAAAAGGCAGTGCTTGTAGTCCAAGTCAAGGTTCACAGCAAACCTCATAATAAGACAGAGCAGCATGGAAGTAAAGTTAAGTTCATATGGAATTCTAATTTCAATACCAGATTATACTCAGATGGGAATTTCATTGGAAATTGCCAGCTTCCACTTCAGCATAGCTGATACTGAACAACCCCAATTCCCTGAACAGACTTCCCTGCGCCCAATGCTTCTCTGTAAACTGAGAACTCCTGTTTTCTAACTTTTCACTCAGAGCTAGTAGTGTTTTCATAGTTGGGTAGATGAACCTTCAATTTAAGGACTGAATTTTACACACCAGAAGGACTGCTTCCTAGCACTATCTCACCTCTGTTGCAACACTTTGGGCTTCTATATCTGATTGCCTGATAATTTTGTTTAGGTTCTTATCCTCATCTGGAGTTAGATGAGCATAAGGAGTTTAGAAAGAAGCAGGACAGTTGTCTATTTGGGTGATGGCCTGCTGGAATGAAGTGAGATATACTGGATATAAATTGATCAAAATATTATTGAAACACAGTGAATTGGATTAGGAGACCTTTAAAATGAATCTTGAATAGGCTAGTGTTGTAAACCTTGGAAGTAAAAACCTTGAATGTCATACAGAAACACAGTATCTATTTCTTTATCATTCCAAAGTAATAAATTTAGATTACAGGAAGGAATTTTGAATGAATATTAAGAAAAACTTCTAAGCACTATAAGGGGCAACAGTGTAATCATTTATTATGAGAGGGACAGAAGTCCTCTTCATGCATTTATTGTTGTGCTGGACTATCTATTGTGAAAACTTTAATTTGGATTCTTGCCCAGAATAGGGTATGTGATCCAATGACCGAAATATTTTTTAATTTTATGATTTTACATCTGCTATATAGTAACATTTCCACATTACAAAAAGTATTTATGCTTCATTTGGGCACAGAATGCAGTCAGCTTGGATTAAATTACATGATCCCTTTTTCATTAACTTGTACAGTATTCTTCAAGCTACATTATGGAATGGAATTCATATGTAGGCATGTGATAAATTTGACATTAATACTATTTCAATTATACTATAAACTTTGTACTCATTTTTTGTAAATAATTTCATATGGTGATATACATGGTGGCAACTAAAAAAGGTGTCTCAGAGTTGGCTAAGCTCAAGTCATGCTGACATGTTGACTTCCAATAAATCCTTTGAAGTTTTGGGAGTTTGGCTCGAGACTAATGATTTAATTGGGGTAACTGCCAGAATCCTGACACATGGACTCGGCTTCATAACCTTAACTGGAATATTCTTATAACATGCCAGACCTCAGCAGCACACACCTTCATCAATTGGAACCATGCATTCCAGTGACTGTCTTATTTTTTCCTTCTGTTGTTAAAGCCTCCAACAAGTAGACAGACTAGCCAATATTTTGTCCTTTTAGTCAGATGTACAATCTGGCACATTTTATTTTTTGCAGTGATTTTCATACCCAATTTGGAAGATTCTAGGTGCTTATGTTCTGACCATGGGGGGGGGAGGGTAAAGTGTTCCACAATCAAGGGACTATAGTGAGAAAGCACATTTCCAGACACTGACATTTTTGATATGGACTTTACTGAGGCTGGAGAATGTCCATACCAATAAAAATGTTGGAAATGGGCTAAATGAGTTCTGCTTTTGCTACTCAGCTAGGTGTAGGTCAACTCTTTGATCTTTCAAAGAGTGGATACTTGCAGCATTGTGTCCTGAACAGATTGTGTATGATGAGAAAATTTTGCCTGGAGAAGATAGGTTCAAGGACACACGGTCTTTAATATCAGTGCTTTGTTCTTGGCCATCTAAACACTTTATAGTGACAAATTACATACTCCATAAAATTATTTAAATGCTACAATATATGCAACCTTATCAATTCTTGATCATTTACAGTAATGAATGTCAAGCTACAATTAGTTGAATCATGGATCTTAACCAATACAATTGTTGCAGTTTGCACAAAATACTATAAAACAATTACATTGACTGGATTTATATAATATTTGACCACAAAGTAGTCAACATTTTTTAGCTTTGGGAACCCCTCCAGAATACTACATTCAATGGACTACATTAGACTATAATAGACGGAATTTTTAATGCTGTAAGATAAACACTGTGGGACATGTGTGTTTGCATATAAAAATATCCTTTGAACAATTGTTTGTCTAATATTTTTGAAGAGCCTTTTCTGCAATGGTTTCTGCCACTGGAGGAGAGATCTGCCCCCACTCTTCTGGCCTTATATAAGGACCTTAAAACCTGGTTTTGCTAGCTGGCTTGAGGCTCTGATGGGCATGCTCTTTGCTGGAGGTGGCTGACAGGATAACAGAGAAGACCCTACCCCTCTGCTGTTTGTCCCACTACATTTTAGTTCTTATTTAAGTAACAATAGAAGGGAATATTTGTAGCTCATGATATAACTATGGGTTCTTGATGCTCTCTGAGCTTGATGGTTTTTTACAGACACTTAATTATCCAACATTGCACTGATGTTATCCATTTGGGTAATGAAACATCTGCAAGAAAGCAACCAAGCTCAGAACACCATGGATTCCCACAATCTTATTTAAGTCTTAATTTAAACTCTTTTTATGTTTATATTTTTATCATTTTGTAAGCTGTCCAGAATTGTATTATTGATGAGATGGGTGGCACATAAATGTAATACATAAAATATCTGAAAAATTCAGAGAAGTAGAATACAAAGCATGCAGCAGTTGCATGAGCAAGAATCTTTCTAAAAAAATTTCCCTTTAACAACAAAACAGGTTCAACATGCTATTAATTTACAGAAGAGAGGGGAATGGGACTTTGGTCCTTTGCTGACAGATCATCATCTACTTTCATATTAGGAAGTCATGAGAAAATGGTAATCTGAGAAAGCAAAGCCTCTTTTTTTTCCATATGTCTTTTATGTTGGACTTTTGAGATTATGACTAAAGGCAAGAACTTTCTCTTTTAATTAATCTAGAAAATAGTCTGGTTAGGAAAAAGTTTAGTAAAGTTCCTGCCTCTATTACATGTGGATGGTTCAGTAGGAAAATAATTTAATTATTACTATTATTTATATGCAACTCAATTTCCAAAAGGCTCTGGGCAGTTTTTTGGAGCTGAAAACATTTTAACTCTTTTAAAACTGCTCCTTAGCCCAGGAAAACTATAAAAGACCTGCATGATATATGGTAGGAACAGATTACTGTATTTGAGGGACTTTCTTCTCCCAAAAAGATTTGCCCACTCCACATACTTCCACAGGCAGGGCATGCTACATATTCTTTTTTTAAAGTCTTGACATCTTATGGACGTAGAAAGCATATCTTTTCCATGGTTGTCCCTGCCTACTGGAATGATGATCCTATCCCCAATATATGACAGGTTCCAGTCCCAACATTTCTTGTCTTTGGGAATGCACTTGAGACCCCTGACCCTTCTCCCAAGGGTTAGGGGTTGGCTGAATGGCAGTCCCCTTCTGAGGTTTGTTTTGCCTTGTACTTGATTGCCATTTTATATTTAGCTTTTGTATGTATATATTGGCTATTTGTTGTTAATTATTCTTTATGCTGTACACTGCTCAATTTGGCAACCATATATACCTTGAAATAAAATTATAATGTAAATATTTGGTGTGTCACAAACTGATATAACTTTGAGTTAAAGTTGCTATAAAGTGCTTAAGAGAATTTAGAAGATTTAAGAACTTTCCAGATGCATCATTTCAGAATGCAATGACTATATCAAATAGATCATACTTGTATCTTCAAGGAAATATTATCATGAATATAGGATGACAGAAATGTGAATTTTTGTGAATTCTTTAAAATTGTATTAACAGGTGTGTACATTTAACGTAATGGAAAGAACAGATTGTAAATATGTATAAATATTGATGTGAACTTCAGAGAAAAGGCACCACTACTGTATTATTCATTCTGAATTATCTGCTCCAAACTTACAAAAAGGCAAACAAAAGTATTAATAAAAATATGGAAAACAACATGACTAGATCAGGCATTGTGAAGTTCTTGGAATACACACTGCAGTTCTTTCCATCCATTCTTTACAACTGCAGTCAAACTAAGCAGGTAGAAAGAGCAACTACTATGATAAAGCTCTTAGGAGCTGAAGCTGTTTTGCAGATAATCTTTATTTTATCCTTCAACCAACAACATGTGGAATAAGACTTAAAATAACTTGGAGAACTCCAAAACTGGACTTCAACCAGTTTCCTTGATCCCAGTCTAATACATAATTCTTGTGTAAAGCCAGTTACACATTTCTAAGGGCCATCTATAGTGAAATACGACAACCTAATGAACTTTTTAGCTTTTACTTGAGGTTACTGAGCTCTTAGAACAAAGATATTCCCTTAGATTTTTCGAATAAATCAGCAGTGCTTCCTCACTGTTACAGAATACTAAACTATATCTGAGAGCTTGTCTACATTTTAAGAATATTTGAAGGAAACATGTAGACAATTTATTATTTATAAAAGTTATTAGCAAATAATTGTGCTAGTTAGATTGTACCAATGGAATTCACAAGCCAGAGTTTCTAAAAATACACAGTTTCCAAAACTATTTGCTATATTTTTAAAATAGGCAGTTTCAAAGTTGCAACATTTTCTCCCTAGGATGACTTTCAGAAAATTTGTTAAGATTTCCTTTAAACTACGCTCAACGTCAAATGACTTTATGGATACATTAATGTAATTTTCTTGGCAACTATACAGAACTCTTTGCCATTGCCTTTTCTGTTTTTTTCCCCCAAACTTCCAATACAAGTGATCTCTAGCTAAGTAGCAACCATGCCCATCCCTTTTAATTTCAAAGCAAGGATTCATCATACAGATTAGAAAGAGCAGAGAGACTGAAATCTGAAAGAACTACGTCTTCTATCTTCCAGCCAGCCTATTTTATGACACTATTGGATGCTTTGCCCAAAGGTCACAGACCTCTTGTCCGATATTGCCACAATCTGTTATACTGTAATTGCATACATACACACATGGTTTTTCTTCCCCTTATTAAAAAAAAAAAAAAATAGAAAGAAATCTTGGGATTGTTTGTTTCAGGGGATGACAATGAAGTTACTACCTATTTCTTCATGTATATACCAAAAAACAAAGATTGTCACCAAAATATTTACTCATCCAAGCAATGGCTACAAGTGAGGTCTGCAACAGGACTCTCTATCCCAGGCAGTTGCAAAGAGACGGATGAATAAGGAGGATTCTTCCTTTTACCATCAAAAAAAAAAAAAACACCCAAAAAGAGACCCACGCATGTAAGTAATTTGAGCAAGTCTTTCAAGCAAACAATCCCGGAGCTGTCAAAGAAGTTCCCCAGGGACAAGTGACATTTCAACGAATGCATCGTTTCGCAGACAAGCAGCCCCTCCTCGGATAAAGATCCTCAGCGCCTTTTTTTTTTTTTTTTTTTCCCCCCCGACTGCGGCGACGAAGCGCTTCCTATGTGCTCGCATGACGCCTATTTTACACACAGCCCAGCTCCGGAGGTGGGCGGCGGAGGAAACGTGCGGGGACCTCCCGTTGAGTAGCAAGCCAGTCCGACAGCAGGCCGGCGCCACCACCGCTACCCCCGGGCGGTGGGCACCCGCGAGGTGACTCAACGTCAGGCTCTCTTCATTGCCTGCCAGCAGCCAGCGCTTCTTTCGCGGAAGACCGAGCGTGACGGTGCCACCCTTCCGTCCTGCCCCCCCCCAAAAAATGCCTCCCCGAAACCCCCCCAACCACTGAGGGGACCCCCGAGAGAAACTGCCACCCCCCCAGCAGCTCAGGTAAGGAAAAGTGGCGCTCCCTAAGGCGGAGGCGGTCGTCCAGGCTGAGCCCGAGGAGCCATAGCGTATGTATATTATTATTATTATTATTATTATTATTATTATTATTATTATTATTATTATTATTATTATTATTAATTATTATTATTATTATTATTATTATTATTATTCATTAGTATTAGTATTACCTTGCTGAGGACTTCACAGAGCTCAACAGGCGCCCCCGACTCTGTCTCGGGATCTTCTTCTGAGCCGGAGGAATGCCAGCTTTGGTTGTCCGACATGGAGGCACTTCCCTCTCTGCTCTTTCGCCGAAACGCCGAGGCCACCGGAGCTCGCTCTCTACCTGGTTTAAGACGCTTCGCTGCTCCGGAGCCGCTACTGTTGCTACGTCGTCCGAGCCTAAGCCACCTTCAGAGCCTTTCCGTCGGTCTGTCCCCTTCTGGCCACCGCCGGCACAGCAGTTCGCCGAGCTCCCCCACACCCTTCCGCGCACGCCGGTAGCCCTGACCATGAGAAGCTAGCTGCCTTTCAGCGGACCCAAGCGCGCGTCTTCTTCGCCTTCTCCTCTCACATCAACCTTGTGGCGGCGGCTGTTGCAGCTAGTACTACTACCTTCGCCGCCATCTTTTTCGCCGCTCTTTTTTTTTTTTTTTGCCAAGCCTTCTCACCAGACGGAGTAAGTCTTTAGAACGAGGGCATGCTGGGAGTTGTAGTCGACTGAAGGTGTTTGTCGGCGCACCGCCTCCTGGGAAAACGGGTGGGGCGGCGGGCTTTAATCGTTCCTCCCCTTAAATTATCTGGGTTTCCTGGTTGTTGCATTGGGTTTGCTTCCGCAAAATACGGGTGTCGCTTCTTTTCTCTCTTTTTTTTTTTTTGAAAACAGAATTGGTCGCCATCTTGGTGCGACTTAATTATTGCGGAAACGGGGGCTGGTGAAGCTTCTTGGGACTGAGGTGTGTTGGGGACCTTATGGCTGTGTTACATGTCATTAGGAAGGAACTGGTTTTGTGGGAGAATTTTTTTTTTAACCTTCTTTGCATGGGTTTTAGATTTCCCCTTCTACGCCATCCTTATAAAGGGACTGATTTATATTCTTGCACCATTCTTACATATACAACAAAGCGAAGAAAAGACAACGAGGGCTTTCTTTTTCGTAACTTAAACTGCTACTTGATAAATTACTTGGTGGACGCATGTAGATCTCCTGGAAATATATGAAACGGGGAGGAAAAAAGCTACATGTGTTGCTAGGTCCAAACAGAGGGAGTCGAAATTGCAAAGTAATGCGAATTTACTCAAGAGGAGAAGTTCGTTTGAATTTAACAGGGCTTATAAAATATCTGAAATCTATAAAAGAATGTTATTGCGAGTCACAGAAACTGATTAATTTAGGGTTAATCTGTTGATCCTGTGGCTACTTTTTTGTGCATGGATAAGGCAGGGTTGAACATACTTCAGATTATAGAATTTATCATAAAATGGAATCTTTGGAGAAACGCCTTATGTTTAGAATTGAAACCTAGCTCTTTCACCCCAACTCTGTCTTTTATTACCATAAACATTTTGATAAAATAAATTTGGTTCCTGTTATTAAATAGAAATAAAAAGTCCTTTTGATCTATAGTTTAAGATTCTGTTAGTAACTTTGGTGCAGAGCAGAGATGGTTAATGGAGAGTAATGATATATAATGCCTCTTGTTGCAGTAGCTGTCTTCACAAATACTTTGTCATCAGTATGTTATGGATAAAGCACAAGGCTAATGTGACTGGTGCTGCCAGGCACAACATCCAAAACTTACTGCAATGAAATTGTAACCCCTGTGAAATATGTGAAAATCTAAGGTTTTTTTTCTCCAAATCTTGTTGGGCTTGTTAGAGCCAAATAAAAGTACTCTGAAGACCTCCAATTCTCGGCAGTTTTCAGCTGTGGCCTGTATTTAATCCTCAAACACAGGCAATTCTAGGCATATTAAGAACCATAAGATAATAAAAAATAAGCAAACTAAGACCAACAATACATTGATCATGATAATAAAAGTGATCTATTACCAATAACACAACTCATGCCTCAGGCCTGTTGAAAGAATTTTAAGATTTGCAAAAGCACAATACAGTTGTGGCTGTATTGCTCTGAAGCCACAGAGCCTGTGAAAAAAATTTCAGAGAAATACTTTCCAGAATTCGTTGGGGCTTTAAGTACAGATAGTCTTCAACTTACAACAGTTCATTTAGTGACTGTTCAAAGTTACAATGCCAGTGAAAAAAGTGATTTATAACATTTTTCACATCATTGCAAAGATCCCCATGGTCACATGATCAAAATTCAGATCCTTGGCAACTGGTTCATATTTATGATGGTTGCGGTATCCTGGTGCCATGTGATCCCATTTTGTGATCTGACAAGCAAAATCAATGGGGAAGCTAGATTCACTTAACAATTGCAGTTATTCACTTATTAAGAAAGGTTGTAAAATGATACAAAACTCAGTTTAACAACTGTCTTGCTTCGCAACAGAAAATATGGGCTCAATTATCATAAGTTGAGGACTTTGTAAATCATCTTGAAGTGTTGATGCAACATTATTTAAAGGATTCATTGGCTGATTCAAAAAAAGTTGCATGCGTATATAGCAGCTAATCCTAATGGAAGTATTGTGTCTGTACAAACGACAAAAAAATATCCTTCAAAGTAGATGTATGTGGTTGCTTTAAGATGTCATGAAGGGTGGTTCAATCAACTAGTGTGCTTTGTGAAATAGATCCTTTAAATACTTCCCACAGCCATACCATATCATGTCATATATGAGTAGTTTTAGCAAACAGCTGGGCTGTGGACTGGTCTACGGCTTGCCAGGAACTGAGCCATGCAAGTGAATGAAGTCCCATCTGTGCATGCACAGGAACTAGGCAGCACCATATAGTAGGAACTATATCAGCTCTTGATCTCATTCCAGCAAAGTAGTACTTATTTATATGTAAAAAAAAAACACCAAAAAAATATCTTCTTGTTTTAGGAAGAACTAATGTGATGTGGTTTGACTACAGATTTTGAGGGAGTAAATATCAATTATATTTTTTGTGCTTTTGCAATTATCTTCAATCACTTTTATCCCTTGCAACAGCCTATCCTTTTCCATCTCTTTTTCTTCCTTATTGATCTTGGTTTTGTCCATGCTTCAGCAATTGCCTAAAATATCCATTCTGTGCCTGGCTGCATTTGATAAACCCCTTAAAGGTATTGGCAAGTTTGAAAGGTTTGAAAGTGTTCATTCCTGCCTTTGGGGAATTGGTGAGGTAGGTAGAAAACAAGTTGGATGGGTTAAATTAAGTTTCAGGAGATGGTGCAGTTTCTCTGAAAACTGCAATCCATCATGGAACAATGCTCCAATAGATTTGGCCACAAAGAAAAAAATATTTCCAACTGCAGCAATATTGTTTATGTGAGAGTTTCAAAGTCAATAGCATTAGTTTCAGTTAACACGCTTAAAACATTATGTAGGACAAATTTATGTGTTTATTATATTTGAAATGTTCTTATCTATTGTATAACTGCAAATAAACATTACTGAAGACTTAATACAATTAACCAGCAGCCTCCAGTGCCATTATTTTTCTCGGCCATTTCAGGAACTGAGAGTAGAAAATACAGCACTAGACTGATTTTCCTCCTTTCCATGGAGGTGGTTCTGCCTTAGGACTCTCCCCTGTCCTCACTCTTATTTAACATCTACATGAAGCTGATAAAATAATAGATAAAATAATCAGATGACATGGCTGCAATATCACATCATTGATGGTAATTGGTTATATTCCCCTAGGCCAAAAAAAGTGATGCCATTAGGACCTTTCCCGTTGCCCAGAGACTATGGGGGTTTGGATAAGAGAGAATAGGCTTTAGTTCAATCATGGCAAGACTAGTTAGTGGCTGGGGGTTTTAAGGCCTCATGGCTCTGAAGATTTTGATGGTCACTGAGAATAATAAAGGTTTTGTTTTGATTTGGAGATTTTTCTATCAATCACTCTTGCCTCGATTTACAACCACAATTGAGCCCAATGTTTATGTTGTTAAGTGAGTTTTGCCCCATTTTACGACTTTCTTGGCTCAGTTGTTAGGTGAATCACAATACCTAGTAACCTAGTTATTAAGTGAACCTGGCTTTCCCATTGATTTTGCTTGTCAGAAGGTCATAAGAGGGGATCACATGACCTTGTGACACAGCAATGGTCATGAACCAATTGTCAAACATCTGAATTTCGAACACATGATCATGGGGCTGCTGCAAAGTTTGAACTGTGAAAAACAGTCATAAGTCGCTTTTTTCAGTGATGTCGTAATTTTGAATGGTCACTAAAGGAACTGTTATAAGTCAAGGAGTACCTGTATGCACTTTTACGATCAGTGTTGGTGTGCAATTTGGGGCTCTCCCTGGATTCACAATTGTTCAAAAAGCAGGTGATTGCTATGGCTATTTCTAGGCTCTTAAATTACAACTGCATTGTTTCTTGATGCTTTCTAATAGTCATCTTATTCCAACAGTCCTTTAAACTTCATTGTTCCTTATAGCAGAACATTCATTTATTTCGTTATTGCCAGACATGAACTTATCTTTATTTTTCATATCTTCAAAGGAGCCTAATTCCAAGTGGTGTCAGCTGTGATGCAGTAAAAATGAACTGTCATGACTGAAAAATTGTAGCCCTCATGAATGTCAATCTGAAGCATAGTTAAAGTTTTGGACTATTTAATGCAAATTGTTGTTGGGATTTCTGCTTCACCAAGTCACAGGTATGATTGCACTAAAAATGGTCACAAAATTATTACAGTAGGTTAAGGCCTAAGATAAAGCAAGCTTTGTAAATCTTTTAACACAGGTAAGGTAATCACAACATATTTCTTCTGTATCTCTGGAAGCAGCAGGAGGTTGAAACTAACAAAACTAACGAATTTTTTTTTTTTTGTTCAAACATGAGTCTTCTAAATTGCAATCCAGTGATGGAAAGAAAAGATCCAATAGTACAAGAGGATTATACAGTATGAGGTGCTTGTGGACTCATGTCTAAATTCTTGGAATAGTTAGTCTTTGTATAGTGCAGGGGTGTCAAACTGAAGGCCTGTGGGCCAGATGCAGCCCACAGGGTGCTTAGAGCTGGCTGGTGGAGCCACCCTAAAAACAGCGAAGGATTGGCCTGCGGTGCCTCTGCCAATGAAAACAGAGCTCAGGAGGGCCACATACGGCCCTCCCAAGCTCAATTTTCACTGGCAGAGCAGTTGGGCCACCACAGGTGCAACTGACACAAGTTATGTTGAGCTGGCGACTCCCACCCTGGCCAAGCCACCTGAGGTCAAACACAACCCTGATGCGGTCCAAGTTGACATTCCTGGTATAATGGGATAAAACATCTTTCATTACAGCTTCTTAGAATTCTTAAGAAAAGATCATTGTGAAGAATATAATGTGCCTGAAAAATAATTCAGCAGAATAAATATTTTGAAATAATAGCTAACCATAACTTAGCAATTATTTTCCTGAACAACTGAGTTGCTGGTTCCAAGTGTGGTTGCTAAATGAGGACTACCTGTAAACTATCATTTAAATCATTTTGCTTTATGATAAAAAGTATGAAATCAATTATACAAATTAATTTTGCAGTCGAGATGTCTGAAAATATGCCCAAATAAGACTGTTTTTTTTTCAAATTTAGAGATTATCCAGATTATTGTTTACCAGATAATTAGTAGTATTCTTTTTTAAACAGCAATAAAATTATGCAATACCAGTGTCCCCTTCTGCCTATATATTTCCTATATTTCCTGTTTGAAATAATTTCTGTCCAAAAGAAAGACACCAAGTAAACATAGGTAGTCCTTGACTTATAACCACAATTGAGCTCAAAATTTCTATTGTTAATTGAGACATTGGTTAAGTGAGTTTTGTTCCATTTTACAACCTTACTTGCCACAGTTGTTAAGTGAATAACTGCAGTTGATAATGGTTGTTAAGTGAATCTGGCTTCCCCATTGACTCTGCTTGTCAGAAAGTCACAAAAGGTGATTACATGACCCTGGGACATAGCAACAGTCATAAATATGAATCAGTTGCTAAGCATCTGAATTTTGATCACATGATCATGGGGATGCTGCAAAGGTCATAACTGAAAAACGGTCATCAGTCAACATTTTTCAATGCTGTTGCAACTTTGAACGTCAGTAAATGAACTGTTGTAAGTCAAGGACTGCCTATGTTATATTTTGGGTATTACATTTCAATTAGATGAATCCATCTTTCCAAAAAAATACCCCACAGACACAATAGACATGAAGTAGTTTTTATTGAATTGTAATTGTAAATATTTAGAAATATATATAAGTGATGCCAAATTTTTATTTATTTGTATCCCGCCTTTATTTTTACAAATAACTCAAGGCAGTGAACATATCTAACATGTATATTTTTTATTTCCCCACATCAGCTCTGTGAGGTGGGAGTGTGTGTGACTAGCCCAAGATCATTTAGCTTCCATTCATGATTAAAGTTATTCGTATTGTGTTGATACTGGTTCTTTCTATGTCCTTTTATTGTTTTTATTTTGTACAAATCATCATAAACATATTTATTATATACATATATTTAAAACAAAAAAAAATGCCTTCTAGTTAAATTAAACCTTCTAGTTATAAGAGTTATAAGAATTCTAAAGCCTCCTAATGCTGCTGGCTTCTTATCTATCTGAAGATAATTTAACCAAAAACATTGCTACTTTCCACTAGTTTGGCAAATGATATTGCAACTACTAAGATAAATTAATAAGAGATAATAAATGAAAATAAGGTATATGCACACTTTTCTCAGGTTCTCATCTGAATTTATTTCTGTTATAAAAAAATAATGTCACATTGTTGGGTCCATGTGTAGATAATTATGTTACATTAATGATGTAAGACTGTCAGCAATAGACTCTATAACTATGCAGTTTTTCTTTTTCAGGGTAATAACTGATAAACTGTTTGCTTGGTGTTGTACAATGGAAAATGCAAACCAAGATAATGCTTCTTCCAGAGAAGGGTTACTTCTTAGGATGGGTCTTAATGATAACAAAGCTGGAATGCAAGGTCTGGATAAAGAGAAGATCAATAAAATCATAATGGAAGCATCCAAGGTTTGTTAGTATCAGTTTTTAAAAAGTGAACAAATGTTGTAGTTATTCACACTGGTTTTGTTCAGTAAAAAAATGTAGGTTATCTACTATCATGATATAGGAAATAGATGTCATTACAATTAATGTTAAAATTAAATCTATAAAGTTACTGCACGTACCTACACGAGTTTGCTTCATATCTCATCTTTTTCACTGTAGCGGTAAGCTTGTATTCAAGAACAATCATATTTTAATCTTTGTGCTCAGCCAATTTTAGACACAACTAATAATAGTGTATTTCAGTATCATTCAGAATCAGTGGGACAGTTTAAATAACTGCTTTAAGACTGCAATCTTCTGGTCAATACCTAAATATTGGTACATGTATATCTTCCTGAAGGTACAGGTCTAATTCATTTAATAATTTGATTCTTCTGAGGTCTTTTGTTTGTTTATATTATTTTATCTTTTTTATGAGGTATGAAATGTATTAACCAAAATATTGCACAAAATATTTATATGTCTAAATATATACTATTTTTTTTGATCCATAAGATGCACCCCCCCCAAAAGTGGGTGGAAATGTCTGTGCATCGGTGCTGGTCCTTTGGTGAATAGCAGTCAGGTTGTGGGGGCGGGGTCCTTTTACAGTACTGAACCCTGCTCTTCTGTCTTTGTCATTGCCTGTCTCTTCTGTCTCTTCCGTAGTGCAGGAGTCAATAGGCAGAGCTGGCACATGAGAGGACACTTATCTGTGGTCCACTCAGGCTCCAACTGATTTTTTTTCTGGTTTTCCTCCTCGAAGCCTAGATGTGTCTTATGGTCATGTGCATCTTATAATGCGAAAAATATGGTACATTCTGACACAGTTCAGTGTACCTATTTAATTTTGTTATTTGGTGATTCCTATTTTCTTCCAGGCTCTAAGGAATGCCTCTTTACTTGTGAATATAACAAGCTTGGAGATCAAAGTCCTTTGTAGGTGCTCTTCTAATAACCTTCACAACTTAAATATAATTAAATTCATCAGTAACAGGCTTTTTTAATCTCTTTGGCAGGGTTCTAGATTTTATGAAAATGAACTTAAGAAAGACCAACAAGTAAATAAACGGATTGAAAAAATGCTGAAACTAAAAAGTAAAATCACAGATCAACAGATTTTGAAAGCACAATTGCAGGTAATTTCACTAAGAATCTTAAAAAGATCAGCCAGATAAGAAAAAAGATGGAAAGTTTATTCCATTTAACTGAACTCCATTTTGCGTAGGTTTGCTTGATTTAATCTGAAATAACTAGTACTGTATATCATAGGGCTTAGAATATACAAAGGAAGTCCATGATGTCAGCCTCACATTAGCATGCTGTTAAGATAACCTTTAATGTAAAGCTTGCTAATTTAAGTCAATGTAAGTCACAAAGTAAGGGATGTGCTGGCTCAGAGGCTAAGATGCTGAGCTTGTCAATCAGAAAGGTCGACAGTTCGGCGGTTCAAATCCCTAGTGCCGCATAACAGAGTGAGTTCCCATTATTTTTCCCAGCTTCTGACAACCTAGCAGTTCGAAAGCATGTAAAAATGCAAGTAGAAAAATAGGGACCACTTTGGTGGGAAGGTAACAGCGTTCAGTGCACCTTCGGCATTTAGTCATGCCAGCCACATGACCATGGAGACGTCTTCGGACAGCTCTGGCTCTTTGGCTTTGTAACGGAGATGAGCATCACCCCCTAGAGCCAGAAATGACTAGCAGTTATGGGTGAGGGGAACTTTTACCTTTATCTTAAGTCACTTTGGTTTGTGACTTACTCTGAAACCTGCTAATCATCTTTGTCTAAAGTCTAGAAGCTCTGGCTTTCTGTTGTAGTGCTTAAACTAGTGTTTCTGGGGCTCCTGACTGTCAACTTTTAAAGCCCCAGAATAAGCTATTACATTTCTATATAATAGATAAGATATAGATAATCTTTATTCACAAAACCATGGTCTTAGTTTTAAATACACCCCCAGTGTTTCCAAGAAGTAAATTTATGTGGGCAGTTTCTCAAAGTTGTATGGTTATGGTAGGTTTTGCAAGTATCCTATGTATATAAAAATTTTACATTGTTTTGAAATTAAATATTGGATGTTTCTACATCAGTGAGGGAAAGGCATGCATTTTTCATCAATTACATGGTATTTCAAAACACAGAAAGCTCTTGGAAAAAGAGCTTGGCAGCAGTTAATTGTGATTATAGTAGAGCTTCATGTGAGTTACACGTATTTCTTGTTTACTCACATACAAAGAACAGCACTGCGGACATTAAACAAATTAACTGGGAGAGCCATAAAGATAATCACAGTATAATTACTGCATTAAACATGTCACTTTCTCATGCCACAGCAAATCATTTTGGAGCCTCTTTGAAATGATGCATACTATATAATGGTTGGTTCATGTGACAACTTATGTTACTTAGTATACAAATTAAAAATTATTGTCCAAATTATTCCACATTATTGCAGACAGAAGACTTTGAAGTGATAAAAGGGACCATCTAACAGTGTTGATACTGTGTGTATGTATATACTTTATGAAATAATTCTGAAGTAATTTCTAGTTATTTTTATAAACTTATTCAACTTTGAGTAAGAGAAAAGAGCCTGTCTTTATTCAGTTTTGTATATCTATTTATAAACAGATGGATAAACTTGCAATTGAATTGGATCAGAATCGTGACCTTAGTTGTACTATTGTACACATTGACATGGATGCCTTTTATGCAGCTGTAGAAATGAGAGACAATCCTGTATTAAGGGATAAGCCCATAGCAGTGGGTTCACTGAGTATGCTGGTAAGAAGAAATACACTATTTACATACTTGCACAGAAAACACAAACATGATTTTTCATTGTATATAAGTTCCTTGTTTCTAAATGTGTGATAATAAGGGAAGCAAAATAAACATTATTTTTGCAAGGACTGTACAAATATTTTTTTAGATTAATATTCTGCTTTTCTTTTTCTTGTTCATGGCTTGGTGCTATGGTTTTAAATAAATAGTTCTTTGGTTCAACTTACAACATGGCAGCACAAATATTTTTATGTGTGACTCTAGTGTAACCCTAGAACTATTGATGCTGATCAGCAGTTTCCCGAGAGATTTCCCTATCCTCCCGAAAGAGCTGGGAATTGAATATTTGATATTTGCATGAAGAGCATATACAGGTAGTTTTGATTTAAAGTTGCAAATTGGGACCATAAACTCTGACATTAAGAGACGTGGTCATCAATAAAAAAAACATGATACGCCATGGCTTAGCAATTGCAGTTTAAGTTGCCATTATTAAATGAGGACCATGTGGGCAGTATGTGAAGGCCTCACATGACTGCAATTTCCTACTGGCTTTCCCATTGACTTTGCTTGTAGGAAGCCAGTAGGGAAGGTTGCAAATTGTAACTGCAGGGATACTGTGATATCTGCTAGTATGAGGTCCAGTTGGAACTACATCTGTTCAGTGCCATCATAAGTTTGTATGGGTGCTGAACTACTGGTCATAAAATGAGGAGCACCTGTACTCCATCACAAACTACAAGCAACTCAAATGAAAAGTATACTCTGACTTGGTCTTCATTATAAGAAAAGTAAAGTATTGTATAGAGGAGGAACTGAAGCAACAAAATAAAGGACAAGTGTTTACCATTTTGGTACAATTCATTATGGTTTGAACAATGTTCCCCTCAACCAATTTTATCTTCTCTTACCATTCTCAACCTCTGCAATCCCAGAGCATTTTAATAATTTACTCTGAAGAGCTGGGATCTCCTTTGCGATACAAAAATATGCTTAGGGATACAAGACAGAAAATATATCGCTGCCTCTCTTTTTTTTTTTGATAGAAACCTTTGGTGGCTCGTCACAGTTCTTAAACATTTCCTATGTGTTTTCACTGAAATCAAGCTTTTGTATAAATGAATATTATCCTAAATAACTATCTCATCACATAAATCTCATCCATCTTCATAAAGTGGAATTTCTTTACAAAATCTCTGAAACTGAATGATCATTGACCCCTTTTCTGCTGTTTAGATTCTTTGCCATTTTTGCCTTCCAAACATTAAGATTAATCAAAATATAAAATATAAATCCATATTGTTGCCTACTTTCAGACTGAGATGACTGTAATTAATACTACAATATTTCTAATGTGGTTTTATAGCATAAAACATTCAAATATTTTGTTGTGAAACAGTCACAATCAAAATATTGATTAGCAAAATATAAGTTTCATATGTGTTCAAATCACTGCATACAGTTACTTTCTCAGCCTTTGAGATGTTCTTTTGTATTAGTTTGCTTCAAATTTTTGAAGCCTTGCAGGCCGAAAGTGCGCAGCCCCCGCTTGGGCGCTACAGGACTGTGCTTACCTTATGCGGGCTGTGCTTTCGGCCTGCAAGGCATGGCCAGCAGGAGGAGCCACTGCCGTCACGTAAGGTAAGAACAGCTGGAGATGGCGCTGGAAGCCAGGCTGAGCGGGACAAGTCCCCGAGAGGGGTGGGGCACATGGGCTGGGCTGTCGCTGTGCCCAAAATGGAGCATTGGTCAAAGGGCAGTGTGCCAGCAGCAAGCTGGGCAGCTTGCTCCTTTGCAGTTGTGCCGGAGGCGTCTCTGCCGAGCCCTGCTCTGGCTGCCTGAGGGGACATGGATGGAGTCCGTTTTAAGGTCAGCTCCCGCGCCCTTGCCAGAGCTGTGGCAGGGAAGGAAGGAGCTAGTGCCCTTTGCGTAGATGGGAAGGCAGAGGCATCCGCCTCTTAGTGCAGCCCGTCTTTCCTGCTCAAGAGGCCCTGGGCTGCCCGACTGAAGCAGCATGTTTTGTGGTACTCTTGCCGGAAAAAGTGATCTGGTGATCCGGAGGAGAAACAGGGCTGTGGGGCATCGGTAGACTAAAACGTGCCAAGGAGTTGGGAGACTTTTCCTGCAAAAATATAAATAGTACCAGATGCATTCTTGGGACAAGGAGAAGGACTCAAGGCTGGATTCCGAGGCTAAGCAAGGCTAAGCGTGGGGTGCTCCCTTTGGCTGCTAAAAAAATGGCCTAGGAAAGAAATGGCTAGGCGAGGCATGTGGGGGGAAAATTAATGAACCCTTGAAAAGACGCCCTAGCCATTTCTTCGGGGGTAAGAAAAAAAAAAAGGGCCAGCCTTATTTTCTGAGAAACACAGTAGTTATGATGGAATGTAATAGTCTGAATTCCCAGAAAGGAGGGGTTACATTTCAGAGGAATAAAAGGCAGCTCAGTCCAGATATTTTTGGGGGAAAGAGTGTGAAGACAGACCTTTCCTAATAGTTCTTGGAGTATATGATAGATGCAGATGTTAGAATGCTTTAGTTTGGGAAGATTCTGTCTGTACGTGTGGAATAATGAAGAACTCAGCTTGGAAAAATCACTATGTGTCTTTCTTGATTCCCTGGGCCTGATATTGGTTGATGTTTCATTGCCTAAAAGAGATGTATAACTACTAAATCAAATGTTATCTATCTTGATCACTTCTTTTTTCCTGAATGAACGAAACTCATCTATTAAAGTCTTGAACAACTTGTTGAGAAATAATCAAGGTAGATAATATCTAGCATCCCTTACTGAACTTTTGTGGATAAGAAACAAATGATGAGATTTTTGGATTTTGTTTTTAGTAAGAGATGAAGTATGGGGTGAAAAGTATATGTTATAGTGTAAGAGATGATGATAAATCAGTGACAGTAATTCTCAATTTATGATTGGTGATTTAATAACCATTTGTAATTACAATGGCCTTGGAAAAGGTACTTTACAGCTCATCAAACATTTCTATCCTTTGTAAAATGTTGCATGCTCTGCTGTTGTCACATGACCACATTTCGAGCCCTTGGCAACTTTGCACTTAATGACCAGTTGCTAAGTACAAATCATTGTATTTGTATATGTATAATCATTGTTATTTGCAATCTTCTCTGCCTGCTTCCCCAGAAAGTCAATGGGGAAGCCCGCATGGAAGATTGCAAACAGAAGGGATGGAAGGAAACCTCTTGGCTGGGTCCAGTCCTACAGGTATGTACAGAGCTGTGTGCAAAGCTGCCACAGTCCTGGACTCTATCGCGACACCAAGAGAAAGCAGGCAGCCTGGAGAGACAAGGCAGAGAGCCTGGGCTACACTTCAGATGTACTCCTGGGATGGTGGAAGCATATGCACACCTGGTATGGCAAGCTGCACCTGAAGAAATCTGGCCAGGCCGCTGTCAAGCTCATTGACAGGGAGATGTACGTCATGGCCAAGTGCAGCTTCCTGGAGGGTGAGGTCTGCCACCGAGGAGCAGCCCCTCTGTCAACCCTCGCCCACAGACAGCCACTCCTCTTCTATCCAGGAGACAGCCACCATGTCCAGGCAGGTGTCTTTGGAGGGCCCCACGGCAGAGACCCCCCCGACAGCTGCACTCCCCATGCCAGAGGACGTGGAGGATCCCCTGTCTCAAATGGAGCAAGAAGAAGCAGCAGCCAGAGACCAACCCACCCCCAGCTCCACCTCCACAGAAAGCAGGCAGAGAGGCAGACCGGAGGGCCAGAGCCACACTGTCCTGTTGGAGATCAGGGACACAATCAAGACCAGCACAGATCTTTTCTCTCAGTTGGTCCACAGCGACACACCATCCTCGAACCACAAGCCCTTCATCACGTACGTGAGCCAGACTCTCATGGACCTGCCCAAGGCCCAGTACCAGGTGATGAAGGAGAAGATCACAGCACTGCTGCACCAACCTCCAGGCCCAGCTGAACCTGCTCCGACCCAGTCCAGGTCTGCTCCTCCACCCCAGGCGATGTCACAGCCCTTCCACGGCTTTCAACAGCCCCTCATCTACCAAGGCTACGAGTACCAGGACTTCCCACAGCAGAGGCAGCCCTTCCCAGTCCAGCCCCAGGTACATCGCACGCCACAGACGCCTCACCTCACCCAGCTGCAGACCAGACAGTCCCACTACACTCCTCTTTCCTCCACCCCACAGGCAAGCCCCTCAACAGAAAATCTGTCTTCAGTACTGTGCCTGACATCCCAGGTCCTTGAGGAAGGGCCTCTCAGCTCTCTGAGAGCTTCCTGAACACACCATCTCCTGTTGTACTCTCGGGGCCAGGCACCCCAATGGCGCCTCAGACCAGCACTCCAGCCACAGCCACCTCCACAGTCCCTGGCCACTCAACAGACCATGGACATGCCTCAGAGTGACTGAGAATAGTGCCAGAGATTGAGTTGTTACCTGTTCACCTTATCTTTGCTTAAAGACACTTTACTTGGTTCATTTTGCTTTTTTAATACAGTCATACAGTTTACTTAAGACAGTTGTTAATAAAGGTTATCTTTGTTTCACACATAATAAAAGTTATCTTTGCTTGGTTCATTTTATTTACTTAATAAAATGTTGGTGAAAACTTTGAAAAAAGGGTTAAGCCTTTGCATGCTTGTGGGATAGGTAAGGATAGTTGTGGGAAGGGTAAGGATAGCTGTGGGATGGGTAAGGATAGCTGTGGGATGGGTAAGGATGGTTGTGGGATAGATAAACCTCCAGTGCAAGCATAGTGGGACTGTATGGTCCAACCCCCTAGCTGCCACACATATGGCCCTTTTTTTATCAATAACAATTTATTCATTGATCAACACATTTCAAAATAAACAAAGCTCTTTATTAATGCCCTATTCATTGTAGGGCCACTCAACATACATGGCACAATCTCATCAGTGTTATGCCACAGCTTCAAGGAAGCATCCATTAACCATCTACCATCCTGTCTTGCCACTCCACTGCTCCAGCTGGGAAGTTGCACCAGTGTCTCAGGAGGTTGCACTGCTTCTTCCCTTCACGTGAAGCTCTGTTGGGGCCTTGTACATCCACAGTGTCTATCAGGTTTCGTCCTTGCCTCCATTCACCAGGCTCCATGTCCCCATTCCCTTGTTGACGGTCCACAAGTCTGTTCTGCAACACTGGGTAGCGGGTGCGCATGAGATTGTGCAGGATGCAGCAAGCTTCCACGATGCTCCTCACAGTCCCTGGGTGATGCTGCATGGTGGTGAGAAGTACCTGGAACCTGTTGGCCAGGATGCCAAAGGCGTTCTCCACCACCCGTCTTGCCCTGGACAGCCTGTAGTTGAAGATCCTCTCTTCACGGGTGAGGTATCTGGAACTGTAGGGCTTCATGAGGTAGGTTCTTAGGGAGAAGGCGTCATCAGCCATGATGAAGTAGGGCACATCTTGTGTGCCATTGGGTAGGGGTCTGGATCTGGAAAACCCATGATGAGGTTGCGTTCCAGCCCATCCTTGAGGTCACTGGCGTTGTATACCTGGCTATCTGAAGCATACCCGTTGCCTGAAGCATCGATGTACATGAACTTGTAGTCAGCATCAACCATGGCAAAGAGGATGATACTGAAGAAGCCCTTGTAGTTTTGATAAGAGGACCCTGAATTGGCTGGAGCTTTGCAGGCCACGTGCTTCCCATCACCGTTCCAACGGTGTGGGGAAAGTTCCACATCTGATACCACTGTTCTGCAACTTTCCTCCAGCCTTCTTCAGTGGTGGGGCACTTGAGGAGCTCCTCCACGTATTCTTCGATGATGGCCTGCACCACTTCTCTGACCACAATGCTGATGGTGTTGTGTGGCACCCTCCAGGCATACTGCATGTTTCTGTATGTGGTTCCAGAGGCCAGGTGCCGCAGAATCAGTGCCGCCTTCAGTCCAGGGTCCAGGCTGGGATGGAAGTTGGTGCTCGGCTTGGTCAACCTCGGTCTCAGACACTCCACAATTTCATCAAACATGGCTAGTGGCATCCTCATGAAGTGCTGGAATGCACGAGTGTCTTCATTCCTCAGCTCCACCATCAGCTTGTCATAGAGTCCAAACTCCACTCTTCTCCCGATCCATCGTCGGACCCACACAGCTCTTGGTTGTCTCCTTCTCCTTGCATAGAAAAGGTGAAACAGTCTGAAGAGGGCTTGGTTCTGGTGTTGAATGATGGCAGCTACCATAAGGAGTATGTGATGATCCATGGTGGATGGAGATCAATGGATGATGTGGAAGAGCAAGAGCAAGGGGGAAGAGGTCTGTACACCACGGCTGCTGGACTCATACTGAGATCCAGGTGATTTCCTCCCCCTTTTTATGGGAAATGTCGGTTTTCCGCTAGGTGTCCTTCCATATACTCTAGGCATACTCCAGACATCCTAAATATCCGAGATACATCCCATATACAAATGTTTTGTCCGTTTTAATGCTTTATATCTGAGCTGCATCCGCTTACATCCTTTCTATTTCCGTGCTACTAACGCTGTGTGGACGTTCCATGTACCTTTCGCTTCCTCCCTCTTTCCGCTTTCAGCTGTAGTGGATGTGAGTTGAGGGGATGTCCAGAGGATGCAGAGAGGATACAGCGGACATTTAACGGATGACAACGGACGTAGAACGTTTGTTGCCCGTATGTGTCACAGATGTATATCGTACGCAGCGGAAAGTTCATCCGCTCAAAAAGTTTTGTGCAGCTCAAAACTTTTTGAGCGGATGAAATAGGATGTTTGACAGATAGAGAGTATGAAACACGTACGCAGTGAGTAGACAACGGATGCATCGCGTTTTCAAACGGATGGCAAGCTTTTTTGTCTGTTTTACATCCTCTTTGCATCTGTTGGTGCAGTGGGACATGGGCTTTAGCCTAAACATACCTAGTTCCCTTAGCCATTCATCATACGATTTCGCCTTCAGACCCCTTATCTTTGTTGCTCTTCTGTGTACTCTTTCCAGGATCACAGCATCTTTTTTGTTTTGTGACCAGAAGTGGATGCAATATTCCAAAAGTGGTATCACAAGTGCAGTATAAAGCAGTATTATCATTTCACATGATTGTGAAGCGGTTTTGGACTATATTGCCTTTTTTGTAGCTGCAGCACACTCTGCTGGCTCATATTCAAGTGGTAGCCCACCAGGACACTTAAATCCTTTTCTTGACACTACTGTTGAACCAGGTGCTACCTATTCGTACCTGTGTATTTGGTTTTTCCTGCCTAAGTGCATGACCTTACTTTCTTTACCACCGCATCTTGCTATTGGGATAGGGCCCAATGCGTAAGTCTGACAAGATCCTTCTAAATCATGACGCTATTTTCCGATGTTTTAGCAATTCCACCCAGCTTGATGTAATTTGTAAATATGATGAGCATCCCTTCAATCACATCATCAATCCCCCCACCCTTAAAACAGAATCTCTTTAAAATGGAATGGTTTTCTAATCAGAGTTGATTTCACAGTAGATGCTAATTTCCATGTTTAAGTAGTACTTGAATTGATGTTTTCCTAACAGCTTTATAATCTAGTTTTAATACAATCCATTTTAAAAAGCTTTTTTTTAAAAAAATAAATCATGGTTTTGTCTTTTTTAAGTCCACTTCAAATTACCATGCTAGAAGATATGGGGTACGTGCAGCTATGCCTGGATTTATTGCAAAGAAACTTTGTCCACATCTTATTATAGTACCATTAAACTTTAAGAAATATGAAGAAGTAAGTAAACAGGTATGTGATTCATTTGCATAGCTGAATGCATATTAGTTTAATTATTTTAATTTGTCTACAGTTCACCTAAAATTAAAAATTATGTTGCACTTTTCCCATTATTCCATATACTATTAGCTTTGTTTCCCATAATTAATAAATTATGTGGTTGGATGTATTTTTTTTTTTTTGTATTTTGCATTATGCTAACAAGTTGTTGCAGGCTTCCAGAGAATAATTATACTTTCTGTTCATGTGTGATTGAAGCATAGTCTGGAGCCACTGTAATATTATTGTTTTGCTCTGCATTCAGACTGAGATCTTTCTGTCATTTTGGGGAACGTGTCTTAGTGCAGAGTTAAGTCCCCTTCTGTTAATAGTAATAGCTATATCATCGCTGCTACAAATTTCTTACCTGCAGAAAGTTTGACACTCTGATTTGAAGTGACATAGGATTCGTGTCCATTTTAGTATGCTGATACCCAAAACAATGTCGGTCAGTCTTCACTCTGACATCAAGTTTATTATAGTTCATGGTTCTGACATCTCATAAAAATTGTGTGCATATCTTTGTAGCACTGAATCAGGAGTATACATTCCCACAGTGTATCTTTAGCATCATTAAGAAATACAGTCTGTTTTATTATGTGCTGTTAAAAGGTGAGACAAAATAAAGTAACTGTAAAGTAAAATAACATCCCTGAAAACAGCTAATTTGAATGTCTTTATAGGGAGACATTTTTGTCTTAAAACATTTTAACTAACCATTTTTATTAGATTCCCTCATTTTATTACATTAAGAACAAGTTTTTGTTAATAGCATGCCTTCAGTGAAATTTGATCAAGATATTATAGTTAGCAAGGAATGAAATCAAAAATGCTAATTAATTATTGACCTTCCTCCCTGGTGTATGATTGATTCATGATGTATACCAAATGATACGGTACCAATATAGGTAGCTCATTAAGTGATCTTTCAAAGTAAGGTCAAGTATAAGTCAAAAAAGTGACTTATGACCATTTTTCACACTTAGCAGCATCCAGATGGTCATGGGATCAAAATTCAGATGATTGGCAACTGGGTCATACTTATAACCATTACTGTGTCCCATGGTCAGGTGATTAACCTTTTGCAACCTTTTCACAAGCAAAGTCAATGGAGAATCCAAATTCACCAGGTTACTAATTTTTCAGCAGTAGTGTTTCACTTAAAACTATGGCAAGAAAGATCGTAAAATGGGGCAATACTCACTTAACAAATCCTCACTTAACAACAGAAATCTTGGGCTCAATTGTGATGTAAATTGAGGACTACCTATACTGATTAGATGCATGGTATATATTTAAAACATAATAGCACAACTTTGTATTTATATTTCTCAAGATTAGGGAAATACTAGCTGAATATGATCCTCAATTCATGCCCATGGGCCTTGATGAAGCCTACTTGAACATAACAGAGTATTTAGAAGAACAGAACCACTGCTGTAAAAGAAAACATCTCAGTACATCCAAATTTGGTCTAAATGGTATGTAATTCTCAAGAGTTATCAGGTCAGAATAAAATGTTATGTTGCTTTTATGTCTGTGATCTAGTAAACCTGGAAACTGACACACAAATATTTTAAGTTTTAATATTTGCTTTCATTTATTTTGAATTAATTTCATGCCAAGGCAAAAGATAGTGATAAGATCTTAATCTAGAACCGTGATGGGGAACCTATGGCACACAGAGCCGTCTCCGCCGGCACACAAGTTGTTGCCCAGAATAGATCCACTTCACATGCACACATGTCTCCCACCAGCCAGCTGATTGTCGGGTATCTGCCATGCATGCATGGGGGGGTGGGGGCATGTGAGGTGGGGTCACACGTGCATGTGCAGTGGCATGCAGGGTGCATACCAGGGGAGTCGCATGTGCATGCGCAGATGGGTATTGTGCGTGGGGGGCGTGCGCATGTGCAGGAAGCGGGTGGTATCATACACATTGCATTATGGGTGCAGGCACACGTGGACGCATGCGTGCACTTTTGGCACATGGCGACGAAAAAGTTAGCCATCACTGATCCAGAATTTTAAACGTATTCTGAACACTTATTAAAGGTAAGAGTCCTCATTTCAACGGGAGAAGGTTTTCCAGTGCTGGTTGTTAACTTGGGCCAGTGATTTAGTCAAGGAAAGGTATTGTGATCCTAAACTGGATTTTTTTTATTTACTCATCTTAAGAAGAAAATCCCAAAAATCTTATGATTTTACTATAATTTTAGATTGGACTGTTGGTTGGGATTGAGTCAGCAGAGTTAAGCTTCAATATTGCATTCTAACCACTATGCCACCATGGCTTTTTCTTTCTTTTCTTTTCCTCCACGAGAGATGGATACCCTGCAGCAGTAACAATGAGAATACTGCCTTTTCTTAAAAGCAACATATGCAACCATCTTGCTAAATAAATGATTTTGAAGTCTAAAGCAGCTGTCCCCAACCTTTTTGCCACCAGGGACTGGTTTTGTGAATTGCTTGCCTCCAGGTGTGCAATTTTTCCATGAATTGGGGGGAGTGGGGTTACAGTTTCGCTTGCTCACCTATCGCTCACCTCCAGGTGTGTAGCCCATATCATGGACTGATACTGGTCCTTCGTTAGGGGACCCATGGTCTAAAGCTGTTGCTATTATTAGCTTTACAAGAGAATTTGAAATGACCGGTTGCTTACGATATTCTAATTTTTAAATTTTTTTTAAAAAAACAAGGAAAACAGAATATAATTATATCTGATGAATCAAACTTGAATGAAGATATGCATTCCTGTTCACCAGTATTGTTTGACAGTGACACTTTGATTGATAAGCAGACTATTCAGCCATCTTTGCCCGTAAAAGAACAGCAGTGCCAACAGTCAAGAGTTCAGTTAAAAGCAGTTGTGTCAGAAACATCAGCTGAGGAAGTTGTAAATGAAATTCGTTTGAGAATTGAACAAAAAACTGGGATGACTGCCAGTGCTGGTAAATACATTTTTATTGTTTGTAACACTGACAATTCTAGAATAACTCTGTACATATTTATTGTAAGTATGTTCATAAAATATCTGCCGTATTGATTGACTAGAGTTGTATCTGTGATTCTTTGCTGCTTTATACTTATCCATGTATATTAATACCAATCAAAATGTGTAAAGCTGAATAATTATGTTCTACTTCTCATGTGTAGTGTGTTCTAGATTTTATTTCACTTATGTGGCTCCTGTCTATGTAAGGTTGTACAACTTATTGGATATATGCATTGTCTTAGTCCCAGTGCAAATACAGACCATCAAATTATGATTCTGAACTCCATCCTTCATAGAATTTGTGCATTTGTATATGACAACAGAATTGCTTTCAGACTGATTTTCCCTGTTAAGTTGTTGTTTTACAGTGTTGTTTTGGGGAGAAAGATGACTTTATACCTGGAAGGTTATGTTCACAACTAACAAAGATGCAATTATGTAATTTTTATAGATATTACTCAAATATTCTCCCATTCACAATTACATTGGGCCACAACCAAAGATTGTTAAGACTTACTCCCTCAATTACTTACTCACCTAATCTTTCCACCTACCTTCTCTTCAACATAAATTATATCTATTGCCTTGATTTTTATCTGGAGGCTGGCTGCAATTAGTGACAATGACTCAGATAGTAGTAAGAATTAGCCTTGATTTTTTCTGAATAAATATAATAATTTGGGTGTAATCAAAGGATGTGAATGTTTTGTTTATATTTAGTAAAAGATACATAATAATTAAGGGAAAGACATTTGTTCTACATTGTTTGTAGGCAAAATTTGGAACCAGCAATTATATAATGGCCAAATAACTGCTGATTACTTTATTTTGGGGGGTGGGGGAAGACAGTCCTTTGTACAGGATTTAATTGTTTCATACTAGAAGAGTTATGAATACAAAAATAAAAACTGGTTATAGAAGACTATATCTTCGAAAACACTAATAACTAATGGTCCTTTAAAAAGCTAAAGAATACAATGTTGAAAGGAACTTTGGAAGTCATCCAACTCCATGACAGATGTTCAACCTCTGCTTAAATTCTTTTAATGAAGAACCCATTACTGTTTTTTGTTTTGTTTTTTCATCTTTTCTACCTTCTGGAATAACTGAGGTCTGGAAATCAGTCTGAATTGGTCTGAAATTATAGCTTTTGCTATTCTGTCAATGGATATGATTAAGAGCTAACCCAAATAAAAGTATTTAAAATGAAAAGAGATAAACACTCATGAGAGACTTAATGCTATTTAAATAGCACACATTTTAATGTAAAACAAATAAATAATGAACCTGAATATTTTCCAAACATAGCTCAGAGAATGTATCTAGAAAGGTCTGCAGTGGTCTGTTCAGATGAAGTTAAATAATATTTGCAGATAAAGAAATCAAGAATTTTGGTGAATGAAGTCAATTTCCCTCTTTCTTTTCCTTTTTTCTCAGTCATTTCTTCTTTCAGTCCAGGTAGATCCTTCCCAAAGAAGCAGTTTATGGGAGCTTAAGGCCGAGAAGGCAACCAAGCAAGTTTTGAGAGCTTGTGGTAGAGAAAGCAAGCAAGCATATGGAAGTTTATAGGAAAGCTCTAAGCAACTTAGATAGGAAAGTGCAATTGGTGTTCAAAATCCTTAGTATTCATGCAAACTAAATGGGATCAGAGCAGCAATGACTGATGAGAAAAGAGATTTTGAGGTAGTGATAAACAGTTTTATCAAGATGTCAACACAGTATACATTTATTCATGTTAAAGATAATTAGAAATGGTATTAAAAATAGAAATGCCAATATATTAACACATTTATTAAAATCAGTGATGTGAGTACATCTGAATATTGTATGCAGTTCTAGTCACTGTACCTTAAAAAAGATATGGAATTATGCAAAATGCTGAAAGAAATCAAGACATAGTAAAATAAAAAAATTGAGAGGGAACATTTATACTAACACTATCCTTTCTTCTTCATGTTTTCTGTCCGTGGAAATGAACTTTGCTTTTAGGAGAATCTTAAGAACTCCATCCCATTTCAGTCATCCATTTGTTTCAGTTCATTCAGTCTTCCTGCATATATTTGTTTCATGTTTCAATCCTCATACTGTCTTAGTGTTTTGTGTTGAAGTACAAACTTCCTAAAGTTGCCAAGTTTGAAAAGCCCTGCTCTCAAATCACTCCTTTTATTCCTTTCATACTGGTCACTCATTTTTTAATTTAACCCACATTCATAGTTGATAAGAGGCAGGTGACAAAATGTTGGCTTGGAAATTTTCTATTATAGAAGCACTAGCTTACATTTTTTTTAACACACTTGAGATAAAACTAGGTATTGGTTGTGTTTGTGGTATACTGGCCAAAATATTACAGAACTACCCAATATTATGACTGATATTATGACCTTATATTAACATGTAATACTGAATGAGATATAGATATGACAGTTTGGTAACCTAGCCTCTACTTTGCATAACCAAAAAGTGATATATTTTTAATCTTATTTCCCTGTGAAATAGCATTTTGTGGAATGATACCTATTATGGAGCCATTTCAAGATTGGGCACCCATAATGCCTATGTTTTGATGGCACCCGTGACCCTGCCACAAAAGTATTCTTTATACTCAACTTTCATCTCAAATTTGGATTGCTTTAACTCTTACATAATATGTAATTGAAGCTGGAAAGTGATAATTCTTTTTTGTTTCTATTTGATTTTTTTTTTCATTTAATTGTAGGCATTGCTCCAAACATGATGTTGGCAAAAATGTGCAGTGATAAAAATAAACCTAATGGCCAATATAGAATTCCTCCAGAAAGAAATGCTGTGATGGACTTCATCAAAAATTTAGCTATTAGAAAGGTGAAAAAAATTGACTTATTTAGTGTTGCTACTTTTATGAATATTGTGTTCAGGAAATAGTTACTGTCTTTTGGTGTCTAATTTTCTCATCAACATTTTATCTTCTATATCTGCCACTGTAAAATATTACACTGCTCTCCATGGTCATGTGACTGCATTGGGGCATTTAGTAACCATCTCACATTTACAACTTGTTGCAATGTCCTGTAGTCACATGACCATGATTTGTGACTTTTCTGTTAGTTCCCAGCAAAAAAATGCCCATTTCGGAGGGTGGATTGAGATTTACAACCACGTTTCATGTAATGACTGTGTAATTTGCTTGATGATCGTTCTAACAACTGGTCAAAAAATCAGTCTGAAAAAAAATCAAATGCCTCAGATTATAGTGCAGAACAATACAACAAATTTGCCAGTTATTTGCAGCAGTTTACGAGGCTATGTAATTATTTCTATTATTTTTAAAAAAGCTCAGTTTCCAAGGTGATCATTAATAATAAATGATAAGAGGTATATATTGAAACTGTTAAAATTAAGATTTCACATTAAAACTTCCTGTTTCACTGGTGTATAATTCATTCTCATTTAGGTACCAGGCATAGGAAAAGTAACAGAGAAAATGCTAAAAGCTTTGGAAATAGAGACTTGCACAGAACTGTACCAGCAGAGAGCTCTGATTTCTCTTCTGTTTTCTGAAACATCCTGCCAGAATTTTCTTGAAATCTCTCTTGGTTTGGGTTCCACACATTTGGAAAGGTATTTTATATAAAATGTACTTATCCTTATTTTACTTGTTTTCTAAATATTTTATTAATTGGTTTTATTTCACATGAAATTAATAATAACTGTATTATTCAAGCTTACCTGTAATCTAGCCTTGTTTTTATTCTAATTCCCAGTAAAATTACAGAATCTTAGGGCTTTCTCTCAATTCTCCTAAGACCCTTAAATCTAGATCACATATATTTGTAACTTTAAAAAATATTCAGTGAAGTATTTCAATTTTCAATATTGAAAAATATTTTCAGATTGTTGAGTAAATTCAGTTCCATCATGTTTTAACAAAAGATATACATCTTATAAAAACAGAGTGATATTGAATACTTATGGAAAATGGACATTTTCTAATATTTCTTACCTTTACTTTATCCTGTTTTTCAGACAACTGTTTTTGTTTAATTTTTAATATTTATTTTTCCATTGCTGTTTTTCATGATGTATGTATGTCTGCTCATAAAATTTGACACTTACTTTGTTGGGAGCTAACCTTTGAAATTTAGCCTTCTTTCTTTTTTTAAGGGACTGGGAAAGAAAAAGTATGAGTACCGAAAGGTATGTACTCAAAAGTACAGTATATCAAGTGTAAACATCGCACCTCTTGAATGCATTTAAATATACTATGTGATTTCCCCCATCCCCATGATGCAAGAGATACCAATACAATGCCAAAAATTTGTCAAATAAAGTTTGGGGTTGCCTGAATTATGGATTAGCTTATTTGTTTGTTCATTTATTTATAATTTAAGTGTATTTATTGCCCAACATCCATAAGTAGAAGAAGCATTCATAAGTAGGAAAAACAAAAACAGCTAAAAACTCTGTCCATATAAAGATAATATATAGTTACTAGTCACTAATTTTGCAAAGACAATTAATTCAAATACTGGTACCAGCACACTTTTCCCATCATGTAAAAGAGACACTGGTTCTTTCGAGATAAAAATTATATAACTGAGCCTTTTTTGAGCCATTTTTCTAGAATTTTTTTTTCTATTAGAACAGTAATATCAAATATAATTATTGCCACTGTGTCAAAAAGACCTAAGATAAAAATAGAATTTTTTCATCTAGATATGCTGCTTCCATCAGTGACAGGCATCTGATACAGGAAAAAAGTTCAAGTAATCCAAACAGAGGAAGATCTGATTTTCATTGATTCCTCTTCCTTAATAAGCTGTCTATATTCTTTGAAAATCTGAAGAGGGTTAAGTAATCCTTTGAAATAGTGAAGGAGAAGATACCAAGAAATTGTGATCATTCTCTTGACCCAACCCCCCTAGTAAGCTTCACAATCAGAACTTTATTCAATGAATAATTCCTTCAAGTAGAATTAAATGTTGGATCTCCAAAGAACCAAAATTTATTTTTCATTGTGCAGTTTTTTAAAAACCAAAGTCATTATTGGATGTTTTTGATAAATTAAAAGATTTGAATTGGATCAAGACTAATTTGTTATAATTAAATCCCATTGAAATAA